>JBBMOC010000030.1:2203069-2294580 GCA_037975185.1 Centropyge bicolor
GTGTTTGAGCAGCTACATTAAAAGTAAATCTTTGAAGAGCGGCTGTGAAAACTTGTGGTGAACTCAATCCGTCACTCTGGAGGAAATTGCTGAACAGGTGCCAGAGAAGCCCCTTGTCCCCGTGTGTCTCATTATACTGAACCAGCTCTGAAAGGGGACGCTGCTTTGATTAAGAGACATTAATGCCTTTTTAACATTTCATTGTCTTTATGTTTGAAAGACTTCAAAAATACTTTCCTCAGTTCACCCCCATATTAAAAAGTTGTTTACCATGGTTTATAATCATGCACAACACAACCTCATTGATCGCTTTGCTTCTGAGGATCCGACCGCTCTGCTGCAGACTCTCACTGGGTTTACACACAGTCCAACGGGGCGATCGTTTAGGCTTTCAAAAACTGTGATAAATCTCCTTTTAGGGCTTTTTCTTTGTGAGATAGACACTTATTTATATCTCCCTCTTCCCATTTTATGTTGTATTGCAAAGCGCTTTGTAACATGTGTTTTGAAAAGGCCAGTATAGATTAAGTGGGTTGATTTGAATGGTCGAAATAAAAGCAGCAGGACCAGGATATCCAGACTTTTAGTTTCTAGTATGGGTCAAGCTCCAAAACCACTGGATCTTTACAATAATTGCTTCGATGATTCATGCCCTCTGAGTCTCCACTTCTTTCAAATTTTATGCCTGTATTTCATCAGAGTCTTTGTTCAATATCTGAAGTCTTAAGCCAAATCAGACTTTATGAGGTTCCTCCAGAGCCATACAAAACACTATACAGCTGTTTTTCCTGAGGAGTAAACTTCTAGTGTAAAATCATTGGTTACTCTCCATAATAAGAGTTGGAATCTTTCACAGTACATCTGAGATAATGTGTGATCATCAGACAGTTTGTTTCCCATCCCCACTGTTAAGCATCCTTCATCCACTCAGCCCTCAATACCCAAAGCTTGCAGATCCACTAGTTGGCAGCCGTGCTCTCGCCTGGTATTGATTTAGGTTGTGAAACACAAATTAGACTACCATGCTGCAGTAAAAAAAAAAAAGTTCAGCTCCAGCACGCACTGCCCCATAGTGACGGCTTGTAACGATACCTTTAAACAGTTCCTCATAAATCACTTAATGACCACAGGAGGAATACCCAGTGTGCCTCTCTGGATAGGAGGTCCCTATACAATGTGCTTTTATTAGAAAGTGATCAGGGGAGCGGAATATTACACTGGGCCTGGTTCGATTCACACTGAACCGAAGTAAATCACTGAAGGGAGGTGACCACGTGAGTATTGAACGCCTGTTACCCTGACACATTGTCCCCTATACAAGTCTTTTTTTTTTTTTTTTTTTTACACAGAGGGATCTTAGATAGGGAATATTGCTTTCACATGTTTCAGCTGCTTAGAGGCAGAATGAATCATTGAAGAGATTAAGCCTATGAAAGCCCTTTGAGGATTAAGTCCCTTCCTGATATAGCGTTCCTCCCTACACCATGGAAGATACAGTAATATGAACTGGGTCACATAATGTAGCTATATGGTTCCCCCCGTATCTGCTTCACAATTGGCAAATTTATCAGATGGCGAAGCGGCAGATTGTTAATTGCTGTACGTGCTCATTTCGGTGGGTGCATCTTGTTCTGCCTCACTGTTGTATCATCAGCATCTCAGAGTACTTTCTGTGTTTCTTTAAGGAGCCGCTCGCATCAGACACACAAGCAGGGAAGTCCGACCGGCACAAAGGCGAATCGACCAATCCAGAGCAATAAAGCGGAATCACAGATGACATAAAAATTGATCTGGCAGGATAAGCTGTCCGATGCATCAGGGCCGTAATTGCACACTTAGGCAAAAAAATGCTGATAACTGCGACGACGCGCGTGTGTTTATGTAGCTCAACGATTCAAATTATAGATAATGATCATTTTTAATCGTCATGAGCTTTCCTTTATTGGCACAAGAGCATGAGAGAGAAGTTTATTTTGTACAACTTTATTTTCCCACCGAGGGACAAGAGTTTGCCAATATAAGGCCATGCAAACTGTTTAATTATTGAGTAGTGTATCCTATTTACTCTTATCTAACATACCTACAGAAGAGGCCCATATATTCCCTCAACACCTATTCCAGCAGACAGTCTGGCCCAGCATACTTTTTCTCACTACTTTCTTTAAACATTATATGAGGTGTTGAATAGTTTGCTGGCAACCGTAGACGTTGCATAACCAGCTCGTTCTCGTCTTTCTACGCTTTATTTCAGCTCGTCTTCCTGACAGATTGGAAGCTGCCTGTCTTTCCCAAAAAGAGGAAGACTCAGCAGCCTAATGTTCTGATATGCGGGCCCAGCTGTCAGTCTCGATTCCAGTTATCAAATTATTATGAATTCAGCAGCCCCAGACCATTTCCCCTCTCAGCATCATGTTTTCATATCTCACGTGCTCTGAAACATTAATACTAATAACTTTAACATCAGATAGGATTGCTCGGAGTCATTTCCGCTCCGAATCAGTGCTTTACGAGACGCTGACGTCGGCTGAAATCCAAATCAGGGGAAGGAGGGGGGGGGGTAAAACATGGAAGAAGATGAGGGTTTTATCAGGGCATTCCTGCTCCTCCTCGAGAAGGGAACAAGCGCTTGTGCTTTGTATTCTCTCCGTGTCCAAATGTACGAGTGCTCAGAAAATGAAATTTAATGATGGCAGTGTTGGATCAGCAGAAAACCACTGGAGGCTTCAATATTTCTGGCTGATATGATAAACGGGTATGAGATTCGCTAATCTACTCCCCCCAGAAAGGGAAATGAGAGATCGCTATCTATCGGGGGGATTTTTTTGCCTCTTCAACTGCAACATTTCTTAGATTTTAAAGTGACTTTAGAATGAAATGATGGAAGTGTTAGAATGAACAATGGATGTGCGAGGATCATCAGATATTTGATTTGAGCATCCATTAGTGTGTATTGTGTGTGTGTGTGTGTTTGTGGGTAATAGGACACGTTTGAAATATTAGTTTTTGAGTCTAAAACTGACATCAAAGTCGGGATGACAGATGAGACTTGAGATGACAGCTGAAATAAACTGCCACCCTTCTCTGTGTGTGTGTGTGTGTTATGTGTGCGTAGGTGCTACCTTTGATGTGGCCATGCGCTTCCTGTCTGAGTGTCCATGGAAGAGACTCCAGGAGCTGAGAGCTTTGATCCCAAACGTCCCTTTCCAGATGCTGCTGAGAGGGGCCAACGCCGTGGGCTACACCAACTACCCTGACAATGCTGTCTTTAAGTGAGTCTCACACACACACACACACGTTTTATCCTGCAATTTTCCATAGTTGAATCCAGTGATTAAACAATCAAATGTTAAAGAGGTACCACCCAGAGTTTAATCATGAATATGCACACACTCTTTTGTATTTGCTTTAAAATTCATACACTTTCTCCTCAATACTATCTGTGGAAATATGCTGACACACACAGTTCTAGGCTCTAAATTTAGTAGGTCTACACACACTGTCTAATATATGCAATGAATACTACAGACTTACAAATGTAATGTTCAGTGTGTAGGCTACAGTTACATCCCAGCAGAGCCATCATACACTGGAGCAACTTTCTCATTGTTGTTGTAATATTGTGTTGGAAATATCAATGACATCAATTTGTATACAAGTTAATAAGATGTAAGCATGGCATAGTTTACACGGTTGAAACCGAAAAGGAAATTAAACATGATTGCCGTCCGTGGATACTTACACGAGCAATTCAACAAATTAATAGCATAAAAGTAATTACTCCCAACAAAAGGGTGCAGTAAAAATCATAAAAGACCATAAAAGGTGTAGGCTGATGCTACGAGAAAATGTTATGCCTCTTGAACATACTATTGTCCAGTGCTGTTTTTTTAAATCATAAATTTTTATGTTTGTTCATTAAAAAAATATGAATTAGAATACTCATATTTAGGGTTCCTTGATGCTTCTGTCTGAAGTTAAAGTTGTCATTTTAATGAAGAGATGTTTGTTTTGGTTGAATATGATTAAAGCGCCTGGTTGCAAAGATAGAGGATCCTGTAGCCTTCAAACAGGATTCCTCTTTTATGTAAAGTGAGTCTGCAGAATTGTTCTGTATTTTGGGGGATGTGTACATCATGATTTGTTCCGATATTGGTCATAATGGCTGCTGTCGTCTAATGTGTGTGTGAGCCCATATAGGCTGGAGACAATATGTGGGATACTGATATCAATCAATCCATATATTCAGCCTTCTAAATGAAATACAATCATTGTTTTCCCGTTACCTTTCTTAACCCTTCTTAAACATTCACTTCCCCCTTATTAAACATTCACTTTCCTCTGGAGTCACAATGGCTTTTTCAAATTTTAAATAACATCTGGATATGTACCTACATACCCAAAATTGGGCACTATCAATCAATCATTCATTAATACACGACTGTAAATGCCCTATCCACTTTCATTTTTTTTATAGTCCTTTGCCTTTCTCTCTTAAGCCCTAAGCTATTTTTCAGGCCTCTGCTCGAAAATTACATACCCATAATAAAAAGACTATATCTCTGCAACCACAAGGTCTATTTGTAAATATGTGAACATTATATGTGAAAGGCCGAGCTGCACGTACTCTGCGCATGCGCCTTGTGTGTAACGCCGATTAAGCTGCTGCGAAGCTGTATGTGGACCATAGAGTGTGGACAGACAAGCATATATCGCCAAAAGTGAGATTGACAGCACTGTTAGCCAATAAGAACAGCTCTCTAGCCGCTTGCTGCCCGCGACCAATCCCGCGGCCCGTCTCTGGCCTCCCAGAGACGTCAGGGTTGGTTGCAGTGTAGCCCAGGTGTAACCGTTTCCAGTGTGGATTGACCGATAAACAAACATTTCAGCTAAAGCTAAACGGAACAGCTAAGGTAAGAGAAATTTTACAAGTATAGTTTGACCATAGAGTTTGACGAAGCGATTTCGGTTGTTGTTGTTCTTTGGGTTATTGCTCGCTGTTGCTTTGGTTGTAAAGAGCTTCGGTGGATATATTTTGAATCTGTGGACTTTCTGCTTTAGTCTGAGGGGTTGTTTGTTGCATAAAGTACCACAGCGCTAGAGCCAGAAATGTGGCGAGTGGGTTGACTTGGGGGCGCTATATCGATTTCTGTATTTGATAATTCATGTAGTTGGCG
Organism: Centropyge bicolor; assembly: GCA_037975185.1. Lineage (NCBI taxonomy): Eukaryota > Metazoa > Chordata > Actinopteri > Pomacanthidae > Centropyge > Centropyge bicolor. The sequence continues at coordinate 2,208,244 of JBBMOC010000030.1, forward strand.
TTTGAGTTGTGTTTGGAGCATGTATAAATTGGGGGACGCTCGGGCATTGAGGGTGAAGTATTACCTCATTAGCATTGCTTAGCATTAGCTTGCTGTTTCCAAAGCTTCCAACCACATCTAATGGCCTTCCTCAGCAGATGAGCGGCTTGGTTGAGAGCAAGAGTTGCTTTGAGCTTTTCTTCAATTATGTGATTATTTATTTTCAGCATGATTAATAAATAGAAAATAATAGATTTATCTGTGAATATTTCACCTAAAACCCAGATTCCAAAAAACAGAATCAGAAGCCTTTATTGTCATTGTTCAAGAATACAATGAAATTGTAGCAGCCTAGCAGAATGGTGTTATTCAAAATATAAATCTGAGTAGGTATAGTCTAAATAAAATAAGAATAAAATACTTATAAAAGTAGAATGAGGTAAAATAAGATGCAAGTAAGTAGAAAATAGTCAAAAAACACGGAATTGATATAAATATAAATATTGTCAGTGGAATGGATGCAGAATTGTATTGCACATAAAAAAATGTTGGGACGTTGTGTAAAACATAAATAATAGTCTTTCTGAGACTATAATGATCCAAACAGGTGTTTTTGGATCAGTCCACAACTTTTACAGTCTTTTGTTGCTGTTGTCCCAACTTGTTAGAAACGTGTTGCTGCCATCAAATTCAGAATAAATAGATATTTGCAGAGGCTTGCATTCTAAACATTGCCCTCTATTTATATGCAGTTTGACGCCTTCAGATACAGCTGCTTTCTCTCTACGTACATCTAAGCGGATACACTGTCCAGTAGCTACCCACAACCCACACAACTGACACAAACATTTAATCAGGTCAATTTGGTTGATGTTTTCCTGTTGCCTCCTACTACTCTCGGCGAGTTGCACACGTTTCACACACACACACACACACACACACACACACACACACACACACACACATAGATGTACCCAGTAATGCATTTAGTACCATAAATACTCCTGTGCCTACACACATGCATACACACGCCTCAAACACTTTTCCAAATGGATTCACGGGCTGCCTCGATGATGTGCGATGACTCACATATGCACGAGCACGCGAGCACACCTGCATGATGAGCCGCACGCAAAACACAGACAAGGACACACACACCCACATGCACAGTGTAATTCCTCTCACTTCAAATAAATTAGTAGTGGCTTTATGACTAATGCAGCTGTCCCCTCCTCCCTCCTTCCCATTGAATCACACACACGCAGACCTCCCCAATCCTCCCTGTTTTTTTGCTCCCCCTCTCTCCTATCACATAGTCATTATTTATCCCCCACTCCTATGACTCCCCTTTTTATCCCTCCATTCATCTCTCGACACTTCTTTCTCTTTTTAGCTCCCTCTTCATATCCCAACTGCTCCTCTCCACCCCTCTCACTCTCAGTGTCCTACAGGGGGAGTGCCATTGAAAATTTGCACAAATGTGATTAATGGCTTTGATCGGTTTTTCTGGCTCACCCCCCCACCCCCCCCACCCCTTCACTCTGCCACTCTCTCACCCTCTGCATGTTGGGCGCAGCAGCCCGCAGCCAAGCGGCTTAAACGTCTTCATTAGCTAAATCAAGTCAAAGTGTAATTTCATTCCGTTTACTTGATTTAAAGTGTCACAGGGTCACAGTACTTTAAACTTCACAGCAGGAGGGGCGGACAAGTTTAAAATAAAATGAGGCCTGGTGGATTGAAGGGGCGGCCAGCTTGATCTTCATGTAGATTTACGAAGGAGGTTTTGACAGAAAAAAAATGAACTTTCTGGTTCATATGAATGACGATTACATCAGCTCTGAGTCAGACACGTAGGACAGTACAGTGCGTTTGATTCGGCGCCAAACAACGTCCACTAGACAGCTCTTGTATGCATTGTAGTGCTAAATAAATAGTGGACATGCAGACGCTGGACTGGTAATCCTCTCATGGCACAACATTAAGTGAGTGTGTTTATTTGCCAAAAACAAAAGCTCTCAGTGTGTGTAAATATTGCATTCACAGTAACACTAGCTACACAGCTACAGTAAGCACTCACCCCAGTTATGAAAAACCTGATTAAGGCACCGGGGCCAAGGCAATAATAGGAGGGATTTACCACTAGCAGCTTGGATAATGAGGCGGGTATACATTCCTCTCAGTTATTGTGGGCTCCCGCAGGCTGTGTAAGCTCACTTTTCATGGAAATAGTGAGAATATTATATTTACGCAGGTACAGTGATATTTATGTATGAGTGGCGATGTGGAGGTGGAAATAAACAGCTTATTCCAACCCGGATGTGCGCTATTATCTCGGATACACTGTGCATGAAGGCAAACTCATTATGTGTGTGAGAGTGACTGTGTGATCACACTGCGGTGTACAGTAAGTCCTGACAGTCGAACCTATTTCTGTCCCTCATCTCAACGTGGATTTTTCAAATGTACGATTAGTTAACATCATTTTCCTCCCCCCTGCTTCCCCCTCCCCCCTTCAGGTTTTGCGAGGTGGCCAAGGAGAATGGCATGGACATCTTCCGTGTGTTCGATTCCCTGAACTACGTGCCAAACATGCTGCTGGGCATGGAGGCTGCCGGAGCAGCAGGCGGCGTCGTGGAAGCTGCCATCTCTTACACAGGCGACGTCTCTGACCCGATGAGGCAGAAGTACTCCCTGGATTACTATCTGAAACTGGCAGACGAGCTTGTCAAAGCCGGGACCCACATCCTGTGCATCAAGGTGAGGAAATAAAAAAAAAACACAGAATCCGGGGTTTTGAGTGTTTGATTCGGGAGTTGTTTACTGCGAGTTAGATTTCGACAATGAGCCAACTTTTCTCTTCCCTGTGATAATCTAAAGATTCTGGCACTGTTTGCTTCTGTGTGGAAGTCCCTGCCCATCTGCCACCAGAAGAACACAAAACAAGCTGCAAAGAATCTTTGAAAGTACTTTATCGCTCAGGCTTGTGTACACGCTCTGACACATGTATGCACACGTTTGCATGTATGTCAGCATAATCAGGGCCTGCACTAACATGGCTGTGTGCCGTCGAAGTAGCATTTAGATGCAGAATATCTTGTATGGATTTAAACACCATCAACATGTTTAAATAGGACTAACTGTACTGCAACACCTACCACTATTGATATTTGTTCTATCCCTGTTGCTCTTGTCACATTTGATGCCAGAATGTTCATGCAAAATACAAAACTTAATAAATAAATTACAAATATAAATATTTCCAATAACTTCACGAATATAACATGATGAAGTAAAAACCTTTTACACACACACATACATTTTGATATTAATTATTAGAAAACAACTCTCACATGTCAACTAAAGTTTTTCCCACTCGCTCCCTTTGACGTAACTCGTATCCTTGAGCCTCTCATCTAAATGAATAGACTGATAATGCTCACATTGAACTCATTTCTTTATTCGAGCATGACGGTATATTTTCAAACGTGAACTGATAAAGTCCCGCTCTGCCGCACTGTGAACCATCACATAAAAGACTTGCACAGCTAATGAGGTTAGCTTTTAAAAGTGGAGCACGCGTTAGAAGTTCACGATCACCAAAGGGAGCGCAGCTAAACATCTAAGCTCTGTCTGTGAATATCTGTTAATATTAATTACGATTTTTACACTATAATGATCCTCACAAGAGAATGTTTGTGTGAAATCTCAACTTTTGTCATTACTTTGTTTCAATAACTTATAATTTCCCAGGACATATGTAGTTTTGTAGAAGTTACTTGAATGAAGTAATCTTCCAAAAGAAGATTTGAGTTGGACTAAATGGCTTCAATTAAGCCTCAAGGTGGGAGCTTGGCTTCAGATTAATGCTCTTTATCAGCAGACACATTGATTATTTTAAGAGTTTCACTCGTCAGTAGTCCTGGCCAAGTCCTAATCACTTTAAGGATTTTGGTGTTGTGTTCATGAAGATGTTCTCTCTGCTTCTGTTTGGGCCGTTTTTACTCATCCGATTCCACCAAATTATGGGCGCTTTGCGGTCCGATCCAGCGTTTCCAGCAGCCTCGGGCCACTGGTGTGTGCACACTCTCTCACTAATGAGAACTAAAACAGGCGGCTGAAATCAATCTTCGTCCAGGATTCCATCTCCAAAATGTAAATGTGGTACAGAAAGCCACTTAAAACCAGATTAAGGCATCTAGATAAGGGTCTACTCCTGGGTTAATTTATACCGTGTATAAAGTTTTTCAAATGTTAAAATAATTCAAGAGAGAAACTACATGGTCATATTCAACATGGGATATAAAGCTTAATGGAATCACTAACCAATATTTAATGAATCATGTCAGATGTCACTCACGCTTCTCCTTTTATCATTTTCCCCCTCCTCTCTTCTGTCTCCCCTCCATCTCTGCATTACCAGGACATGGCCGGCCTGCTGAAGCCAGAAGCCAGCAAGCTGCTGATCAGCGCTCTGAGAGACCGTTTCCCAGACGTACCCATCCACGTGCACACACACGACACGGCCGGAGCCGGCGTGGCCGCCATGCTGGCCTGTGCCGAGGCCGGAGCCGACGTGGTGGACGTGGCTGTGAGTATTCATTATGTTTCTTATCCAGATCTCTCATCACCAACAGACAAGGGTATCCTAATAACATGAAGTAAGATTAATTTTCTACCAGTTGCTGCAGTATTGTAAAATATCAGTGAAACCAAGCTGGAACAGTTGTTGAAGCCAGGAGCATCTCCCTTACTGCGTTCACTGACGCATGCTGCCAGCATGGGCCGTTTCATTAAAACAGTTGGCTGCTATTTGCAGTTTTTGTCCGTTCTGCTGTTCGGCTCCTTGTAACACTTTATGAAAGCAACAACTGACAGTCCACGATGGATCAGACACACCTACTAAAAACATTTGTTTGAATCGGATCCATTGGTTTACTTACTTAGAGTCTTTTCACTCTGCCAAAGTAATAAATCATTTACGCACAGTAACACACAAGATGAAATATACTTGATAGGGCAGGGAAGACAGCCAAGACCTAAAGCTTTTTGGATGTTCCTATTGATGGGAACTAGCTGTTTTTCCCATTATTCTTTTTACTAAACTTACATGCACTCATTTGGACAAATACAAGCACATGTGCACACAGGATTTCAGATTATTACACCACACCTTTTGCTTCATGTATAGAAAATCAATCCACTGAGGTGTGGACCCACCTAACACATTTTGCAATGATTAAGGCTTTTTAGTCTAACAGTATTCATATTGATTGTCACCCTCTAGGTCGACTCCATGGCCGGAATGACCTCTCAGCCCAGCATGGGAGCCATCGTGGCCTGCGCCAAGGGGACCAAGCTGGACACCGGTAAGTGAGACACTCACCAGCCAGTCAACATCACCAGTGTCTCCAAACAACAGAAGTATTTCAAGGTCTCACAGAGGAAAGGATTTATATCCGATGCAATTTGGTTAAAGAGGGGCACAGGAACACCACTAAATGTGTTTTCATTATTTTCAGGTGTTTCATTTAGTGATATCAATCATAAAGAACAGGATGGAAATAATCTGTCACCTTCAAACAGCCACATAAAGCTTTTATTGCAGCATGTTAATGAGACTGACCATCACCAGTCTTGCACAGAGATTATTTCTTCTGTCTCTCTGAGAGTCTGTTTTACACAAGGGGGGGAGAGAATCAATCAACAAATCAATAAATGAAGAGTACATCACTAATTACAGCCCTAAGTCAGAAAGGCCAGCGCTTTCCGCTCAGTGATAACGCACACAGGCAATTATGAGAGGAAGACGATGTCACAAACTGGCACAAGGGACATGACCATGCAAGAGTTGCACTTAAATCAAAGGTAATTTAGCAAAACTAAACTAGTCAGACCAGCTTTTATAGCCTGAAGGGCCCAGGTGAACTCGATCAGCTGACCGCCCTCACAATGTCAACCAGGAAGAGACATGAAGAGGCCGTCGTGGTCAATAAAACCTGATGGTGCGAAACAAAACATTCTCAATCCTTAAAATGATGAACACTTCAGATTGTGTCAGCAGAATTATTTGATTATAAAACCACCTGCTTGTATATAAAACCATGTATTTAGCCGTGAATGTGATGGTCTTATATTAATCATAGCATGCTGAAACCTGCACAACCACAGACTTTACTTTTCCCAAGGCATCCTTGACATGGCTGTCTCTACTCATTTGCTTTCCCAACCCGTCTTCTGCTACGTTCTGTCAGAGTCACTAGCTCGCCCCTCTACGCTCTGGACCACCACCACTTTATCCCATCTTCTCAGGAGGTCAAGCGATAAGTGGAGGGATGGATTTATAATGCATCCATTCCCCTTTGGGTTCGCTGTTGTCCAGCATGTTCTGCTCAGTGTAATTTTCATGGTGCTGTGAGAAAAGCTGTAGCCCATCCCACCTCCGATAAGAGTGACCTCTGCCTCCCACAGTGATGGGTGCAGAGTGCAAAATATATGAAAGCAGCCAGCTGAAAAACTTCTGTTAAAAATTTGAAGGAACATGAAGCAGACTGAAGGAATTAAAACTGATGTGAAGTTTGCTGCTTAGTTATTTAGAGAAATGCAAGTGGGAAAACAGCTCAAACTCAAACACTCAACTCGACTAACTAGATCTGATAGCTCACTTCTGTTACTCACAACCAGAAAAAAGCCCAGCTAATTATGTGTATACTATATTCACACACACTGTCTGCTGCTGTAGTGCTGCATACTATTAACATTATGAGCTTTTGTTTGTTGCTGTATGGTGGTTCAATGATTTTTTTTTTTGAATGGACAATTTGGGGGACAACTGGTATTTAAAGAGTTTCCTGCCTCTGGGCTTAAGAGAAACATTATTTCCCATCAGCTGTTTTTTTTTTATAAGCATGTAGTCTTTAGAGAAATCCCCCACTAATAACTATTAGTGACCAGTTGTGTCCCATTGTAAAAATTAAGTTTGCAAATTGTACTATTATATATAGTTATATATGTTTGGACAGTCTTATAGTACATGCTTTACATTCATTTGTGCAGCTGGTCATCAAAAACAAGATTTTCAGCGGGTGCTCAGCCTCCATTTCATCCTGATTTTCATGGATGAGAGGCCGAACAGACAACACGCTGTCGCATTAATATTTGCAGTGCAGCTACAGAGGTGTTGTAAAGCAGCGGATGACAGTAAACATCAGGTCCTGGAGCCGCTAGTCCCTCAGGGTGTTCTTCAAAGTGAACAAGCTCTTTTTTTTTCTTGGCTGATTGTTTCTGCAGCAATATTTAACAATCACACAGGAAGAAATCTGTCGCAGAACAGGAAGGCAAATTCTGTAATAGTCCATCAGGCAGCAGCAGCAACAGAGCCATTAAGGCATGCTGTGTTTTGAGTGTGTGTGTGACTTGTGCTTTGAAAGGAAAACCTCTGGCTTCACTGCTGTTCTTTCTCTGTCTACATGTAACCTGCAACCCACATTTTCCCAACATGTTCCCAGAGAAACCCGTTATTTCGACACAGTTCAGATTAGTGACAGACGATCAATAAGCGATCATACAGTACCCTGAAAAATGTAGAGAGTCAGAGAAGGACAAGGTCGCTACTCAAGAGCGAGAGGTTTTCAAGTGTGTCAGTTTACTCATGGAATTTCAATTTGCTTCACTTGAGACTGCGATTGGGATGCAGAATGTCTCCCACACACACTCACACGTGTGTGCATACTCATACTCTCATCCTCAGTTGACCCTGGTGCATTCATTATGCATACACATGCAGACAAACTCCTTCTTACTTCCAAATTCTCTTACGCCTGTCACCTTGTGCTCATCTGTTCTTTTTCATCTCTGCCTCTCCTTACGTCTCTCTCCCAGCCTCCCTCTCTGTTTGCCTATCTCGCTACGTTTGTAATCAAGTGGAGCTGTGCCTTGGATACTTCCATACCTTCCTGACCTCAGTCTGTTTACTGCTTTTTTTTCTGCACTCCCTCCCCTTTCTCCCATCTCTGTTACAAAGCAGTAATCAGTGCTGTGCAGCTCGCTCTGCCTCCACTATCTTCCCTCCCTCTCTCGGCTCTCATGCCTCTTCCTATCACCCCCGCTTCTCTCACATTGTCTCTCCATCCTCCTCCTCCTCCCTCCCTCTCACTCAGTGACAAAGCAATTAACGGCACTCTACATGCCCATTTCACTCCCTCGACCTCCCTCCCTCTGTGCTCTTTCCCTTCCCATCCCTCGCCATCTCCCACAGCATCTCTCCGTCCCCAAGAAGTGGCGAAAGCAGCCCGTCTCTGGTTAATTAAATTGTCTTTAAGCTGTCAGTTTATTTATTCAGTCAGCCACGGCGTGCCACACATTCCTGCATTTTAAAAGTCACACATTTTCACAAACAGTCATGCAGTTGAATGATCACACAAATTAAATTGCATTTACTTGACACAGCATTCTTGCGCGTCGTGTCTCGATTTAATTGATGAGGAATTTTCAGCCGCCACAACAATGCAGCCATCTAAGACACAGCATTCATCAAACACGTAGTTGAATGTGCACACACACCACAAAAAGCGTAGGTATTACTACACGTAAGCACTTCAGCCGCTGACTCGAGACAGGCGAGCAAACACATTTAGCTCCTCGTTCACCTCTCCTCATGTCTCCCTTTCTTCACCCGCCTGCGTTCAATCCTCCCCTCTTCCCCCCCCCCCTAAATCTTATCATGTCTCATCTGTCTTCATCTTAGTTCTCATCAACCACAAACTGTGTGTGTGTGTCTTTCCACAACTGTGTGTATCCGTGTTGGTTTAGATAATGCGCATACAAGCAAATGTGTATGTCTCTGTCTGTCTGCTGCATTAGTGAGTTTGTGCTGCTAATGAGTTGTATCTTGACGCCACTCTGTCAGTGCCAAGCAGCCATCGAGATGACTGATACATGTACGTGCACGTGTCTGTGGAATACATGCACATGGCGTAGCCGTGCAGTGATGGATGACTTCACGAGTGTAATCGGGTAGTTCAGAAAAAAACAATGAGATCAGACGACATTTGTAGCTCTTTGTCATATTTATAGGATACATAGGGTGAAGCTTTCGATCCCAGAGGGCAAGTTAAGTCATCACAGTGGAAGAAAAATCTGCAGATAAAACACAAATATTGGTGTGTTGCTTCATTACGGCTCCTCGCCACAGCACTTTTCTGATAACCATAGTTAGAGGATTCAACTTTACTTTCTGCTTTAATAGGACTTTCCAGCTCACACAGGTGTGGTGTTGAGCTAATTAGATTTCTCCTCAGGAAACTGTAGGCTTATTGAAAGGAGTTTGTTTTTCTTTTCTAGCAGATGCTGTGGCTCAGTTGGCTCCCGACCAAGAGGTCTGGGTTTCAGATTCCACTCGAAAATCCATGTTGGTTGAAGACGATCAGCAGTGGAGGAACTCAAACCCTTTACCTTTAGTAAAAGTAGACGATCTAAATATACTCCTGCATTCAGAGTGTTACTTAACGAAAAGTACATGTATTATATATTATGCAAAATGTACTTAAAGTATCAGAAGTAAAAGCCGTCATGCTGCTGTTAGATTGTTGATACTGATGCATCAGTGTGTTGGCAGCATTTCACTGTTGTAGCTGCTCCAGTTTTAACCACTTTATATGCAGTTCAGTAGTTTAGTCCAGTGGCTCCAAACCTCGGGGTCGGGCCCCGCTGAAGGGCCACCAGATAAATCTGAGGGTTCATGAGCTGCTCAATGGGAGAGCAAAGGAAGAAAGCAAATTTGCATTCATCTTTTGAGTCTTTGCTTTTCTTGTGTAACTAGATACTTTTACCTATTAGGAACTCAAACAGTCATTTAAACGAAACTATCTGAGATGTTCAGATTGGACATTTGTCTCTGGTGAAACTATGACAAGGGGCCCCAACTAGACACTGCTGATTTGTAAAATGTTAAATGTAGAATCTCAATCTGAAAAGTACCAAGAAACTAAAACTGTCAGATAAATATACTTAAGTGCAAGTATTTCAAAATTGCCCACTACAGTATTTGAGTAAATGTATTTAGTTACTTTCCACCACTGATAAAGATATAACTGCTGCACTGGCCTCACAATTGAAGCTGATCCCCATTAGTACTTTATATAAGCTGAAGCAAACATTCAACAGTTTGATAAATAACTGGATCATTTGCTTCTTGACAAGAGTTAGATAGGAAGATCGATACCAGCCTCATATCAGTCTGTTCAGTATGGAGCTGGAGCCAGCAGCCAGTCAGCTTAACTTTAGAGTGAAGATGTGAAAATGTCAAACTATTCCTGAAATGATTCTTCATCCTTATTACGCCAGTTTGGAAATGTGCTCAATGTTTACAATTTTCCAATTCACTGAGAGAATCTATCTGCCAGTTTACTTGCAATTAAAGCAAGAATCCACCATTAAAACACAGGCAATTTAGTCTACAGTGCATTTTCCTCATTTCCATATCAGGTCAAATGAGGACAATGTGATGCCTCCCAGCACAGCACACAGTACTAGTGTTAAAGGATTTCAGCTACTGTCAATCAGACAGCTACAGCTTGTCCTCTTTTAAAAACTCTTCACTTTACACCAATATTTAATAATCCATGACAAAAGAATCAGACATAGCAGTTTGAGTTTTTTTTTTTTTTTTTTACACCCACAGTAGCCTCAGTGCTGCAGAGCGCGATGTATCCACAGCTTGGTATGGAGCACGGCTCTTTGTGCTGTCATCTGGGAGAACTCTCAGTTACTGCTACTGATTCGGTGGAAAACTTGCAAATATCTTGTTTTGAGCAAGCCGCGAGTACATGAAGAGGAGTATGAGGTGTTCGGCTGCAAGGACGAAATCTTGGAAAGCCTCCCAATAAGAGAGGGGAAAAAACAGACATCAGCTCATTAAAATAAGCACTAATGGCTAACGTTGCTCCTCTGGGAGGCTGCTCTTGTATCAGCTCCTATTTGTAATTATTTGTAGTTCTTCTAAAGCTTCTTATTGTGCTCTATATTGTTTACATTTTCCTTTGTTTCACTTTTGATTGTTGCTGTACTGATGTTTTTTTTATTATCATCTGACATCTCTCATCTCAGTACTTCATTCATGCCTGATTATGTTGCGCTAAACATAGTGGTTAACAAGAATGCTTCTTCAGCTCAAAGCAGGAATCCTCAGTGTTAACAGAGGCAGGTGATAACCAGCTATCCTGGATCACCAGTGTTAGTCAGAGTGAGGAATCCAAAGAGAGGATGGAAGTTGGCTGCCAGCCGAGTTCTACAACCTTGTTTTTCTCGGCCCAGACAAACTCTGAGATGATGAACTTCAATACAATACGCGACATGCTGCCAACAATATTATGTGAGAGTTTTGAGCAGTAAGTCTTCCTCAAACAGGAATCTTATCAGTCCACTTTCAGCCTGCCTCTTTTCACTGGAACACACACACACACACCTGCATGCAGAGTGTCTTCTTTTGTGGTCCACCACTACGACAGCGAATGCCGCCTCCACACGACCCGACAAGTGTAATTTAACACAGAAAATTTTGAGTTTGAACCTGTATCTGCTTGAACCTGCAGGACAATTTTTGGGGGGGCGGGGGACGTGTGCCCCGGTCCCCTGTGGCAATTACCTGCATATTCAGCTGATATTGGAAATTTGACCTGAGCTGACATCTGAATCAACAGAGGCTGCTGCCGCAGTGAATATGCCATCACTTCCGCTTGTAAATTGAGGCTGTAATTTCAGAATGGAGGCATAAATTAAAGCTACAAAAAATGATGTTCTCAAACAGAGAAGGAAATGGACCTAATTACTGACTGGCTTGGCAGGCAGCTGAATTTGAGGAGCAACCACATGCACATTAATTTCACATTAATTTCACAGTAGCTCCATTTCCTCGCCAAGATCACAGTGGAAGCACACAAACACTTTTTGGAGTACGCACTCGCTTTGAATCATAAAAATTCAAGCTTGTCAGTCCGTTGTTGTGGATGTAACGAGCTAAGTTTGTCTCATTAAAATAGCTGATTTTTTTTTTTTTTTTGTCATCGTTAGCCAAAAAGCTCCATGTGTTACCGTTTTCTGTTATGGCATTAAAGCAGATTTTCCTTTTCAAGGTAAATCAGCTTTAGTGCACCTTAACTGGCAGCAGCAGAATGTCATCAGCGTGAGCAACAGATGTATTTTTTTAACAGAATATCACAGGGATTTAATAAGCCGGCTCTGATGTGACAAAGACAAGATGTTAATGCGGAGTGAATTTTTGGAGCGCATTTACAGGCTAATAAAACACTTCACCTACACTGCAGTTCAGGCTTCTTCAAGCTTGAACTGATTTTAAGTCCCAAACTGTTCTTGCAGTTGTAAAGAGTTCTTGCTGACTAGTTTGAGGAAGAGGACCCTGGTATAGTGACACATGTCCATACCTACCTGACAGGTGGTGGACAAAGTACTGCCACCACTCAGCACACTGTCAAACTGTGACAAGTTTCACACCATGTTTGTGTTTTCACACACTGAGACGACTAATGATCAGAAAGTTACAGATTACTGCTTCAAAGCACACATTCATCTCGGTCAGCACAGTATTTTATAATGAACTCATTCATTAATAAGTCAAGTTAATTAAAAGGGTTTTTTATGCTCCTCATATTCCACGCTTTAGATTTATTCTCTGAAAATGCTACTTTGTTGAGCTCAGTTTCACACGACTGCAGCTCAGTGTTGACAGGTCTCATTTAAAGGAAATGTGCAGGGTGACCATTGATTTGATGTCATTCTGTTCTGCTCTGCTCTGTTGCAGGCATCGCTCTGGAGAAGGTGTTTGACTACAGTGAATATTGGGAGGTGGCCAGAGGCCTGTACGCGCCGTTCGACTGCACTGCCACCATGAAATCTGGCAACGCTGACGTCTATGAGAACGAGATACCTGGAGGACAGTACACCAACCTTCACTTCCAGGTACAGTGAGCTACTCTGCTCCTGTTTTATTGTGTGTTATGGAAGTGGTTGATGTATCTGAGAGGATGTAAACACAGGATTAGCTCAGTGTAATGTTGAATTTATATACCACATCAATGCACTTATAAAGTATTGTTGTTTTACTGGGACTTACAGTTTCATCTATGGCCTGCTGACATACAGCCCTAATTCCTACAAAGTTCGGACGCTGTGTAAAATGTAAAACGTGGAATTCAGTCTTTTAGAAACAAACTGTTTACTGAGGACAGATTTACAAAACATTCCCAAGTCCATGTAGTAATCTCCTTTTATACAAGAAAGTGTTGAACCTCTCTCTAGTCTTTCCAGGATGAACCTTTCATACCCAATCATGATCCTATCACCAGTTACCAATGAACCTGTTTAACTTTCACTGTCTTTTTTTGCTCCTGTCCCGACATGTTGCTGCCATCAAATCATCAAATTCAGAATAAGCAGCGAAGTTGATGAGGCCAGACATTAAATATGTTTGTACCTTTTTCAATTGAGTAGATGTAATAAAGGATTGTTACATTATAACATTCTGTTTTATGTTTTACACAGTGTGCCAACTTTTTAGGAATCAGGGTTGTAGAAAATGTTTTTATACCAAATTTTCAGAGGTGAACAACACAGAGGTGAAATCTTAAAAACAGAAAAATAGATTTTTGTTCTCCAACTTCTGACAGTAGATAGAAGACAATCAGTTTTTTAGGAATGCACTTTTTTTCGTTTGTTTGTGTGTGTGTGTGCGTGCGACGTTACTGCAGATGTAAGTAATGTGACTACAATGAAAGTTGAGTTATCAAAGACACTGCGTCAGAAACAGACTAAAAGTTTTCCTTCAACAGCTTATTATGGTGTTTGTTAATGCTGCTACGGTACATTAAGTACAACCACGAGTCTGTAGCGTCTCCACTGTGCACAGTCGCGCTCAGTGTCACAGACGATTTGAAAACTGACTGAATCCACAGCGCTGTGCACACACTGGAAAAAATATGTGGGTGCACATCCCAGAGCCCAGTTGTGACCTGTTTATACTAGCGAGTGTTAAACAAATGTACCAAATTACAGTTTACAGTGGGATATCACATTGGACCATCTGACCTTTGCTACACGAGCGTTTCTGCCATAAATTTAAAAGCCGTGGGTGCCACTGCACAAATTATAGCTTTATATCAGAGGTTAACATTGAATTTCACAGAATGCCTTCACTGTCCTAAAAAAAAAACAAATTACTCACTCATGTTATTTGTTTCCCTGCGGTTCATTGCAGGCTCACAGTATGGGACTGGGAAATAAGTTCAAGGAGGTGAAGAAGGCCTATGCTGAAGCCAACAAACTACTAGGAGACCTCATTAAGGTGAGACATGAAGATAGAGCTTCACAAGTGCCGCTGTTCATTTTCAGGTTTGGCCCTCAGCTGCTTGCATGAGGTGACATTAGTCAGTTTTACCAATCTGAGTGGTACAAAGATATTCCTCCATGAGCATCTCTCACACTGACTGTCTGTGCCGAGCTGTCCCCTTTCTCTGCTTGGCTGAGCCCAACGATCTCAGATTAAGTTGGGTACATCCACTGGTCTGGACTGTCTGGATTCACTTTCAGCTTCACGGCTTCCTTGACCTCTGTGGGTAGTTTTCTCACTCTTCCCATGTTTTATAGTCGCCGTTTCCTTAACTAGACATTTTTGCTCAAACATGGCTTTTTCTACTCTTTCATTTCCCAGTTGGTTTTAACTACAGCTTGTATTCCATCAGGACAGTTCTGTGCTTTGTATTGCTCTACCTCTATGTTAATTTGGGGTGGAAACTTCAGTGAACTGGTTTTGGCTTCATTTCCTGAAGGGCACATTAATTGTAGTCATGGAGAGGTGCTCTATTGCCAATTCTGCAGTCAACAGTTTCATTCTCAGCCCTAAATTCCCCTCCATGCTGCCTTTTTGTTTTTCATTATCTTTCATTAATTCCTTTTGTTTCTCTCCCTTCATTATTTACCATCACAGCTTAGTAATAGATTCATCCCTCTTTCACCGCGTTCGCGCTCGCTCTGTAATTATTTTGTTCTAGTTTGCATTCTCTTTATCAAGCCGCCCTGCTATTCTTCTTCACCTTTCTCTCTCTCTCATTGCTGCTTTACACACATTTATTCCCCCGCCATCTTTCTTATTCTGCTCTCTCTCTCTCGTCGTAGACATGCTCCCATGGATTTCCTATTACTCCACCTTCTCCTTTTGCTCGCTCCAAATTTTTCTTCTTGGGTCTCCTCTCCCTTATTTTCTTTCCCCCCTCTCAGTGTTCCTCATCAGTTCCTCTCCCCCGACCTCCCCTATCCTCTCCCCATACTCTCTATCAATTCAATTAAGACTCTGTGGGCTTCACTGCGCAAGCCAATGTTTGCTTAATGTGCCTGCGGGTCCTGCTATGCCCTCTGTTGTATCCTGTTAGCTTGACAATGGCCGCGTCTCTCACACTGTTGGCTTGTCGATAAGGGAGAGGGAGTGCGCTAGTCAGATATAGATATAAAGCAGACACGCCACACACACACACCAAGGTATATACATCGACCACGCTCTCCCACACACACACACTTGCATCCACAGGCCTTATCTCTGAAGCTCAGAGCCGTGGGTGAAGGATGGCGCTTGTCAGAGGACTTAATTTCCAGACCACTTTACACCAAATGTATAAAAAATTAAGGATATTTACAAATCTGTTTTTATCAAGCGTGCCGCCCCTCCCCACCATGAAAAAGACAAACAACTCTAATTATGGCTTAAAAAAATGTTTAATCATCATCAAAGCATTAGCATAAAAGTGATCTGCATTAAAATGATTGCTTACTCTTTTTTTTTCCTAGGCTTATTAATTCTCATTACTTGTCTTTTTATGGGTGCCATGTCCTGAATTAGGAAATCAAGATATTATATTACAGGATGTCTCTGAACTGACAGAAGTGCTTGATTAAAAATGAAAGAAAGGCCCGGGCTCATTGGCTCCCACTTAATTCCAAACGACATCAAAAGCTACTCAGGAGACTGTGCGACTTGTCAAAATTTATTTCATGAAACGCTCATAAGCCTAACTGTTTTATAGCTTAATATTAACTCCAGATGTGCAGCTGAGTATAATCATTCCATTGCTTGCTGAGCGGCCAGCATAAATTCACCAAATCTGCCAAAATCCATGGACTTGATTCACAATTATAAAAGGCCTCTGTTCAGCAAAATGAAGGGGGTATAAAAATATCAGTCTCTTGAGTTACCCTGAATATTAATTCTGATTTGATGAGTCTGCTGAGAAAGTTTGAGCTCCTCTTTCACGCAGCCGCGATATTTTGCATGCACGATTTGTGATGGTGGTTGTTTGACACGCCGCTTGCTACAGGAAGGGAAGTTCAGACGAGGCCACGTGCAGCTGGCAGCGTGTGGGGCGAGACAGTGAGTGACATGGATTTAACAAACTATACTGAAAGAACCACTTACTGAGGGCAGTTATTGATCCGAGAGCGCGCTGTTTGGGAATTCGGTTAAGCATAGGTCAGAGTTCACTATATGTATGCACAGGCCTGTTAAATGTATGTGAATCACAGAAGAGATAGAACAGGGAGAATACAAGTATTGTCAGGAAGAAGTCTTTTACTTTTATGCTGTGCGTGTTGAATATCTAATATACAGCAGGCCACATTTTAGAGAGGACTCTTAAGGCCAAGGTGATGCAGTTCTTCATTTTGTGAGGTATTTTAAAATTTAAATTGAAGCTGCTTTTCAGAGTGACTGTAGATCACACCCGCCACCGGCCAGCTTAATCCAATTTGATTTTTCCGAGTTTCGTATAATTAAATATTGTCGAACTTATTTGCATCTTAATATTTTATTACGTTATTAGGCTTGTGCTGTTATTGCAGTGAAATGCAGCGTTGGTAGAAGGGAATGCTGAATTAAAAATAAAAAAAAGAGCACATTGAAAAGTCTGTTTGGTGAAGGAACCTTGAAAACAAAAAGTGATGCAGCTGAATGGTGAGATAGGAGGGCAGGATTTTTTTTTTCCCTCTTCCTTACGAATGGTGTGTAACACGTCTCGATGACGCACACCTGCCGAACACAGCTACAAACCCTTGGCTAGAATAGTAATAAGTCATCCCTTCTAGTTCTGAAGCTGCTTATTATTTTTGCTTGGGGGCACATTTGCTGAAGCAACAGAAAAATCGGACAAAACATACATGAACAGATGCCCACAGGCGCTGTTTTAATAATATAATCTCATATAGTAAACCCTTCTGTATGTGTATGTATGTATTTAATTATCCATTATCCATCTTTGGAATGGACAGCATGAGAGTTTTACAAATAGATCAGTTTAGCAGGGAGAAAAAATATATATATATTTCTACTGCTGCAAGTAATGATTATTTTCATTATCAGTCAGTCTACAGAGTATTTTCCTGATAATTTTGAGGTTTATAAAATGTCAGCAGAGTGAAAAATGTCCATCACAAGTTGCCTGCGATGCTATCTTTAAAGGAATAGTTCGACATTTTGGGAAATGCGATTCTCTGCTTTCCTGCTGAGCGTTAGATGAGAAGATTGATACCGCTCTCTGTGTCTGAAGTCTTGTTGTTGCCCTGAGGTTGCGAGGACACCAGCCGGGGCTCCGGGAAGTCGAGTCCCCCCCCCCCAGTTGAGAAAGAGTCCAGAACATGAACTCCTGTGAAAACCATAAGTTTGTTTTTTTTATACTCACATTCATATAAATTAAGCAAATGAGATATAACATGTTAATTAGTCAGCTTTAGTGGTGCTGATCGATGGATTCTGTTGTCCAGCTTGGCTCTATGTTCCCCCTATTTCCAGTCTTTATGCTAAGCTAAGCTAACCTGCAGCAACTTCATGTTGTGCACAGACAGATATGGGATGATAAGAGCATATGAGTGAATGAGCTTATTTCTCAAAATGTTGAACTTCACCTTTAAGTGCCTTGTTTTGTCTGCTTTGTTTGACCAACAGTCCTTCATAAAAGACTAAATAAACCAGTAGCTCCAACCAGTGTTTCAAATGGTTAATCAATCAAAACTGCTGCCATTTAATTTTATGTGGATCGTCTAATTGGTTTCAGCTCTATTTGTTTCATCATAATAAGAGTCTAATCTTTAGGAGGTGGTTCGGCTATGAAAAGTGCTGAAGCTGTCATTGACTTGCTGGAACAGAAGTTTATCGACTCTCCACTTCTCCTCCCCCTTTTTCCTTTCTCGCTCGGCTACATCTGTCGCAACATGAGCTTGTCAATATATGTATTGTGTGAGTGTGTGTGTGTGTTCTCCTTTACCCAAGTCACTCTGTCACTTTCCTTTTGCAATTACAGGCACGTATTCACTCACCTCCACACTCCTAAAACACACACACACACACACACACACACGCACGGTGGATCTCTCACTCGGAGGTGGAGCACCTCCTTGTATCGCCTGTGGGGCTGCAGATGTCTATTGCTCCTGTCTGTTTGCCTCCGTCTCTCCTCCCCTCGGTTCATTTGTCCATCCCACCTCTCTTACTCTTCATCATCCAGTCTGCCGTCTCTCCCCGTCCACTTTCAGTTCGTCTCGTCTCCTCCTTCATCGCTCCCTCCCACCTTCCCCTCATTTCGATTAGACTTCCTTCATGTATCCCTAATCTTTCTATCGCTCCTTCGCTCCTCCTCCCCCTCTCCCAGTCTCTCGTTATCACTCCTCTCTCCTGTCTCTTCCTCTCCTGACAGGTACCATTCTTCACTCTGCTCCTGACTCTGCTGGCTAGCATTATTGTGTGTGTGTTTGTGTGTGTGTGTGTGTATGTGTGTGTGTGTGTCGTATTCGCCTGCTCACAGATGCACACACACACTGTTCTGGACCATCTAATCCTTTGCCCATTAAGGGACTCCAGGTTTGGATAGAGTTGCATTTCAAACTGAATTCGTGCAAAATACACAGACACACACACACACAGAGGCGTACAAGCACGCACACACAAAATCCAGATTTCGACTGCCAGGCCTGCGGAGTCATGCAGGACCACTTAGCAAGAGCCGTACATTAGCTAAAGTGAGACAGATGGACAGGACGGCAGAAGAAGAGCACTGCGAGAGAGAGAGAGAGAGAAAAGGAACATGGAGGTGTAGTAATGAATAGAAGGAGCCGGTCGGAGTGCAGAGCTGGAGGTGGACGAGGGTGGAACGGGTCCTGTGTGTCAAGTGTAATAATATGAGCCCGCATGAAGAACCGCATAAGGTTACAGATGAGTTTAAGTGATAGTGAGAGAGACATGGGAGGATCAGAATGCTGAGTGCTGCTGCATGCTGAGGGAAATAAGCTACGTGCTGAATGCAGAAATAGATATCTCTGTCTGGTTAGTCATATGTGAGTAATGTTCAATTAGTAAAGCGGAGTTGAAGTGAGAAATTTTGATCATTCTCTCAGTGTTTTAAATTCTTCTGGAAGCGTGATTCCTCAAAGATGACTTGTGCATTAATTTGTGATAAAACCTAATCAATCACGGCACTGGGTAGTTGAATGTTGTTATTCAGATATTCAGAAGTGGCTTTGGATTTTCTTCTTGAAATCTGCCCAGCATATATGAGCAGAAATGATTTCACACTGTCGGTCAGTTGGTACAGACTGAAACGTCTCTACTACTAGTGGATGGACTACTATGAACTCCAGATAATCACAGCGTATCACATGATCTTGTGGCACCATCCAGTCAGATATGATGGACAAGATGGATTGGCACCAACTTTAACATAGAAATTATGTTCCCCAGAGGATGAATCCTGCTGACTTCCAGGTCCCTCTGATTTTTCCTCTAGCACCATAATCAGGTGAAAACATCAAGCAGTCCAGTCCATTGGTTTGTGACCAACGAACGACATTCCCATCATGCTCAGCTGCACCAGCTGCACGTTAGAGTTTATGTTTAATCGTTAAGAAAAAAGTCATCCTATTTTTTATCGCTCTCATTTTCACATCTCTGCTCTCCCAACACTATTTCAGTGTTATATAATAAAATCTAACAAGTTACTTGATGTTGACCTTCCTGCTTACACCATCTTCACACAAATAATGTACCGCCATGAAAGCCTCTTCTGATATAGGTTGCTAAAGACCGTTATTCTGACACCACCATCTGGCCAATTATTACATTCACTTCATCAGGGCTGCGAAAGATCAAACGCAAAATTATGGACCTCATTTCTGAACAGTTTTCTTTATAGTGAGAATTATGGCCCCACAAAGCTGCTGGACGATTTGTCTGCAATCAGTTATGAAACGTGGTCAACATCAGCTGACTTGAGATGAAATAACTTTGCTTTTTTTAATGGATTGGAACAGGAACAGATGAGTCCAAAGCAAATTAAGATGCTCGCTTTAGTGCCGCTCCAAAAATTACAAGCATTGCTGTTGTGTAGAGAAAAAGTGGAGCCTTCAAAAAGCTAAACTTCCCCCTTCAAAATGTCGATCTATCATTAGCAGTGTGCTCTGTATATAAAGGACAGAAGCGTGAACTACTGACATAATGACACTATCTTATCAGCGAGACTGAGAGGGATCAGCAGTGAAGAGCTAAGAGTCTGAGCTCTGCTTCACACAGGCACCGAGCAAATCGGATTTTTCTAACCCTCCACGACTAGGATGTGATTTACCTCACTCCTCATCTAAAAATATAGAAACGCTCACACATCATATATAGCTCACACACTGTTGGAAATAAGATTTCCTTCTCCTGCGTGAGGCGCCGAGGGAGAGTTGAAGGCGGGTGATTCATCAACTGAGATTGATAATGAGAGTAACACTCTTGATGTTACTGTGGATCTTGGAGAAAAAAAAAAGAAATATCTGGCAGAGGGATGGAGGGAAAGAGGAATGGGCACACGAGGGTGGTGATTCATGAGGAAAAGGGTAAGACTCTTGGCTTTGAGTGTGAAGACAGAAGATGGTAGTTAAGCGAGTTAGAGAGGGATGGAGTAAGAGGGATGGTTCACGGAGACAGATAATAAAGAGAAGAGGGACAATTCTTAACTTTGTGGAGGAAAAAAAAAAGAGAAAAATGGACTCTGGAGACGCAATAACAGGGGAACAATGGAGGAGGAAAGGAGAGTGAAGGTAGACAGGGGATGCAGTCATGCTGTTTTCTTGTGTTTTAGATAGATTTCGGCTAACTCGGCAGCGCGCTTTTGTTCCACAGCTATACCAAGTTAATGGCCTCTCCAGGGATTTCAACAGCCCATTCAAATCTCTTAAGCTTTTCTGTAAACAGTCATTCTCTTTAAAGCAGTGTATCATTATCGCCTCTATTCACAAACCCAATCAAACTGAGCTTTAGGTGCTGCAGCAGGGAAGTGCTGAAGGGAAGTGCACGCTTGTTTCAATCAGCAGGAAGCATTCCTCTCCTGTATCTCGCTGGGAACACGCTGATTTGCTCGCAAGGCTCCTTTGAAATATTGACAAGTGGTTGGAGACTTTAACAGGCATCATGGGCGGCTTTTAAGATGTGTGGCTTGTCACTAGGAGATTAATCGCGGTGACACTTTTTTTCACATAACTAGTGTCACAACAAGAAGAATATAAGGATGATCTGTTTCATTAATGTCCAAATGGAGTTGCACAGTGGGAGGAGGGATTTCAGTTCACCTGGTTAACACATCAGTGCAAAAGGTTAAAAAAAGATGTCAGTTTTTATATCATCGTTT
This sequence comes from Centropyge bicolor, assembly GCA_037975185.1. Classification (NCBI taxonomy): domain Eukaryota; kingdom Metazoa; phylum Chordata; class Actinopteri; family Pomacanthidae; genus Centropyge; species Centropyge bicolor. The sequence continues at coordinate 2,229,933 of JBBMOC010000030.1, forward strand.
GATTATTATGAAACTACAAAGAAATCTAAAAATAGAGAAAACTCCAACTATGTTCACAACCAATTCAGACTTTCATTGTCTTGTACTCGATACTAATTAAATATTCAATCTATCCAGCAAACACGTCAAAATTAAACAATCATTTCTAATTTTGATCATTTACATACCAGAATATTTCATTTTGAAATTGACGTTAAATCATCATAGTCTGTACGGTAAAATAGAAACTGGGTCTCTCCAATACTTCAATAGCCACAAAGAGAATACCAGTTCTTTACTGTGCACCTTAAGATGTTCAGCTGCTAAATAAAGGAGATGTAACATATGATTTATGGCCCAATTCATGAATGTATTCTCTTAATGTTTTGGTGAAGTAATTTTAAAACATTTTTCTTCAAACTTGAATAAAAAGGGGCCTTTTTTAAAAGAATTAACATTAAAGCACAAACACATGTCTCAAGGGCTCCCTGGAAACGAAGTGGATTATTCTGGTGAAATAAAAAATCAAATCACTTGAACTGAATAGATATGTATAAAGGAAGGCCTCTGTTACAAAACAGGTGCACGGAGGTTAAAACAGATGTGGGCATTTGCCAGGCAAGAAGGGTCTCAAGTTGCATTTCTATCATTTAATTTATTTCTTAGAATAAACTATAGACGTACAAAGCTAAATTGCTGCAGAATTCTTTTAGGTTCAAAGCAGGTGCAGCATCCTACACTGTTACTTTAATGATAAAAGATGATAGTATACTATATATAGAAAATGTTTTCATACACACTTTAGCTTTAAGTGTCGCATTCTATCTATTAAGAGTGATGGCATTTCATCTCTACAACAGGTTAGACTGAGCAAGGCTGTGATCCTGTCATCTCCAGAGATAAAGGACTCTTACACAAACACACTAAAGTTGGACAGTGCTTGTTCAGACACTGAAGGGTTCTCTGGAGCTGAGCCTGACTAACAAACTCCCCAAAGCCCGGGAGGGTTGTGGTAATCCCACAGCAGCGTTTGTGCACGAGCACATATGTGTGCGCTTCATGTCTCACTCTGGATAATATGGCATCGCAACTCTTAGAAATAGCTGTCAAGTTCTTTGTTGGGGAATTCTTTGGGGAACGTCAATTTGATCTATAGTCGTTCACCCAGTCGTTGTTTCTCCCTGTCTTCCGATATTAGCGGTGCATTAATTGCCAGGAAAACAGGCATCTTGCAGAGTGTGAGTCTATTCTTTGTTCACTTCAGTCCTTCAGCTGTCTATATGCAAGTTCGTGGCTCCTTCAAACTGTGGGTCAGACTTGAAGGCAGGATGCTGGTCCTCCGCTAGCTCCACATGTGATACTAGTTTTAATGTTGAATTTGACTTTGGATGAGAGATGTTTCTGTTCCGTTTGACCTTCTGTCTCGTTTTATCGTAACACCTGCAGAACTGAGTACAAACAGGAAAGTTACCCAAATGATTTTCAGGTTTTTTTATTGACGTCGGTTAACGTAAATTTCTTAAATTGTCCAAATATGAACTGGAAATGAACAGGAAGCCTTGCGTTCGTCCCCATTCATTAGGATAGAAGATTAATGTGTGAAATTGATATTTGCATCAGTGTCCTGTTTGCAGCCAAAAAAAAAGACTCCACTTATTTCCATTATGCTAATAAGGACGGCTATTAACATAATGATATGCCATTATAAATAATGAAAGAATGAATACATGTGAGTTTAATGAATGTTTTCCTCGCTCCGTCTTCGTCTCCCTGCGTTTTCAGGTTCAGTCTGTTTTCACGAAGACGATCTGTGTAGTTTGGTTCACGGATGCCAAATCAAATGATTAAAGAGACTGTATAGACGTAAACATCTTTTCATTTCTCATTCGGCTCTCCCGGCCCTTTCTTCTCTCTGGGTCACTCAGTGCTTAATCTTCATAGACAGCATCTTCATTAAAACAAATACTGTGTCGCCGCTGTTCTCTATTGGTGGAATCATTGTGGACGTGTATACCTGCCTGCATACCGCTGGCTGGAAACCAGACAGCAGCTTCTACATTTGGAAGAAAACTTAAAGCGAGATTGCATCATGGAAAACTGTAATATTATCCTGAATAGACTCCCAGTGTGAATTTTTCAGATGTTTTTCAGATTAAAAGGCCACTGGTCACGCACCACAGAGAAATAATAGCACCTCTCCTCGTCCTTAGCAAACTGATATATCACCTGTGTGCAGAAGCTGTGCTCTACTGTCTGGTGTGAAATAGAAATGTCTCACTAAAGGCTAAACTGAGCTGATATTTGCTATTGTGCTCATCCTCCACTTCCTCTATTTTCCTGAACAAAAGAAGGGATTTAACATAGAGGGTAATACTTTCTCTCTTTCAGGTGACTCCGTCCTCTAAGATCGTGGGTGACTTGGCCCAGTTCATGGTGCAGAACAACCTGACCAGGGCAGAAGTGGAGGAGAGGGCAGACGAGTTGTCCTTCCCCCTGTCTGTGGTGGAGTTCCTGCAGGGATACATCGGGATCCCGCATGGAGGATTCCCAGAGCCATTCAGATCTAAGGTACGGTAATTTGTCCTGTAGATTTCTTGATCATTTCCATTCAGGCCTTCATCAATATTAATTTTAAAACCAATTTAGAACCACATAAGATTAGCACAACACTAACATCTACTAAGGTAAATATAAGATATTTCTTTATTAGTCCCACAACAGGAAAATTTGCAATAAATAAAAAATATGGTCATTTAGACTATAAAAACAACTCTTACAACCCTGATTCCAAACTAGTTGGGATGCTGTACTGAACGTACCAAACAGTATGTTGGAAACTGTAAAAATCCAATATATTTAATGTTTCATCAGATCAACTTTATTCATTTTTCTAAATATCTGCTTATTCTGAATTTGATGGCAGCAACATGTTTCTAACAAGTCTGGACAGAGGCCACAAAAGACTGTGAAAGTTGTGGACTGATCCAAAACAGGTGTTTTTGGATCATTCCACAGGTAAACAGGTTCATTGGTAACAGGTGATAGTATCATGATTGGGTATGAGCAACACTTTGTGAACACATGGTTTCATAATGGAGATTAGTAAATAGGCTCAGCAACACTTTGTGAAATCACTGTCAGTAAACACAGTAAATAATTGCATTCTGGTTTAATTTATTTTTTACATAGTGTCCCAACTTTTTTTGAATCAGGGTTGCTCAAAACTTTTAATCTCTGTCTCCTTCAAATCTTGATTCACTTGTACTTTTTATGTAACACCTAGCAAAACCACATCTTTTTTAAAGGCACATGTGTATATGCAAGTGTTTCTCTCTCTCACACACACACAAACTCTGTCACATGCTTGGTTACATCTGACAGTTGCAAACGGGGAAGAAAACCGTGATATTGCTCTGTCCTCTCATCTCCGCTCCACTTTCTTTACCTCTGTCTGCCTCTCTTGTCTCCTCTCTTCACGACTGCAAACAGCCAGGGAGAGACTGGCTTGTGCATCAGGGGCCAACAGCTCCGAGTCTCCTTGGGAGACTCGCATGAACACACATATGAATAAAGGCAAATTTGTCACATTCTCCCAAAAAACCTGCTGACATATTGGCACACTTGACAAGTCCAAAAAAAAACCCCTGTATTTTTTTTCCTTTAAAGAACAGAAACTATTTTTCCCCACTAATGCCCACAGATGTTGAGTGTTTCATTATGTATTATCAGAGAGTTTGCTGGCGCCTAAAATTGTGAAATATGTGGTGTGAGACCCTGTCTGCTACCATGTGTGGCTGAGAATTTGTGTGCGTTCATGCAGCTCCAGAGCGTTTGCAAACATTTCTGCCGAGCCTGAGATGCTTGTGCGGAAGCTAGAAGATAATTAAAACGTAATTAGTCTTCCATTTACTGCCCCCTCTTTGGCCAACAACATTGAATTTAGCTAATGGTCATTTTATTCTGCCCTGTCAAGCTCGTCTTTATTTTTTAGCTTTTTTGCTCATTTCATCACTTAAGCGTTTGAGCTTATTTGTGTATTCATCCATCTCTCCAGCATCTCTCCTCCTCTTTGTTTACCCCTCTGTCGTCCCGTCACCCTCATCGTCAACTTCTCCTTTCTCCCACCGTCTCCTTACGCCGGGAGACAGTCGGGGGATTATACGATCAAATATTTGTCATTTTGCTTCCCAGGCAGTCCCGCCCTTGACAATCACAGTCATTTTTCAGTTTTGACATACACTTTGCAACCCCGCGTCCGCTACCTCTCTATTAGTGTCTCTCAATCTGTCTCGTGTTTCCTAAAAAAAAAGTGTCACGAGGAGTCGTTCCTAGTAAACAAATAAGATGGTGAGCAGCTTCTGCATGCTTCCACATCTGGTCTCCTTTTTCCCTTTCATTTTCATGCTAGAATACTTAATGCTCAGAGAGACTACCATGAGTCTGCAGCATACATATAAGCAAAAGTTCAAATTTTTTGCCCACTGAACTTTTTCCTCTTCTCCCTTTTGTGTCTTGCAGAGGGCAATATTTGCATTCCTTTGGCGTTATAAAAATGTATTTTCCATGAGGTCCGGCCAGCTTGCACTATTCATTAAGCCTATAAAAAGGTGCAGCCTGCATTATGGTGCTCTAAGCAAATCCTTCACACACATGTAGAGCTGCTGCCACTTTCTCATCTGAGCCAGAAAAGCATGGCTCTGAATCTCCCCTCTGCGTGGAAGAGAGACAATCCACCCTTGATATTTAATGCACAAACACCGAGAGGCTTCTTCTCTCACTTTTTCTATTCACTCCCCCGATTCAGTTAAAGTCAGAGTTAAGCTTTGGTCCAAAACTATCATTTTCGTTCCGCAGAGTTTTCATCGTGTATTCTCATTATTAGATGGCAGCTGTAAATGGTCTTGCATAGACATACACATCCCATTATGCTGCTGCATGCAAGACAGTGTGATGCCTGCATCCCTCTGTGCTGTAGCTGAAGGTTATTTTTACATGCTAGCACGGAAGAAGTAATGTTTCTTTGATGGCGCTTTGGTGGCATTAATTAGTCAGTAAGCAGTCATTGCAGCAGTATATCACACGGCCTCACATGGATTCACTTCAGCCTCACAGACGCTCCCAAATGCACACAAGTTGATTGCATGAGCGGGGAAAACTTTTCAAGACACAAAGTGGTAATTGAGGCTTTTCTTCATCTTAGTTGTGTCACCGTTGATTTGCGGCGTAGGTGGACGGAGCGAATGGACGAGGGAGAGGAGGGCAAAGAGGAGAGAGAGGGAGGCAGTGGGAGGTAGAGAAGGGCGGAGGGAGAGAATAAGGAGGTCGTCAATGAGAAAGTGAATTCAAAAAGTAATATTGTTCAAAACACAGAACATCCTTTAGTTCTGCTCTCGAAAAGAAGAGAAGAAAAAAGAATCAGTGACAATAAAAAAGACTGAGTGGGAGTGTGTTTGAGTGTTTTTAAGAGAAATGAGGAGAGAGAGCAAATAACCTTGAAGGAAGAGTTTGTCTTTCATTCATTTGTTAATGCAGACGCTCTCTCTCTCTCACACACACACACACACACACACACAGTCGCTATCTGTCTGCGTCTCACTCTTAAACAATCAGGCAGTTTAGGTGTAAGACATCCTCGGAGGATACGATGTTAATGAGCGGGGGGACTCCGATGAGCCTGCCATCTTTTGAAGTGTCTTTCTCTCTCACACACACAAATGAGTCAGCTATCTTTGAACCGTTAGCTCTGTGACTAATAGCATTGCACCGGGCCCCTTTTGTCTGGAGATTTCCGCAAGGCGCACACGTGCACTATCATACACAAGTAAGGGACTCGCGAAGATATAAAGCACGGTGGCACACACACACACACACACACACACAGACATTTGCAAACATGACATGAACACACACAGGAGACGTGCGATCGATTGAATGTTTAATGGGATGCACACATTGCTCTTTCTTAAAGTGTAAATGAGTGAAAGCACACATAAAGATGAGCAGAACAACACTCAGCATGTCTGCTCAGGCGACGATTATTTTAACCTGAATGAAGCGAGAATAAACAAAGGCTCACACAGACAGGCGGAGGCACAAAAAGCTTTGCTATTAGCGCTTTTCTGTTTGTATACTTCCGAGAAACATTTTTCTGAAGCGGGCTAAATAGACTTCCTCCGCGCCTGTGTTAGACTGAGCTGAGGAAATCTGTGAAAAGAAAAAAAACAAAACAAAACGGCGGCCTTTAGGCAAAACGCCTGTGACTTGACATAATCTCTTCTCCAGACATTATTAGCGCCGTCAGATCGATTGTCTCTAGAAGTTGTCTCAGATACCAACAACTGCGTGGGCAGATAAAATGTCATATCGTTAGTCTCATAGCAGCCTCCACTTTGCACAATTATCGCCTTTCTTTCTGTCTTTCACTCGCGTCCGTCTTTTCTCCTCCGCTTTTTTCCGAGCAGGAATGAGGACGATGTGTCACATATGCGGCACCACTGCAGTCATCTGTGATAGGCTGATGGTACTTGACTGGAGAGAAACAGATGAATTGAGAGAGAGAGCGGGAGAGACGGGAAGGAACTAAAGTGGATATCACTGCGGATATTAGCACAACAGCCGTGCCACTTTTATGCAAATTAAAAAAAAAAAAAAAGTTTTATATTCTCTCTCTGGTTCGAGTGTTTCTCTCCTTCTCCATCCCTCAGAACAGCTCCCCATGTATCTCCATCTCCACACCACCCCCACTCTCAAACCCAAAGTTTCTCAGACACTTGCTTTGTCAGGGTGCAGCTTTTATCCAGACGTCTAGTTGTGAAGCACAATGTGAAGGGTTTGCCAGCTCTTTGTGCTTCAGAGTCCCGTGGGGATATTAGGAGTGGGAAAACATTCAGACTCTACATGTATGACTTTGAGTAAACACTGTGAAGTAATCTGTTTGTTTCCTCCCTTGTTTCCTCTCCTCTTCCTCCTCCTCTTCTCTCCTGAAGGTGCTGAAGTCCCTCGCCCGTATCGAGGGTCGTCCCGGCGCCTCCCTCCCACCCATGGACTTCAAAGCCCTGGAGGAGGGGCTCCGAGCTGCACACGGAGATGACATCACCCCCGAGGATGTGATGTCTGCGGCCATGTACCCCAAGGTGTTCCAGGAGTTCAAGGAATTTACATGTGAGCGGGCACACTTGATGCTTGATTTCGAGAAGTATAATGGCTTTAAGAGAATGTGAATCAACAAATTGTATTATGTCAATTCTTAATTATGCGCGTTTGATTCCAACTGGATCCGTTATATTGAAGAAGTCTGGGTTCATGGCATTTGTTCCTGTTCTCACACTCTCACTCTCTCTCATTCTCATTTGTATTATTACTGGGGCTTGAAATTAGCAGCCAACCTTAAGTCAGCAACACTCATTATAAAGTTCAACCAATTGTTGTATTTGGCAGTTCAGGAGTCTTACATATTGGAAAACAATCGCATGCTTTAGATTCGGGGGGGAGAATGCATTTGAACCCCAAACAAGTTCGGGGGGGGCCATGGAGGAGGACTATCGGTCGGCCTCGAGGAAATTCTGGCAAACCGTCCGGCGCCTCAGGAGGGGGAAGCAGTTCTTCACCAACACTGCTTACAGTGAAGGGGGGGAGCTGTTGACCTCAACTGGGGATGTAGTCGGGCGGTGGAAGGAATACTTCGAGGATCTCCTCAATCCCGCTGTCACGTCTTCCATTGAGGAAGCAGAGGATGAGTGCCCAGGAGCGGACTCGCCCATCACCCAAGCTGAAGTCACCGAGGTGGTTGGAAAGCTCCTCGGTGGCAGGGCACCGGGGGTGGATGAGATTTGCCCAGAGTATCTCAAGTCTCTGGATGTGCAGGGACTGTCGTGGTTGACACGTCTCTGTAACATTGCGTCGCAGTCGGGGACAGTGCCCCTGGACTGGCAGACCGGGGTGGCGGTCCCTCTTTTCAAGAAGGGGGACCGGAGGGTGTGTTTTAACTACAGGGGATCACACTCCTCAGCCTCCCCGGGAAAGTCTACTCCAGGGTACTGGAGAGGAGGATCCGGCCGATAGTCAAACCTCGGATTCAGGAGGAACAATGCGGTTTCCGTCCTGGTCGTGGAACACGTCGGGTGCTCGAGGGTTCACGGGAGTTCGCACAACCAGTCCACATGTGTTTTGTGGTTTTGGAGAAGGCGTTCGACCGTGTCCCTCGTGGCAGTATGGGGTCCGGGGCCTTCTGCTAAGGGCAGTCCAGTCCCTGTATGACCGGAGCAGGAGTCTGGTTCGCATTTCCGGCAGTAAGTCAGACCTACCTGTTTCCAGTGCACGTTGCCCTCCAGCTGCCCTTTGTCACCGGTTCTGTTCATAATTTTTATGGACAGAATTTCTAGGTGCAGCCAGGGGCCGGAGGGGGTCCAGTTCGGGGACCACAGGATCTCAACTCTGCTTTTTGCAGATGATGCGGTCCTGTTGGCTTCTTCGAGCCTGGACCTTCAGCGTGCGCTGGAGCGGTTTGCAGCCGAGTGCAAAGCGACTGGGATGAAAACTAGCACCTCCAAATCCGAGGCCATGATTCTCGACCGGAAAAAGGTGGCTTGTCCCCTCCAGCTCGGTGGAGAGGTCCTGCCTCAAGTGGAGGAGTTTAAGTATCTCGGGGTTTCGTTCGCGCGTGAGGGGAGGATGGAGCGTGAGATTGACAGGCGGATTGGTGCAGCGTCTGCAGTCATGCGGACGCTGTATTGGTCCGTCGTGGTGAAGAAGGAGCTAAGCTGAAAGGCAAGGCTCTCGATTTACCAGTCAATCTACGTTCCAACCCTCACCTATGGTCATGGGCTTTGGGTCATGACTGAAAGAACGAGATCCTGGATACAAGTGGCCGAAATGAGTTTCCTCCGCAGGGTGGCTGGGCGCTCCCTTAGAGATAGGGTGCGGAGCTCAGTCACCAGGGAGGAGCTCGGAGTAGAGCCGCTACTCCTCCATGTCTAGAGGAGTCAGTTGAGGTGGCTTGGACATCTGTTCCGGATGCCTTCGGGACGCCTCCCTGGGGAGGTGTTCCGGGCATGTCCCACCGGGAGGAGGCCTCGGGGTAGACCTAGGACACGCTGGAGGGACTATGTCTCTCGGCTGGCCTGGGAACGCCTCGGGGTCCCACCGGAAGAGCTGGAAGAGATGTCTGGAGCGAGGGAAGTCTGGGCCTCTTTGCTCAGACTGCTGCCTCCGCGACCCGGCCCCGGATAAGCGGTAGTTAATGGATGGATGAATGGATGGATGGATGCAGTTTGAAGTCAGCAGCGTTTAGCAGAAGAAGACTGTGATGTCGGAGGTTTAATAACATGCTTTCTAGAGGAGTCTACATTTTCAAACTTGACACTCAGCTTCCTAGATTAACACAAGCTTAATTGTTGCTGTGAGGAGTGAGGAACTTTAATTAGTGTGAAGACAGCACACACCCCTGAACCCAATCTCAACCCTCAGTCTTTTCCAATTCTGATGTCAAATAAAAAGCAGTTGTGTGATACTTGCATATGTTTTACCCATATATACCCAGTGTGTTTGAAAGCTCAGACAATGTTCAAACTCATTAACAAATACTGCACATGTAGATTTTGGTTCTTTATCATCACCAAGGATTAATATTAGAATCAATCTGTTTCTCCTTCTCCAGCTAACTTTGGTCCAGTGGACTGTCTCAGCACCAGGCTGTTCCTGGATGGGCCCAAGATCGCAGAGGAGTTCGAGGTACACAACTTCACACTACAGACCATTCCTATTTTTAGGCTGACATTTTGACGGGGAACACCGGTAATTTTTCTGATCAACATAACTTTGAACAGAAAGCCTTCAACTGACAGTTCAGACGTCTGTTGCAGAATCGCGGCACTTTCTCAGCGCATTTGTACGTATGCTAAATGAAGATGAAAATGTGAAAGTGATGACAGCAAAAAAAAAAAAAAAAAAAGAGTTTAATACAATAAGATCTGTGAAATAGTCTGATTACAGGTTTGTTATCAGCGGATAAATCACACTAATACTATAAGACATTTAATAGTAAAAAGCACTTATTTCATTCACCTTTCATTTAGCTCCTTAATTCATTTTTGCTGTAAAAACAGTTCCTTAAAGAACAGACATTATCAGCAGGAAGTGATTTTTTTTCCATCGCTGCAGATGGCTGAGGTGTGATGCAGTTTGGTGCAGAGTCACAGTGAAGTGCTGATAACACAGTAGGGAGTACGGAGATATTAACACTTTATCAAGGGAGCGACAAACAACATTTCTGATCCCTCCGGCCGTCAGATTGGCCTCCCCCACGCAGAAAGAACAGATTCATTTTGTCGTATGACGTGTCGTATTTTTGAGAGCGAGCCAGTAAAAGGCACCGAGGGGCCCGTATCTCAGACCAGAATATAAGTGTTACAGATTCCTAAAGCTTGTACCGTTCATTTACTCTCCAACAGGGAGGCAGCTGAACATGTTGTCCAGCGCAGGAATGAAACAAATGAGTTGAACTGCTTTGCATGCAGACAAATTAGTGAGGGCACAGGAACGTAACAATCTCTTCATGAGAGCATAGAATAATTAGCTGTCAGTTGTAACTGCGAAGCCGCAAAAATCTGAAACCATCCTGGGGAATATTGACGTCTAAGTAGCAAACAATTTCCTGCCGACTCCAAAATGTTACATAAGCAGAATCGTCAGGCTGGAAATTGGCTTTAACATAGACGAACAGAGTCAGCAGAAATATTTTAAGATGTCTGCGGCGCTGATTGAAAGTTTCCCTCAGAACAGGAGACGGCAGGTCTGAAGACGTTGTTTTTATCCGGAGAGCGCAGCGCAAACAGAACAGTTCAGGAGAGTGACAGCAGTAAACACTTTGATGAGCAAAACTTGCCTGATTGTTCAAGTCCAGATTGAAGAGTGAATTCCAAAGAGATCGTTGAAACTACTGACGGTAACCTTTGCGTCAGATGTCAGAATCCGACGTCGGTTCAAAGCGGAATTTGCTACTGGAGGAGATGTTGGAAGAATCTGTCACTCAATCTGTCATCATAAATAAACGTTTCTTCGTGAGATATTCAAAACTTTAAATTGCTTTTTAAGGCGCTGTAACAAACTTGACCTTTTCCACGCTTTCACATGGGGTTATGGGGAGGATTTTCTTTACTATCACATAAAGTGCAGACTTGGAGAATCATTTGCTGTTTGTGTAAAAAGGACAATGACACAGTGTTGAAGAATATAAATGGTGTTCCATTAGATTTGAGCTTCACTTCCCCCTGATCTAATGTGCTGTTAGAGTGGTAATGCCGTATGGGAAAACATGCTTTTTTAACCTGGCGTATTTACGCAGTAGGACGCTGTATCTGTTAGCAGATGGCAGCGGTATGAAGCAGTCAAACAGGAGGTGAGACAGGTCAGAGATATGATGGCTGTGACATTTTTTGAATGCAGCTCTGGTGCGACCTTGTGTAGTATTTTGTAGTGTGTATGTTCTGGAGAAGTGAGTGTGCCTGTCTTTTTACTGCAGGATGTGAGAGCAGCAGATGATGTTGAAAGACTTGATGAGAAATGATGATGGGAGCGTTCCTGTAGAAGTGCAGTATGTCAAAGAGGATTTTGTTGTTGAGTCTACGTGCGTAAAATATCAAAATGTCAGCGTTACGCAGGTTAAGTGAAAGATAATGGTGCCGACATTCTGTGTCATAACTGAATTGGACTTTATTCACCTTGATGAATTCTGTACCGTTTCATTGCCTTTGTGTTAGCTGGCGATAATATGACGTTAGTTTAAAGGGAAATGGGTCAGTTAGTTTTGCAGAGGCCTTGTAAACATTTGGGAAATGTGACTCTAAAACTAACATTTGACATGAATCATTTCAAAGTCTCCACTCAGAGTCTAAATCAAAGTAAACAAAGAAGGTCAACTGAATTAACTGCACTATTCATCTACAATAAATACAAAATTTCTCTATATATTTTAGCATTTAAATAAAAGTTTCACCCATGATTCAGAGTTCGCCAAAGTCTCTATGGGAAACCTGCTTAATTCTGAAGGCAAAAAATTTCCCTGAAATTGATTTCCAACCTTTGCAAAGTCTTGTGCTCATTGAATCTGTAGTGCATCAAGTGCCCGAAACTGTTTTCCATTCCAAGAAGGACAAAACCCTTCAGTGTTCATGTAGCAGTGATGCATGTGGTCAGCGCTGCTGCTATTTCAATAGCTTAAAGAACATTTTCAGACAAAAATTGAAAAACAAGAGCTTTTTAAAGCCTCTTTCTCGAAAACCTTTCCCAAGGTGTTTTTAAAATCCACTTTTTGATAAACATTTACATTTAGTGAAGTTTTATATTGAAAGGAAACTGTCAGGCTGCTACAGGGACAGGTGAGTCATCGCTCTGTTAACCACACTTCAATAATTTCTCATGTAGTGGCGATTTGTCCTCAGACTAAATAAACCAAAACTCTGAAAAACACAAAATCAGACGGTCACTAAGGCACAGAAGGAATGAGTCTTATGCAGGGAAAATAAGTTTCATTAACATTTTGTGCAGTTTATTTCACCATTTTACCAAGCAAACAAACAAAGGTCTGCTAAAAAAAAATCATGAACTCTTCTCGGTGCCTGCTGGTCCTATTCCTGCCAACCTATATGTAGATTCACCTGGTGTGGTCAAGCTGCCCAGCGCCTTCAAAACAAAAGCATTAACGCTCAAATTCACCAAAACAATAATATTGATGTTTCTATCGAACTAATTCAGATACATTCGTCAAAAAACGAAGCAGCGACTAAATAGTTTAATTATTAAATATTACAAAACAATGGCGTAAATGAAATGTGTCTTTTAAAGAGCACTCCTGTGCGCTCATGAAATAAAAATTTGCATGACAACATAAAAGGGAAATCTACTTTACCTTCAGCCACCTGGTACCTTTCACCATTTTCACGAGGCCCCTTGTCTAAACTCATCATGCATCATTCATCCTTTTTCCACAAGCATTAATTCTAATTATAATCCCAATAAAAGGCTAACACACATTTTTCATTAGAAATCACCCCCCCCCCCCCCTCAATATTTTCTCTTGATTCTCTCATGAGTAACACACACACAGAGGTTCAACTGACAGTGATTCAGAGAGGCCAAAGGCAACCATGTTTAATTACTGTTTCATTTCACAGTAATGGTTCCAGGCTGGTGTTAATTGATTTTATATATTACCAGGGACATGGGGAGTACTACTAGTCTGTTGTTATAGTATTATCAAAGAATCAGGAGCCGCATTGATTATGTTGATCTATTATTGACCCTGAAGAGAGGTAGAACCCCCCCCCCCCCCTCAGCTTTCTTTGTAAATCACCCCAGGTTGTATATCAATCGATGCAATCGTTAGAAATCCCACAGCCGGACCAACAGCCACCGATTAGAGTAAATCCTCAAATTATTTCAGTTAAGACAATTGGCAGTCGTTTGTGAGCTTGTTCATTTGGTTTAAAGCCACAGTTTGGTGTGTGTGCTGCGCAGTTCATTTCAAATTCCTATAACCCAATAAATGGTTTCATTGAATAACTGTTTTTGATTTGCAGGCCAAACAATATTCATCAACAAAAATGGCTAAATAACCGACAAAACACTTTGAGGAGGGAGCAGGATAAATAGATTTAATATTCATTTTCCAACTTGTCAGTATTGGCTGTCCTTGCAGTAAAATGGATTTTCTAACCACCCCTTCTTTAAAATGAAAAACCTTGTATTTAACCTGTCTTAGCTTTCAGTGACTCAGTTTACTTTTTTCTAAGTGGAAAACTTGTCATTCAAACATTTCCCAAATGCAAAACTGTATTTCTTTCTCGCCTCACTCTCCACCCTCTCTTGCTGCTGTTTATCTAATCTCCAATCCGTCAGAGCTGTTGTCATTTGGAGAACTTTCAGGCACTCGGAGTTGTGCTCAACATCAGTTGTTGCCACACTAAACAACCCCACCCCCACCCCCCGCTGTTGTCACGAGTATGGGTACTCCCATCAGATCAGGTCCGATTAGCTGTGCCGGGCGTGAGATGGAATAAAAACATGTCAAAAAAAAGTGACCTGTTACAAACAGCAGGGGGGGGTTTGTTGGTTGTTTTCGGTCTTTTACTGTGCGCAGTTCCTCAAGGGCCAAGAGAAGCTCCTGTATTGGGAACAACTGATCTTGCTGTTGTCATTTCTAATCCAGCTCATGTGTGTCAGTCTATCATGTGAGTTATTCACTGTGGTTTGTGTGATTCAAGAGTATTAAAAACAGTATTTACTTTAAATCAAAGTATCAAGTAATCATCACATTTCAGGTGAAGAGATCATCATGTAAAGATTTAACCCCCTCCCCCTCCCCAAACAGTAGTTTGTCTGATGAGGGTCTCACAATGAATCTTTTATAGTGTATAGACTGTGTGCATTTGTATTATATAAGAATATGCCATTGGATGCATATTGCATCAGTGTCTTCAGGTCTCCCATTTCCTGGCTCTGTATTTCATAGCCGGGGTTATCGCTTGTGAAATATTAACGATCTGGCACCTTTCAAAGATGCACTGAAAATGTTAAAACAGACACCACTAGGGAAAACTGAGTTGCCTCCCCGACAAGTTGACTTTTTGGCGCTATGAGGCGTGCATTTGTGATTTGTGTTAAATATGTGAGCGACAGGTTGATTGCGAGCCGAGTGAGCGGCAGCTGCCGCCATCTTTTTAAGATCAGAGGAAAACAATTGTTGTCAAATGTACAGACAGGTAGTGTGGGTGTTGGAGACTGTCAGCCTGTCTAAGGACCATCAGAAATGGTAATTATAAGGTGCTCATGAGAAGCACATTTATTTTTACGCTCACATGTGGCAGCTTTTGCGACGCTGATTGCTTTGGAGAATTACAGGCAGCACTGTTAAGGCAGAAAAGAGCCCTGGGGAAAGTAAGTGGCGCCGTGCTACCAGGAAATATGGTGAATTTTAAAGTCAGGGTACTATCAAATACTCCGGCACACATTCCTCACCATAGAAATAAATTTGAAATATTACCACTGCCTATGTAAGACGCCATAGATGAACAGAAAATATATGTAATGTTCCAGGATATTTATGCCACAAATACACTAAACAAAGTCGTTCCTCAATATTGAAGCTAAGAGGTAAATCATTTTTTCTGTTCAGTTATCTGTAATATAAACTGGATAAGCCTCAGAAGAATAGCCTTTGGGCTTGTGAGCCTTTGTAAGCGTTTGACAGCAGCAAACGATGGACGTCCATTACTGACACCTCTGTCACTACTTAGACAAACCACACTATTACCTGTACATTTGGAACAAAAGCTGTTTCATGAGCTCTTGGCAGCTAGTGTGTGAAGCACGCAGCGGAAATCTTCATCATAACAGATTTAAGTACCAAATCTTTTGAGCGCTGAGCTAGACCTAAAGCCCCGAGTTGTTGATGTTGTGGGAAGTCGACACAAAGGCTTTCACAGTAATCATTTGGTATTGTTTCGCACTTCATTTCAAGCCCGTTGTAAATCAAGTAGCGGAGCCTTATCAGCCAAGGAGTGAACAGCGAGAGCCTGGAAGATTCCTCTTTGTGTTGAGAATGTGGTGGGAGGACACAACCACTCCAGTATGTGTTTTTTTATGTAGTATAATTTCTTAAAGTTCCCTTAATATTCAGAGTTGTATAACGCTGTTGCTTCTTTCAGCCAATTTCTGACAAAACTTGAGGGCTGTTAAAGTCGGACAAAGCCCACTTAAGCATGTGTCTCTAAAATTGCTTTTGAAATTACCACTTGGTGAAATAGCATCTGAAGGCATTCCCGTACACAAACACACACCTACACACGGGTGACAGCTCCGTCCATCGCTGTCAGTCACCCACACATGCATGCAGTGCAAACAAGAGTAAAAAAACAACGTTGACCTATGTGGCATGTGCTGATGACTCAGTATGGTATTAATCATGTTTGACGGAAATATAAACAGATTTTCACAAACATGGACCCGGGGCTCTGTTCACATTACTCTGTCACATGTAATACAAGTCATTAATAAAATCTTATCAATGATATGATGTGAGGCATAACAATCTGGTTGGAGTCAAAAGATGCTATAGCACCAAATAGATAAGCAGTTGAATTTGAAAGTGAAAGCTCTGAGCTTGAGGGAGCTCCCGAAATAAATGCAGTGTGTGAGGGCTGTATAGAGGGCAAATACATCACTGAGATATGGAGCATACAGTACATAATGCAATGGAGATGCTATCACAAGTATGGTAATAACAACAGGAGGAGGCAGGCTGGTCAGGGTTGGTTTTTGTGGAATTTTATTGAGTTGTTTGATGGTGTCGGGAGAAAGATTCTTAGTTAAAAAATGTGTCTTCTTTTTAATGCTTTACCCTGAGATGAACTGGTTGCACTGGCAGGTCGATGCGGAGGACTCATCCTCAAATTATCATGAATCATGTCTGCACTGTGACTTGATGTTTTGTACATGTATGTAGACAAGGCTTGTGCTGATTTAATCTGATAGAATGATTGATAATTGTTTTTTCTTATGCTGACATTAAGGCGATTTTAGCTATCAGAACTAAGATGTTATTTTTAAAAAAATGACTAGAATCTGCACCCTACTGTGCATTTAGAGACCAAGCAGACTTTTAAAAGGTAGCCATTTCAATAGGAGACACTATTAAATATTTTAATGTTGAAATGTTCACACTCTTTTATAATTTACTTAAGTAAGTTGAACTGTATTGAACTGTAGTGTTTGCAGAAAAGAAAAAAATAAGTATTAAACTTTGATAACCATTTAATTGACACTGGTGTTCCAAAGTCCAAAGCAATTTGATTGTGTTAGTGCATGTATTGCATACTTTCCAATAAGTACAAAACAGTAAATTATGTAACAATATACTGCAAGAATTAGTATACTATACAGTTCTGGTGTCTGTAGTTGTAGAAAATGAGAGAATTTATTTTGAACTGTGCATCATTATACCCTCTGGTCTGGTCTGAGCTCTGGTCTTTTTACCTGGAAGTGCATTAAATATGAAAGCTGCGCCAAACGCGAGAGGTTGGAGAACTAGTGACATCAGTGTGTAGCTGGTGGGAGTGAGTGTGTGAGCTTGTCAGATTAATTCATACAAGTGAGAGTCTTAATGTTTGTCTGACATTCTAGATTTGGACACAGTGCAGTGAAGTTGTCTTTGTAGCTCGGTATAAAACTGGCATTCATACGCACGGTTACATCTTAAGACAAAATCATCTTCAAAAGAGTCCTAAATCTGGTGCAACTCTTCAAAGAGTACATACTGTATTTTTCATGGGAACAGTTGTGAGGAGATGTAGTGTTGAAGCCACGCAGTTGGAAAAGGGAAGGCAGTTTTGTTTTTTTTTTTGCAAAGAGCTGCCAAGAGCCAGACAAAACAGCACAAGCTGGAGATAAGTTCAGTGCAAAGGAGGGTGGAGAGAGAAACAGAGAGATGAAGATTAAGCACCAGAGAGAAGCTCGCAAAGAAAGGTTTTGTTACCAGATCTGGAATGAGGGAAACAGAAGAGTGGGAGCACCCAGAGAAAGAGAAGCCGAATGAGAATGAGATCAATACATACCTGCAGCAGCCAGCACTTTTGTTTGGAATATCAATGGAGACTCAGCAGCTGAGATGGCAAAGTGAGAAACAAAATGGATGGGGGGGGGGGGGGGATGTCAAGGAAAAGGTGTGGACAGACAGAACCACAGAGCCACAGACAGATAAGAGAAACCGAAAGAGGCAGATGAGGGAAATTAATAACGGCGTAAGAGACAGAGTGGCCCCAGAAATAGGTAGCAAAATAACAGTACAGAATGGAAAGCAGTGACACATGGGAGGACTGACAAAGAGAGAGAGATTGAAAGCCAGACAGAGGAAGTTGGACAAATGGAAAGACGGGAAAAAATGAGTTTCCGACCGGTGAGATGAGAGATTTGAGGAGAGGCGTGAGATAAATGAAGAAGTACAGTGGCCGGTGTCGAGGGAAAGTCGAGCAAGACAGAAGGCGGCGGTGACCAGAATTGATATGAGAGGGAGAGAGGCTGTCTGAGGTTGATACAGAGTGAGAGAGAGAGTAATGTCTTTGTCTTTAAACGACTCTTTTACAGGTGGCGGGTAAAGTCACAGAGTTTATCGTTCTGCTAAAGGCGGCAAAAAAATGTTTTTATATCCTCCCGTCTACTGCCTCTCACTCTCCCTGTCTGTCTCTTCATCGCTCAGATTGTCATTCTGTCTATAGCACTTCCCTCTCTATTCGATGTCAGGATTGATATGTGGGGTGAAAAGCCTGTCTGATGTGTACACAGATACAGCACAGACCATCCATGCCTTGTTTGTTCCTACTCTGTGAGGTAGAAGTGCCGATACAGAGTACAGTCATGTGTTTATCAGAGGACATACAAGTGTGTTTTTCTCGTTTGTCAAAGTCCATTTTTAGTCAACAATATGTCAAGAGGCTGAACTTTACGGACCCCCAGGTCATGTCTTTAAAAAAAAAAAAAAAATTACAGTCATGTCACCTTAGCTTGTATTCTACTGCACTCTGTCTATTTTGCTAGTTCCTCATTAAAAAGTAAGTTAAACATAGTGAGATATAAAATCTACCTTAATCAGTTCTAAAGTTGCAGTGAGATTAAATATGTCCCCTCATGAATCTCTGCATGTTTCTCTGCCCTCCAACAAGTGTATGCTGGGAAACATTTCATCCCAGCCTGAGGGTTAAAAGAATTAAGGAAGAGAAGGAAACATTGTGCTTGTCTCACTTCAGTAACTTCTTTTTTTCTTTTTTCTTTTTTTCACCGATCTCTGCAGTCTCTTTTTATTACTTTAGCTGGACTTGTGAGTTAGGCAACCGTGTATTAATTTCAATTTTCTAACATAATCTAATTTCTGTCCCTTCCTCCTTCACACCCTCCCCTCCTCTTCCAATTTTCTCCACTCTGTCCTCCCCACTTGTTCCAATCCTCCACCTCCTATGTCTGGCTTTGTTTCATCCCAGGTGGAGCTGGAGAGAGGGAAGACCCTCCACATCAAGGCGCTGGCTCTGGGTGACCTGAACAAGGCGGGCCAGAGAGAGGTCTTCTTTGAGCTCAACGGACAGCTGAGATCTGTGCTGGTTAAAGACACTGTGGCCATGAAGGTACACAGGAGGGATGAAGGGAGAATGTAGGCTCGTAGATGGATGAATGATGAATGAGGGATGGTGGGGGAGGATATAAGTCTGCAGGTAAACAATATATAGAGGGATAAAGGGAGAGAGGAAGGGAAGGTTCTGGATGTTTGCATGAAGTCTTGCTTTGTTCCTCCACCCAGGAAATGAAATTCCATCCCAAGGCTCAGAAGTCCATCAAGGGTCAGGTGGGAGCCCCCATGCCTGGCAAAGTCCTGGAGGTCAAAGTGGAAGTTGGATCCAAGGTTAGTAGTGTAGTGTTAACAGTGTTATATTTAGCTTTTTAGTTATTTTGAAATTTCATTTCAGCTTGAGTTTATTTATCCTTTTATCAGAATTCCTCATTTGAATCATAATATTGCCATTTTCAAGTTCTTGTACACCTACTACCAAGTTTGGCTTCTTTTATTAGATGAAATGTTTTTTTATTTTTATCAAGAAAAACTTGTTTACAGTTCAGAAAGTAAAGTATCATGAAAGGTCTCAATTTGGCTTTCAAGTATCATATCAGCATTAGATTTCTGCCTCGAGACCAATACAGTGGAGGTGTGGTGCTGGTTATTCACTACTGAGGATGCAATGCCTGAGTTTCAGCACAACATACAAAATGTTTTTATTTTTGGTCCAAACACAAGCAGCTGTACAAGAACTCTACCTAAACAAAATAAAACTTAAATCAGGAAAAGTCTAACTATAATAAGCGGAGTATGAAATGAGTAGATGTTTAGTACACAATAGACAATAGAGTTGCAGTGAGTAATGACAGAAAATTAATTGCCAACTATTTTGATAATCAATTGTTGTAATCATTTGCTGGTTCCAGCTGTGTAAAGGTAAGGATTTGCTGTTTGTCATTAATTCATAAGGAGCATTGTTATAGATAATTATTTGTAAATTATTTGTAATAGTCATAAAAAAAAAAAAAATCGGCAGATCAATCAATTATATTAATATTGATCATCCATCCATCCATTATCTTGGGCCAGGTCCCAGAGGCAGCAGTCTAAGCAAAGAGGCCCAGACACCTCAGCTGCCTCCTCTCAATGTGGAGAACTCAATGTGGAGAAGTAGCGACTCTACTCCGAGCTCCTCCCTGGTGACTGAGCTCCTCACCCGATCTGTAAGGGAGCATCCAGCCACCCTGCGGAGGAAACTCATTTCGGCCGCTTGTATCCAGGATCTGGTTCTTTCGGTCGTGACCCAAAGCTCATGACCATAGGTGAGGGTTGGAACGTAGATTGACTGGTAAATCGAGAGCCTCGCCTTTCGGCTTAGCCCCTTCTTCACCACGACGGACCGATACAGCATTCACATGACTGCAGACGCTGCACCATTCCGCCTGTCAATCTCACGCTCCATCCTCCCCTCACTCGTGAACGAAACCCCGAGATACTTAAACTCCTCCACTTGAGGCAGGACCTCTCCACCGAGCTGGAGGGGACAAGCCACCTTTTTCCGGTTGAGAATCATGGCCTCGGATTTGGAGGTGCTAGTTTTCATCCCAGTCGCTTTGCACTCGGCTGCAAACCGCTCCAGCGCACGCTGAAGGTCCAGGCTCGAAGAAGCCAACAGGACCGCATCATCTGCAAAAAGCAGAGTTGAGATCCTGTGGTCCCCGAACTGGACCCCCTCCGGCCCCTGGCTGCACCTAGAAATTCTGTCCATAAAAATTATGAACAGAACAGGTGACAAAGGGCAGCCCTGCCGGAGTCCAACGTGCACTGGAAACAGGTCTGACTTACTGCCGGCAATGCGGACCAGACTCCTGCTCCGGGCATACAGGGACCGGACTGCCCTTAGCAGAGGGCCGCGGACCCCATAATCCCAGAGCACCCGACGGAGGGTATGGAGGGTATAATCCAGTGTTCCACGACCAGGACGGAAACCGCATTGTTCCTCCCGAATCCGAGGTTTGACTATCGGCCGGATCCTCCTCTCCAGTACCCTGGAGTAGACTTTCCCGGGGAGGTCCCCCTTCTTGAAAAGAGGGACCACCACCCCGGTCTGCCAGTCCAGGAGCACTGTCCCCGACTGCCACGCGATGTTACACAGACGTTTCAACCACGACAGTCCCTGCACATCCAGAGAATTAAGATACTCAGGGCGAATCTCATCCACTCCTGGTGCCCTGCCACCGAGGAGCTTTCTGACCACCTCGGTGACTTCAGCTTGGGTGATGGACAAGTCCGCCCCTGGGCACTCATCCTCTGCTTCCACGATGGAAGACGTGACAGCGGGATTGAGGAGATCCTCGAAGTATTCCTCCCACCGCCCGACTACATCCCCAGTTGAGGTCAACAGCTCCCCTCCTTCACAGTAAACAGTGTTGGTGAACTGCTTCCCCCTCCTGAGGTGCCAGACGGTTTGCCCGAATTTCCTCAAGGCTGACCGATAGTCCTCCTCCATGGCCTGCCTGGGCTGCGGCACGCTTGGCCTGCCGGTACCCATCAGCTGCCTCGGGAGTCCCACGAGTTAGCAACGCCCTATAGGACTACTTCTTCAGCCTGACGGCAACCGTTACGTCCGGTGTTCACCACCGGATTCGGGGATTACCGCCACGACAGGCACCAGAGACCTTGCGGCCACAGTTCCGAGCAGCAGCTTCGACAATGGAGGTAGAGAACATGGTCCACTCAGACTCCATGTGTCCAGTGTCCCCTGGGATCTGAGAAAAGCTCTCCCGGAGGTGGGAGTTGAAGACCGCTTGGACAGAGGGCTCCGCCAGACGTTCCAACAGACCGTCACGACACGTTTGGGCCTGCCGAGTCTGTCTGGCTTCCTCCCCCACCAGCGTATCCAACTCACCACCAGGTGGTGATCGGTTGACAGCTCAGCCCCTCTCTTCACCCGAGTGTCCAAGACACACGGCCAGAGATCAGATGACACGACTACAAAGTCTATCATCAACCTCCGGCCTAGGGTGTCCTGGTGCCACGTGCACTTATGGACACACTCCCCCACCACGATAAGGTATCAGTTCAAGGGGGAAATAATGATAAATAATGGTCAGTTGCAGTCCAACTTGACAGCTTTCAATACTTGATGCTACTTTAGTACTGAGGTCCAACAAGCAGCTCCAAGAAGGTGACAGTAATTTGTGTTTGTGGTCTTCACAATACTGAAAAATTTGATTTTAAGAAGTTAAACACTTTAACAGCAGCCTTGTTGTTTTTACTCTGATAATATGTAAAGCCCTTGCTTGTTGTTTCTGAAACACTGCTTATGCACTGTTTTTAATCATGACAGGTGGAGAAGGGTCAGCCGCTGTGTGTCCTCTCGGCCATGAAGATGGAGACAGTGGTCAACTCCCCGTTGGCTGGGACCGTTAAGGCGATCCATGTCACGACCGATGCCTCCCTGGAGGGAGATGACCTGATACTGGAAATCGAGGAGTAGAGTGAGGGGGCGGATGAAGGGAGGGGGGAGGGAGTAGTAGTAGTGGTAGTGGAGAGTTAGACAATCTGATTCTGGAAATGGTGAGGTGGAGGAACAGAGAGGATTAAAAAAGAAGGAGGAAGAGGAGAAACGGGAATCCTTTTAAAGACAACTCTCATCCATGGCTGTACTGCAGGACGTTTTGGCCTCCAATTTGTACATATCCTGTTCGGTTACACATATCCAGACCCCTGATTGGGTATAAAAAGTAGATAAAGACAATCCAAAGTAATCTATTAACTTGATTGGAATTCCTCATTGAATTGTACCACTGATCAAACTTTATTCCCGAAAAGCTAAGTTATTCTCTCAGTGTGGTGATTAGGTCAAACAACATGTATATCTCAGTACATCTCTTAATGTCCTGTCAACTTGTGGAAAAAAACAAAACAATTCTTATACATTTGAATTGTGATACATTCCATTACTAAAATGCTAGTCTTAAGTGTGATGAGCTAACCATATGTACCACTAATAGGGTCTTAACTTGCTTACTTGCAAATAAATGGCACAATTTCCGCTTCTATGCTGTTGATGTTGCCTAATATATTCAAAGTGAGTAGGTGAAACTTAATATTGATGACTACTAAATGTTTTTCTTTGTAATCAGCAGGGTTCAGACAAAGGAGGCTAGTCTTAAGGATGTACTACCAAATCCTTTTTTTTCATACACAAATATTTTCATCTTTTGGCATGCTCACCTTTGCAAGACATAGACCTCTATCATGCATTCTCAGAATTTGTAATCACTGCCAGCATTTTTTTAAGCGGGTAAAACATTTTCTTCTTAGAGAACACAAAGTACACTGAGGCTGAAGGAAAGGAATCACAATATTATATCCAACCTGTTTTAGATGAAAAGATTTTCACAGTAAGAGAAGCACACAAAAAAGAAGCACAGGCACTACTTTAGGTTGACAAGTACACAATGATACACCGAAGTGAAAAATGTATTCTGTTACTGTATCAGTAATAGTAGATGGTTTATTTTTTTTGAAAGATCTTTATTGGTATTGCATGTTTTCCCATTTACACCTGTATTTAAAATCCCAAGGCAGAAGCTTGTTGGAAACACCCAAACAGGATTAGAGACAAATTTTACAAAGTACCTCTGTTGTAGTTGGTTTAATAGTGGCTCTTTTAATCCAAAGCCAGCTGTAAGGTGGCGCACTAAAACCAGTTCATCTGTATCATTTTAGAGGTGTAAAGTCACAGCGTCTTAAGGTGGCTTCTAAGCCTTTTTAGTGTCACATTGGAAAAGTTGTCAGAGGAGTGGTTCCACCCTGTCTTTTCACAACCAGGCAGACGTTACGGTGAATGGTCTTCTGTCTGCATGGGGATTTTAATGCTAGGTGTAAATGGGATTACATGGTGGTGTAATGGAGGCATGTGGTGTTATTTTCTGAGGCTCTGCTGATTAATTTATGAATTAATTCTCTGTCAAATGATGTGAAATTAGCCGGACTAATAAGACACTCTGGAGACTCCCAGTAGCAGCACTCGGCTTTATATTTCTAATGCCTGTGTGTGTGTGTTTGCATAAATGAGTCTAAATGTCTGAACGTGTGCGTGTGTGTGGGCGCAAGCAAATTTTAAGACAAAAGTCAACCACTTTCCATAATGTTACACCTCCACAGCTGAAAACGCACTCTAAAACAAGTGAAATATTCACACACACACACACACACCGATGCAAAATATTCACTACACTCCCAGCCCTCGAGTGCTGCCTGGATCAATAGAAAACAAAACCAAATACACTGCACAGCGACAAATGTTTAGGAGCAACAACCCCACTCACTTCCTGATGACGTAGTTAAATGCTGAATGAGACTCACAAGACTCAACTTTTCAACTCAGTTTTCCACTATGCTGCAGGCCTATTATCTCTATGGAGGAAGCTGAGGCTGAATTGAATGTTTAGCTGCCCTGATCAGTGAAAGTAGATGGTTAACAAGCAGGGAGGGGGGGTGGTGGTGGGGGAATAGATCACATATCAATTACAGCAGAAAAGGAAGTGTCACTATCTCCTTGTAAAACAGCGAAGCATGCAGTGTTTGGGACAGCGAGCCAGGAAAAGACAACTCCAACAGCTCACTTTCCCAAACGGCTCTGTGAACATTTGACAGAATACATCGATTCGAAAAAAATTAAAGTATCAATTTGGACTTGACTGGACTGTTTCCAGCATTTCTGCTCCATTACCCCTGAGAATGAGTCCCCTTTTGAACTATGCATCAATACTGAGCAGCGATGCCATGGTTAATTACAATGCTGACATGCCCACTGCCATGCCTCGCTGTCCTGACTTTATCAGTCTGTGTTTGAAAATCTGTTGAAAGACATGCAGGTGAATGAGTGTTTTTGACAAGCTGTTGCACATTAAATGTAAAGTTCCCTCCTCCTCTCCGTCTCAGCTCCCCTTGTTAATTAATCCGCTTTCCCTGCCTCATCTATCTGTCCATCATGTTTTTCCTCGCCATCCCCACCTCTTCCTTCTCCCAACAGTGTAAATTTGCACATGCAAGATGATGGCGTTGACTCATGCAATAATGTAAACCGTATCGCAGTGTTTCTCTCTGAGCTGTCAGCGATTCTAACATCTGTGCTGTCTGGGGAAAGAAAAAAAAAGATGAAACTGGAGAAAGAGTGCACACAGCTGAAAAATGTTATTTACTTCAGAAAGAGGGGATATAGCGTTGACCTATTCTTGAGCTCATGCTATCAAGAGGTGAACTGTCGCGGAGACTATGAAAATAGGGTCTGTGACATTTATTTTTTTTCTTTCTATTGCTTTCCTTTGTGTGTTTTTATGAAACCAGCCAAACTGTTTATTTACTCTCTCAGTTTAGCAGGCACGACTGCCTGCAGATTCAAAATGTCTCGACGGAATTGGCATCAGAAATGTTCACTCGCTGTCAACTTCTCTTTCATTTTCTTATTTCGAAGCAATGCTACTTGGAAAAAAAATCTACATTATAGTTTAAGCATTTTGAATTTACTGAAGTAGTTTACATTTTGTTTAAGTCCTAGGAAAGACTACGAGCTGGAGCGCTCAAAAAGGGAAACAAATGGTATGAGAAAAGCGCTAATTGTACTTGTTCTATCTGTACTGACAAATAAAGTTAACTTTAACTGAATCTGCGTTGTGTGTGTGTGGTTTTTTTTGTGTGTGTTTTATTCTACACAGTATGACAAGCACTGCAAGAATAAGGCCACAAGAAAGACTCAAGTGAAGGCAAGCTTTGGATAATGGTATTCATGAACAAACACTGTCACCTCCCTCGTATGATGCCGTCTGTCAAGGTCTCACTACAAAGACTGAAAAGCTCAAAGCTGGCCAGAGTAAAATATATATATATAGTACATCTCTGAAAGCTCGAGTCCTGCATTTCATATCAACCTTCCAAATCGCAGCTCTTTCAGAATTACATGTCCAACTAGTAATTAGATTTCAACAATAAACTTTCCAATGAAAAGACTGTTTCGCAAGCCGGAACCCTGCCAGATCAATGCAAGTCATTTAATTAGACTGTACAATTGTATCACATTTATTAGCATAATGTGACAGGGATATGCTGGATTGTTGGAGCCAGACACTCTTTGGGTTATTTTACATAAGCGAGCTTATTTTATTCTCTCAATCCGCCCTCCCTGCACATCAGAATTCACTTTGTATCTGGATGTGTTGAAGGCTTTTCTTTGGTGCTTTCCCAAACAAGTTAATTCCTGTGCAGCTGGCTGTGGATCTACCCTGACACCCTGCTGTCTTTAAATAGGTTCTTCAGATCTGATTAAGTACTGATTAGCCACACTAAGTCAATCAAGTCTGTCGCTCAGCTGGCATTATTGATCAGCTGCCACTTTCAGTGTTGGGTGTGTGATCGGTGAGTAGATTGATCACGCTGGCAGCAGGCGCTAGTTGACATTCTCAAGCTCGTGTATGGATTCAGCAAAGCCGAGTATCACTAATAACAATACACCTCTGGCTTGTAACCACTTTGTAAACTGGGTTAACTGGAAGTGTCCGCAGAGGGAAGCTAGCAGCGGCACCGGGATGAAAGAATAGCTTGATAGTTAATTGTCATCAGATGAAATCACAGGGGCAATCGTGTAGCACGGCGCATGTTATGACCCACTTGTCGGCTGACATGAGTGACAGCTTTGATTAATAACATCATCAAATTTGCATGCGCGAATAGGAGTGGAAGATAACAGTCTGCCTGCTATGACCTTGATTGGTTTGCAGATATCATTAAAAACAAAGCTATGATGGTAACATCTGTCACTGAGTTCACAATTTTACTACAGAAACGAGAGGAAGCCAGACAAAGCTACCAGACGTTATCAAGGCTATTCCCACAAATCACACACCTGACATTTTCTTCAGTCTATGTTGAATACTGAATGTCAAACATTTCACATGAAGACGGCAAATGCCACACACTTCCCTGCCCTGACACAGCTAAAACTGATAGATAATAGTGTCTCAACCTAACAACTTACTGCATTGCCCTTGAAGAAAGAAGAAAATGTTTTTGAACGAAAGCTTCAGTTTTTATCCAAAAGTCAAATAAAAGATTAAATTCAAGCGCACATCAATGCATGGCTTCCTGTGGCTTCCACATGCTGTGTGAAAGAAGCAGGCCATCGATGATGGGTGTGAATTAACCACACATTTACCACAACAAAAGAGTTGACTTTTCTCTTAATGAGGCCTCAGGTGGCTTCCTTGTGGTCACAGCAGTAATTTGCATTACAGCTGAAAATTCATGTGATTATAGTGATCACGTGAATTGAGGGCCTACTAATCCACAAAAACAGATTAGTCTGTGTGTAATGGATATATACCACATATTCCATCACTTCATGTGATAATCATGTGATAAGTGACACTGAAACACAGAAACTGGAAGTGACTTTCAAAATAAGAGCCATCTAGAGGTGTGCCCTACCATACTGTTCACAATAATACCATAATATCATTTCTAATAGAAAAAAATAATGTAGTGACAATGGCAATATTTCAACACAGTTTCAACACAGCAACAACAAGAAAGGCTGAAAGTAACACTAGTAGTGTGGAAGTTGTTTGGTTACAACAAACTACAGCAATATGTAGGACGTACAAAAATACTAGAGCAACAAAAGGGGGAAATTCAACAAACTTTTTTCACCACCTCAAGCAGAAGCGAAACGTACTTAAGATGATATCGGACTTGAAAAATGATTGTTAATCAACATTTTTTGTCAATTAACCAATAGATAGCTTGCTGTGACATTTAACATGTTGCCCTTGTTGCTCGATAAATGACAAATGTTTCATCAATTATCAAACTTGTTGATTAGTTATTGTCAATCAATAGCTTAACTGATTGACCATAGCAGAATGACCTGGAATATTTGCTTTTTTTAGCAGGTTTTTTTCCTCCTCTTTTACTGGAATATATCCTCAACTTTAAATATATTACTTTTCTGTAATGGACACTTGCTTAAACATTTCTCTACAGCACTACTGATACTGGCACACTGTATCTGACAACCAATCAAATTTTAACATTAATAACTCCTGTCAAATCGCCGCCAAAGTCAACATCCAGCCAGCTCCTCAGAGAAGAGCTGCACTGTTTTGTGTCAACATTTGGCCACTGCCAGATAAAACTATGACTCCTCTGCAGCTTCAAATGACACCAGGCCTCGAAGTGGGTCAAGGAGCTGCTTTGACGAGGTCTCAACATCACAAGAGAAGCAAACGTTTTCATTTCCATTGGGTCTCGAGGTCACAGACTAAATTTCTCATTTGGATCCCAGACTGAAAGTGCTTAATAACTCCTTCCTCTAATCCATAAATGAGTTCAAATCCCCTTTGTGGCTTTCTCTTTGCTCATCCCTTTGTCCACTTTGCCACTGTCCAAATGAACAGCAAATACCCGGCGGGGAGAGCCGAGAAGCCTTGGCAGCTCTGGGTGTCAAACACCTACTGAAGAAGCTCTGTGAAATCTTGGCAGAGCCGAGCGGCAGCAGCTGGCCGACAAGCCAACTTTCTAACCCGTGCATGAGTCTCTTACACGGGCCACAGGGGTCCGCTGCTCTGTTGAGGTGCAACTTTCCCCTCTAATCCCTTTGCTGCTGTTCGATAATCCCTTCACTGCTTGCTTTGCTGCTTTCTTTGCTGTAATCCTTCTGCCTGAATAAAAAGAGAATAGACGAGGAGGACGGGCGCCATAGTGTCTCAGACAGACGCGATGGACGGCTCTGTCAGTGTCTAAGCTTCCCGTCAATCAGCACAAGCAGCATCTGATCCACCCAAAACACAAACGCTGAAATCGCCACCAAACATGATTTAGATATCATAACTGATTCTTACGGCTGAAAATTAGCCAGAGAAAATTAGCCAGAGACATGATATGGAAGCTTAAAAAGCACTGAGCCAATGCGACAGTCAGATGTTTAAACAGCGTAGATAAAACCAGATAATCATGGTGTAGAAGTCAGACTGAAATTAAATGCAACAATGTCAAAATCACCCAGTGAAACGACAGCACGGCATCAAACAGGCATCACTTTCAAACGGGGGATTTTGAGCACTCGTCTGGCAGGTGTGGTCCACTGCCATCTCCAGTACTTTTTCCATTACTCCCTGTTCAAACATTGCTTGTGGGGACAATTTTCCACCTGTCTGAGAATCGGCGGCCAGGGGCTTGCGGGGCAGTAAAAGCTCCCGCCCTGCATGTCCCTGCAGAAACGTCCCTGACAGCATGTCTCATGTAACGCCGACATTTGGCTCTGCTCAATTTCTTGATGTGATGATCTCATAACTGGCGAGGGCGCATGCCACCGACCGTTTTAGGATGCAGGGAGCGTTGCGGTTATGAAGACAGTTAAATGACAAAGAAACAGGAAAAAAAAAAAAAAAAAGATCTGCCTGTGTTTCCCCTCCTCCTCCAGACTTCATCATTAAACACTATTAGCAGCACAGCAGCGCGTCACAGAGCCACGGGCGACCTTACGAGCGACGACTTAACAACTCACACATCAATTAAGTGGACGGATCAATGCTGCTTGCTGACCACACTGACAAATTCAATTTCTAGCGAATGTGTCAAATGATGGCCACGAGCTAGACGGGACATGGATCATTTCCTATCACCCCTCCAGAGCCGATCTCTGATCTGTGACGAGCCCTTTTGATGCTAAAGCTAGTGACACCCTGCGTCGACGCGAGCATGTGTGCGTCGGTGTGTGAGAGGAACACTGGGAAGGAAGAGAGGAATAAAGGCTGTTTATACTGCATGTGTATTATACTGCATGTGTATATGTGATGAGACATCTCATTAAGTATTAAAACTGCTCCACAGAACTGGTTTAGCCCCGGGTGTCAGAAAGGGCACAAACACACACACACGTTCACAGCTGATGCACTTTGTTCCTTGTTTTAACACACCGAAGCTTTAAAGTGTGTGTTCGAGTGTGTGCGCGTCTAAAAGTGTGACCTCTCGCTGCCGCTGTGAGCTTAAAGCGTTCCAGCTCGAATCAAAGCACTGCAGCAAATATAAGAGGGAAGCTGAAGAGCAGAAACAGAGACGCGCGCACACACACACACACACACACACCGAGTCAGACAGGGAGGATTCAATGCGACAGAAGCAGAGCGAGCTAACAGAGGAGAGAGGAGAGCGGCTCAGCGACTGCGACATACAGCCCAGACAGGAATTAAGGAATTAGAAAGCAAAGAGAGGGAGAGGATCAAAGACTGAGGGCGAAATCACTCCTTTTTTTTATATTCACGTGCGTCACACGGTGCAAATCATCAGATGTCTTTTTGGTATCCATGCTCTCCATTTTGGTGTCAAAACATAGCTTCAGTATCGAGCGTGTTCAGGGCAAAAGAGGGCATTGTTCCAAAAGAACAAACAGTCCAAGAAGACTCTTTAACTCTCATCTTCTCTCTTACGCACAAACGCGTCTGTCTGACAGAGATAAATAGAAGTGTGTTCAGGGTTGGAAGTCACTTGCGTATGTGATAACTAAAGTTGTCCGAGCACAGACGTCGCCTTTATGTGCGTTAAAACAAGTGATGCACAGTGGCGTTGAGTCACACCTGGTGATCCAGGCTGAGCATGTGAGAAGTCACACTTCTGCTGGCAGCCTGAGAGCCCCACCTGTGGCAAATATCAGCTTCTAAAATCACAGCACGACGAGATCAGACTGAAGGCCAGGGAGCTTCATCTGAAAACACTGTCTGCACCAAGTTTTTTTTCACAGCCAGAAATGATGCTTTCTGAATGGGTGAAGGCTCAGGCAGACATGGAAACAAATAGGGTAAGTCCATGCCAAATCACCAGAAGGCTCCCGACTGAACATCTCAGATTTGCTTCATTTTTTGTATTTTAAATAATTACTGTGCAAAAGTTTAGGCCAATATCTCCACTAGTTTGAGAGATATTAAGCCATGCAGGGCTCAGTACAGGTCTGAGGTCAGGCGCACACTCAGCAGGTGGAGTTTGTGACAACAGGGCCAAATATGGAAAGCACCACAACAGCCACTAAATGGACGTCGCTGTGGGAATATTTAGTGGATTTTCGAGAGCAAACTTTCAGACTCAAACATTAGCATGATGTGAGCGACATGCATGTGGACAACGGGAAAAAACGCTGATGTATAGTATGACTTTTTTTTTGGGTGAATTTTTTGCATGTTCCAAATTGACTTTAAAACTACTCAGAACCACTGAACGTTTCATTCTCAACATGAAATTGTGGTTTTTGGACAGTCAATGAGTTGACCTCAAAACGGGAAAAAACGCTGATGTATAGTATGACATTTTTTGGGGGGGTGAATTTTTTGCATGTTCCAAATTAACTTTACATTTCTCAGAACCAGTGAACGTTTACTTATGAGCATGAAATTGTTGTTTTTGTGGACGTTTTCACCGTTTTTTGGACAGTCAATGAGTCATGGCAGGAAATGAAGGAGGGTAAGTTCATGCCAAATCAGCAGAAGGCTCCTGACTGACCATCTCAGATTTGCTCATATGTTTTTATTTTAATGCCCTTGGCTAATAACTTTTGAACTGTTTGAACTAAATGTTTCAAATTTTCACACATGATTCTTTGATAGAATGAGGCTCTGTACACAGAAGGAGAGCTTTGTGTGAGACATATTTGCAGATTTATGGTAGCTTCCTGGAATGCACATTTGTCCATGGTAGCACATTTGGCTCTCTATATCTCCAGATTTAATGACACCAGATGTCTGATACATTTCAATATATGAGACATGTTATAGCACTACCAGGAAAACATCTTATATCTGTGACAGAAATTATACGTTCTCATATATAGGCCTCTAAAAATGGAAAAAAGCTTGTCGCGTCTGGAATGAATGCTTATAACAAAAATCTGACAAGGTCTACCCGAAAACAAATGAGATCAGTAAAAAGAGCAAGGTCTAATTGATATATGTACCAAATATGAAGTTGGTGCTGTGAAGAAAACTATTTAATTAAGGCTGTTGAATATAGAAGGTTTTTCGGACATGTAAAAATGCCATTCACAAGGTTCCATCACATGCATGTGGACCACTAAAAAACGCTGATGTATACTATGTGATTTTTCTTGGGTGAATTTTTTGCATGTTACAATTGTATGTGAAAATTTGTAGCATTTAGCGTGAAGAGTTCAAAATTTATTAGCCATCAAACTATGGACTATAACTATATACAATCCTGTGTTGACAAAGTGTTGAACCTCTCTCCATCCTCACTTGTGAACGACAGTCTTTCCAGGATGAACCTTTCATACCCAATCATGATCCTATCACCTGTTACCAATGAACCTGTTTACCTGTTGAATGATCCAAACAGGTGTTTTTGGATCAGTCCACAACTTTGACAGTCTTGTTGCTCCTGTCCCAACTTGTTGGAAACATGTTGCTGCCATCAAATTTAAAATAAGCAGATATTCACAAAAATCAATGAAGCTGATGAGGTCAAACATGAAATATATTGTCTTTGTCTTGTTTTCAACTTAGAATCATGATTTTAATAATTCCTTTTCCAATATTTATATGTATCATGATGGGGCACAGTATGAAAATTCTCATAAAAGGTCACATGCAAGTTCTGCCTTTAACCCTGAGCTTAACCCTTTATGTAATTTTTCAAGCAAAAATTCCAAACATGACCTTTCCTAGATTCAATTGTGAAGATTATTTTTTTTGCATTTATTTTTTGAGTAGACCATAAGATTTATCGATAATAACAGTACCTGATGGTTACAGCCCTAGTTTTAAGACACTATTTTGATGTTTATTGACTGAAATAAGGGAGGGAAAGAAAGATGGCCATTCCTTTACAGTAATGACTGTCAATATGAAGTACCTTTTGAAATCAGGCCATTTTCAGAGTACAGTAAGCAGGTTCAAACAACAGTACCTCCCATTCCTGCTGAGTCAGGAGACAGTACTAATGACAGTACTAATTAGTTGAGCTGACAACGACTGAAAAACTGCTGTTTGATTTTGGTTTGAGAACATAATGTAGAGGACAAATCCGCCCTAACACACTCAGGCATCGTCACTACAAAATAACACATCTCGTATTTCTGCTTCCAATTTATTTTTGGTGGTGTGGATGTCTTATTCCTGAGTCTGGATGACTGTCCTCCCATTGACAACATGAAACGTCAACAGATTCAGGTCAAATTGTGCTTCTCATCAGAACATTTCTCAGCTGTGAAAAACATCAACAGGAAACGTGTGGTTTTGGTGTCAGGGCCTCACAATCACAGCACAAGCTCTCTTTTTCTCCAGTTCTTCTTTATATGCAGCTATTCAGCAAATGGGTCTCGGTACATCAGAATCCGAAGCAGTCGGGCTGCGATATGAGCGCTGCAACTTTTTGTGTTCGACTGGAAAAACTCTTCAGCTATCACTGTACTATTCATCCACAGCTGGATGGAAGAAGTTAACAAATGTTCTCTGAGAGCTGCCAGAAGTCATCCTGGGAAATCAACAACATAAGTAGAAGCAGGTGAGGCTGAAGTGGATCCAAAAAAAAAAATAACCGTAAATTACAACACTTCATCACAAAATAACTCCTGGAAGGCATCATCATCATCACAGACTGATGATATATAACACTTCAGCAAAAGAACTCTCCACGAAGACA
This sequence comes from Centropyge bicolor, assembly GCA_037975185.1. NCBI lineage: Eukaryota > Metazoa > Chordata > Actinopteri > Pomacanthidae > Centropyge > Centropyge bicolor. The sequence goes on from JBBMOC010000030.1 coordinate 2,263,714, forward strand.
CACACACGGACAAAAAGGTCACTCATGTTTTCAGAAAAGAGAAATTGGTCTGTAATGGTTGGTTATTATTGCTATTAAACGCAATTTTTTTTGGCTCCAGACTCATCTCTGGCTTATAAAGGGCTGGATATGAAAACACTATCACTGCATTAAGACAAACTTCATTTTAACTGTAAATTTCATTTTAATGGCAGCCTGGTTCAGCCCATTATTGTCTGACCACAACACATGATTGTGTTACTGAATTAATGTATTACATCTGCTATGTTTAAGGGGAGCAGGGTGTTTTAATTGGGCTGATTTTATCTATTTTTTTAATCTGTCATTTTGAGTTTTCACATACATCTTGATGACATTGAATGAAAACATCACGACATGGTCAATTGACTGCAATTAGGTCGTGCTTTTCTAGTCTTTCCAACTATTCAAAGCCCTTTACAACACGAGTCCGTATTCACCCATTCACACACACATTCGTACAGTCATGCTACCTATCATGCTACCTGCCCTAAGCATTCACACATCGCTCACACACCAATGACACATTCAATATGTAGACTGCAGAGGTCAGGGATCTTCTGATTGGAGGACAACCGCTCTACCAAGCAAGTACATTTCATTTACTTGCTGTTCATGTTTGTCTGGATTTATTACAGTGAAATTTTCTGGATTGCATTTTGGGCTGATTGTGTGTTTAAAAGTGGTTCAAACAGCCAATCAAATTAGAATAATTGGTTATTGGAGATTTGGTTTCAATTTCTGTAGACATTTTAAAATTACCATATAAGTGAATTTAACTCAGGAAGATACTCATCACCTCTTGGGATCATCGTCAAACCATAATGGTTTTATAACCTTTTGACCCTCAATGAGTGTGGTTCTTCTCATTATGTCTGCTGAATGAATGTAATGTAACTCGTTGCTTTATAACATAAGAATTTGCAACTTAATATGTCACAGTCTATTTTATCGGATTATTGGATTTTAGTCAAAGAAGAGAAGAGATACAGTCAGCTCTGATTACCTAATATAATCAGGGAGAAATTTCAGGTAAAGTGACTCACACAATGCAAATGCCCGTTTTTTTAGTGTATTTCATCTCAAGCCTCTACCTGCACTGTCTCAATATTTGCTGATGTAACCACACATTATGCACGCTGGGATATATCAAATAATGCCAATAAATGAGATATTTATTCATCCCCCTGTGTTTTATTGCTTTTAGATTTATAATCCAATTCTGACTTTGTGGAATTTGATATGTTTCCACTTTCCAAGAATCTAATTCAAGATCTCTTGTTCTGCATAATACGGTTATCCAAATAGATGCTGCGCTTCTGATTCATTCTGACATCATTACGTTCATTTTCTTTTCAGTCTCTTTAAAGCTGCAGTGCGTCGATTCCTTACAGGTTTGAGCATCTCCTCACATCTACCACTTTTGTGCCCACACATAAACACGAGAGAATTTGCAGTGGGTAGCTCAAAGGGATTCACTGAACATGCCTGAAATAGTTTGAGCCGGTCAAGATCCAAATTTTGATTTAAATTGTAATTGCTTGTCTCAATAAAGGTGATAGATACCACCATAGGGATAAGCTCATTAGGTTAAAAAAATTTAAGAAAAGCTATGCCAGCCCTGATCTCCTGCGGGTATCATAATTAAAATAATACTGAGGCAAAGCTCGGGAGGAAAACAGCAAGTATAAGGGTTTCTTTGTTAAAATAATGGTAGAGGTTCAACGCCTGAAGGGGAAGAAGTTGCTGCTAAAAGTGGAAAAGGAGATAAGTGTCTCGTTTTGCCCCGACACTGGCTCCTATTAGCAGCTACAACATGCGAACGCCTACAGCGCTGGCACAGACACGCAGACTAAAAATAAATAACAAGGCATGAACACAGGTGTGAGAACATCAGCAACAGGTATGTGAGAACATCCCAACACATGCTCCTATAGCTTAAGTGTCGAACAGCGTCACCTCTCTCCTGTTGGAAAGCGCTATATGTGATAAAATAGCTGTTAAACCTCAAGTGATAAAACATTTAAAGAGTCCTCCTCGTTAATCAACATCTGTACAACTTCAGCCAGACATGGTATCTTATCCAAAGGCCACACCTGAGCTAAATCAAATAAAGTAAAATAACATAGTGCTAATAGAGCTATCAAGAGCTTTCAGACAAGGTCTACGGCTCTTACTGGAATCGATTGGATTTCTAAATGCTGCTTACACCTCAGCAGAATACATAGATGGTCTCTCAGAATGGGAATTAATAATTTTACCAATGATATAAAAGGATTTGGGGTTTTGATAATATCAAAGTATTAGCTGACAAAGATGCAACCCACCAATGAAGTAGAGAGGATCCAGGAATTCTAAAGAAGACATCTGTCTCATAGAAACAGGCTTTACAGAGAGCCGGAACAAAGTGGATTGCTGTTCTTTATCATCATCTGCTCGTACAGGTTGTTCCACACAGTACATTGACTAAAATGGGTCTGCTTTGGTCTTCACTCAAGACTGTGGATCAGACAGAGGGGCTCATCCCCAAAGACCTCAGGGTGCAGCCTGGCTTGAAGGGAGTTAGGAGATTAGAAATGAAGCTGGGGGCCAAACCGTGTAGTACCTTCAGAATAATCTGGAAAATCAGTTCTAACACTAACAAGCCGTGTGGGGAGGCTGAATCTGACGCGGACACAAACTGTGCAGCTCAACAACTGAACAGCTTCTGACTGAGACAGGAGCATACAAATGGTAACATTTTTTTCAAAACTTTAGACAGCATGAGTGCACAACCCTTTAAACCTGAAAGTCAAAACTTCCAGAAGTTGGAACAACAGACAAAAAGCCCCAGGCCTCAATGTGAAAAACCTTTTCAGACAGGTTCAATGTCGAGACTCAAAGTCAAAGAAGAAACCAAGATATTTAAGCCATTTTTTTACAATATGAAAAAGGATGCTTTTTATAATCCTGGATATTTTTTATTAAGAACACAATGAAGACAACAGATTTGGAGTGAAACAAGCGCCGCCACATTAAACTGTTTTATAATAGCACTTCATAGAGAGATCAGCCAACTGGATAGAGTTTGTACGAAAAGTTAAACTCTAATCACCAATTTGGAGTGAAAAGCAAAAACACCCAAATATCTGATATTGATTGCACAGAACTGAATAAACACTGAATTAAATTTAGGTCTGAGTTTAGATTTTGTAAAGGTGCAGTAACACCAAGATTATTTGAACCAACATCTGAGACAGTGAAAGAAAAGTTATTCCCTGAGTCACTTCTAGTGTTGACTGCTTAGAAGTAAAAATGATTGATATATGAAATTAAAGAAACCTTTATACTGCACAGTACCTCCAGGTGATGGACTAAGTCCTGCAACCCTGCGTCTCCAAATCCTTCCACCTGACAGATTCTCCAGTCCAAACAGTACTATCATCCCATCTTCTATTATAGACTGCAAACTCTTCCTTCTCCCTGTGTAATAATATCTCCTCCCATCATATCTACCATCTCTGTACAGCACATTACTTTCATTCTTTTTTTTAAACTCCTCTGCATTGTGCTTATTTTCCCTCTACCATTTCTTTCTCACATTCAAATGTAGTAGTTGTATTTTCAGGATGTTCTGACCCTTTTGCTCATTGCTATTAGTTTTTATCCCAATATTGTTAATCTTAGGAAGTAATATTGCTGCAGTTGCTAAATGCCTACAAATGTAATATGTTCAAAATATGTGGCCATTAGTCAAGTATTTTATGTGAAACTAAAAAGCAGAAGCCTTTCGCCAAAGACCTTGACACAATACAAGCAGATCCGTCTTTCATAAGATAGCTTTGGGAATTGTCTCGCTTGAAATGTGGAGAGTCGAATTTGATCATTTTTATCTGAATGCGGAGAAACCATCAGATCAGGGTCACCGTTAAAAAATCGGATTTTCTATCCCTGCTTTCCTCCATTAGCTCAAGATAACTCCGGGGGCCTGAATGCCAACAAATGCCAATCCCTTCTGCTTGCACTTTACTAATTGCACACACAAACACACACATACCCACACACACACACACACATCGTGGGCTCACATGTTCAATTACTGGCAAAAGCATGCGGCCGGTGTGGGCTGGTATCGACTCTGGAAATTAAACAGTGTTGTTAAGATAACCTCATGACCCTGCAGATAAGGGTGTAGGGTGCAGTCCCTGTAACAGTCTATTACTCCACTTATTATCTCTATGAGATAAAACATCTCATTCTGACAAAAACTCAAATGAGTAGCTGACTACATTAAAACTCTATTATGCCATGTTTTTATATTAAGAATGAATAAAACAGCCCAGTGTAATGTAAAAGGGTCACTTGTGTTGAACCCGCTGAGAATTCGACTTAATTGGAGCTGCTTTTAGCCACGTGTAGCGTCGTATTGTATTTCTGGCTGGCACATATACTACATGGTTGAGCTCTCACCAGCCCTGTAGATAAAATCAACAATCCACACTACAGAGTGAAACAGCAAAGACATGGACTAAACCAGTGGCTTGTGAAGAAAGTCGAGCACCAAGCAGGCTAAAGACTGTCAACAGACTGATTTTTGGATTTCTAGATTTGGGACGTGGGCAGAAACACAACTGCTGAATGAGTAAGTAAGCAGTTAAAGTGTGAACAGAATTTAAAGACTCTTGTTTTTTTTCACCACCCATGCAGTCAGAAATTGCGAAATGCAAGCAAATTATTTAGATGTTAACGGTTAGTGCTGGTGACACTGATTTGATATCTGCCATACAACACTGTAAACTGCTTTAAGGAAAGACTGGCAGATTAAGTTATCAAGTCCTCCACATCAAATGAAAACATGCACGGTTTGGAACTCGCTTTGAGACGACACACGGAAGACTTTTCTGATCTTTAATAACGTCGGACTATTTCTTCCTTTGCTCCTCACGGACACGAGTTTGAATTAAAGGGTTCTGATTTATATATATATACGTTTTGATTACACAGAAACAGTCTTGACTGTGTCAGCGAAGAGCCTCAACCTGCCGCTGTGCCAACAAATCACTTAACTACTTGAATTGCAAAAAAAATATATTTCAAGGAGATGTGAAAGAAAAAAAATCCATTTATTTCTCTTTTCTCTTATGACAAAAGGTTACAGCAAACATTTAACGCTCCTGGCTAAACATCAAAAAATGGGATATATAATATAAAGTTCATGTGCTTCAGATCGCTGCTTACTGTACATCATGACCTCTGTGTGTGTGTGTGTGTGTGTTATTTTTTGTGTCACTGTCCTGCTGTGTCTGACCTTCTCTTCCTACACTCCCACTCAGAAACATCTCTGAGTGCACGTGCAGACAACATATTGAGTTATTCATTCCGCCATACTTTTGGACATAAAAAGAAATGCAATTAAAGGTTTCCCCCCCCCCCCAGGTTCATGTTTAAGAATTAAGTCAAAAGACGGATCAAAATACCAATTTTAACAATGATTTTTTTTAATGAGTGTCTCACTATGACACTCGAAGTATATTTCCTTCAGTGAAAACACTCAAGGTCTTGAAAGTGCTGATTAAACCTTGGAGTGCTTCCTGCTCTTAAAAATAATTTGAAGTTATAATTTCTCAATAATAATCTGCAAATGTAAAATGTGTTTCTAGTGCAGTATTAAAATGTGTAGTCCAATCTCCAAATGAAATTACAATTTTCTGTGTCTCGTATCGATGCAACAACAGTGGATCGAAGATGTTGCCTCTAAAGCTGTATGTTATGATTCTTCACCCTTCCTGTCATTTCAAACCTCTATGTTCATTAAGTCAGGAATAATTCCCCACCAATAACATGTTCAAATAAATGTACACCTTGGAGTGGATTATCTTTAATTCATGACATTTTGACTTTACTAAAACCCAAAAGGAAGAGTGTTTACTTATTTTTGTTGAACATTTTGGACTAAACTAACTTGGATTAAAGTGATTATGGCAAAAACCTTGGCATTCACAAAGCTATCTAGGGCCACTCTGGCAATTGAGTGCTTCAAGTTGGCAGATTCACAAGAGGCAGATTTTTAAAAAGAACCATAAAAATTTGAATAGCAGAGGTCAAGTTATCCTGACGTTTTGTCCCTGGTGTGATTTAAACTCTAAAAACACCTGGATCTTACATTTCCCACAATGCAATAGCACTCAATAGTTGGTAAGGAAGTCATAACATTACACTGACATAACCAGGGTTATTTTTTTACAGACTGGACCGGGATAGTGGTGGAAACCAGCTGATGCTTAATGTAGAATAATTTGACAGTCACATAAACATTAGACACATAAGGGCTTAAAACATAAGAGCCTAGTTCACATTTGTCACATTTGTATTTGAAGACTCAGCTGGGGTGCAGAAAGCGTTCGGCTCGGTGACGTTAGAGCGATATCGTGGCAGAAGACATCAACATTTTCCAGCGAGCGCAGAAGAAGCTGCAGCTGACTCTAAATACCTTTGGATTAAAATGCCATGCTGTTTGAAGCCTGAATGAGCCTTCCCTACACAATGATGGCCTGCACACAATCTAACCCTTTTATATAACTCCTTTAAGCCATTCAGTTTATGAGACATGTATTCAGTGTGATGTACAAAGCATTCAAAGAACTCTTTAACTGCCTAACCTCCACCCGTGGAAAGAGTGATGGGTATTGTTTATTAGAAATGATGGGCCAATCAAAACATTTATTCAGCGTGTCTCTCTGGGTTCATGGACTACTCTTAAACGAAAGGCTCATCTTAATAGCTCAGGAAATACAGACATTGAGAATCCATCTGTAAAACGCACGTACCGTCAAAACAAGACAATTTCAGTGCAAGAGGCCGCAAACCTTAAAGCCTCAAAACTGAGTCACAAAAACCTGGCATGTATTACCAAAGACGACATATGTCTGGGAAAGTAAAGGCAGAATTCAAAAGCATTTACACAGCTGCACTTGAGTCAGCTAACTCAGTCTAACACTTCAGGGGAATAACGGCTCTGAAGCAAGTTTTCTCAACAGATAATACCACGGACTGAGAGGATGGCAGTGTTTTTCATGGTCCTAGCTTTTCAGCATTTCACTGAGAAAACATGAAACCAAATGCCACGTCTCGATGTGCCTCAATATTTACAAACCTTTCCCATTTTAGAGGATTACATTTGAATTCTGTGGAAAATCCCTTCATTATTTTGCTATTGAATCAAGAAAGCATGCGGCAAACAGCATCGATATTGTGTTGCCATGTTTGATTGTTGTTGTACCTCAAGCAGCCTGGCACTTACCCAAAACAAAACATACCCTGCTGATGTCTAGTGAATTATCGAAGTGTTCTTTCTGTCTCACAAGCTCCAAGTATTTTCTCTTTCTCTCTGGAATTGACTAAAGTCTGCCATCAATCGCTACAAACACAAACCTCTGAGAAACCTCTCTGATATTCTGCAAATATTCATATTAGATAGGTTAAGAAAAATAGACTATCCGACAAGAAAATCTTTTTTTTTTTTTTATGGAAATTAACATATTTGTTTTTAATTATGTCTACATCACAACTGAAATCAGATTTTTAACCTTTGTTCATCTCTCCATCTACCTCCTATTTTTATTTTCTTACTTGAGTCTTTTTTTATATCTGCAGCCTGTGTGTGTGTGTGTGTGTGTTTTGGATTCAGTGCTCTCCGCTTTTTTTGCCACACAACAGGAGACAGAGAGAGCGTGAGAGCCGGCGGCTTCATGAAAGTAGAGAAGAGAGCTAAGGCTGGATGAAGGAAGCATGTGAGGGAGAAAGGGGGGCAAAGAGACTATAGTGTGAAGAGTGGGCAGTGAGGGATGAAGGGTGTGATTGATGAGCGACGGCGAGAGGAGAGGTGATGAGGCCATCTTGTGTGTTTGTTAGTGAGAAAGACAGGAGAGAGACTAGAAAGTGGATAGAGAGACAGGAGGCCAGGCAGAGGGCTCCCCCTGTGGTGAGGCTTTGTCCTGTTTCTGTTACCATGTTTCACCTCTCTCTAACACACACACACACACACACACACACAGGCATAGATTGATATTTTTTCTTAAATGCCTTTTCATGGCCAGCTGTTCCTTGTAACAAGCAAGGCCAGTGCTGGCACACAGCAACCACGCATTCACCTAGCACACCCCCACCCCCCAAACACAAGCACACACACACACATTTGTGCAGCTATCCTTGTACGGACTTTGCATTGACTTCCATCCATTGTGAACAGTCTAACCTTAACTACAACCTCAGAAACAACATTTTGACATATTAGGACCAGGCCCCCATGAGGATTCCTGGTCCCAACAAGGTCGATGTTTATGCCAGAAAAGACCCCAATGAGGCACCAAAAACACACACACACCCATGCACACGCTTTCTCTCATCTGTCCTGAAGTGCCTTCCTACATCCAGATGTCCATCCACATACAACAACCAAGGGCATCAAAAGCACAAAAAGGAAACAAAGGAGTGAGTGTGTGTATGTGTGAGAGAGAGTGAGAGAGAAAGAGAGAGAGAGTGTGTTTTGTATGTGTGTTAATAATTTAAGGAAATGGGTTGTTACAGGATAATAAACATTATTCATGAATATAATAAAGCCAGTCAGTCTGTGCTTTATGCCCGAGACATAATTCTGCACTGACAAGCTTTTATTTTATTTTCACTTTAACTCATGGCTAACATGGAGTTGTGCACACCTGCCATATAATATTAGCAACGACAGGCATAAAGCAGCTGCAAATGTCAGCTTGTCAGCAGAAAAGTTTCTTTTGACTGAAGCTACAAACAAGAAGACCTTGTTTTACTGAACAGGCAGGTAGTTCTTTTAGGCAGGTTTTATATGGAACAATATCTAAGTGTGAAAGGGAAAAATGGTACAGTAAAAATAAAGGCAAGAAAAATCAGCATCAAAAGACAAGATATGATAAGACAAATACACAGGTGGATGCATGATGTTAGTATGCTATGGACAATTCAACAACGTGCAAATGATGCAAAAACCAGAAACAGTCGCTAGATGGAAAGAACTTGAATTCTCAGTGGAAAACAGCTCCATCAAAAGCGTCCTGTATTTGTTGTTTTCCATTATTTAGCAATGGGACTTTCATAATTTTCTGGCCTGGCAGAAGTGATTCGTCAGGCAGTTTAGGCTTATCTAACAAAAAAATCTCATTCAGAATCTTGCAGTCTGGCTTGGGAATACCTAAACAACAACACGGCTCAAAACTTTTCTTCATTTTCACTGGATTTACTTGGGGACTGGGACTAATCTTCCCCTGCCACTTTTTTTTTTCTGGTCTGTACACAGACTTCAAAAACTTCTTCCTGAGATCAGCACAAGCCACTGTTGAGGTTTTTGCCTGCCAGAAGTGTCACACGAGAGGGGTTATCCTGTCGGTTCACCCTCCCCCCTCCCATGCCAGGGCAGATCAGCATCGCGCAGATAAGTGCTATCGATGTTGACTTACACCCAGCTGGAAAACAAACATAACACGAGTCTCTTGTCAACCACAGAGCGAGGAGCAGAATGGCAGAGAGGATGTGAGATAAACCTCCTGAAATCCAGGCTGGAACCAAGCGACAGCCTTATTTGATGTATCTCAATGAAGGCAATCCAGTGATGCAGAATACATCCAGTTGGAATGGGAGCGGGCATGAAGCCTCGGTCAGCCACTGGGGTGGAAGTGATACTAAAGCTACTATTAAAGCCACAGTCAGGGATTTTTCTTGACATGGGTACTTAAATGTTTTAAGCCCATGACCCAAATTCTTAAACGAGTGACCTGGAAAGTCTCCTGCCCTGGAGTGGGTCTCTCTTATTAAACCAAACTGCTGGCCAGTTGTCCTTTTTTCTAACTGGTTACTAATGACTGCTAAAAAGCAGGAGATGTGGCTTAAATAGATTCATTATTTTGCAGACAGGATCTATCAGCCTGTGTCAGTATTGATTACAATTTATTTCAGGAAGGAAAACGTGTTATCTCGACAGCCTCAAACGCCATGCTTTGACTCAAGGTTGTACTATAGATTGGGTAACTGATTACACCATAGAAACATTCATTTCTGCCCGTCATCCTTTTTGAAAAGCAACGAGAGCACCTTTCACCACATGCTGTTAGCCTTTGTATCAGGGCCTGTTTGAACAGCTTGTCCCTGATGTGCGGGTCTATTGGCAGCCAGGTGCATTGAAACGAGTTGAATGCATAAAACAAAACATGAGCGTGGCAACATAAGGATGAACATACATAGGGGAGGAATGAGATTAAGCCATACACAGGGTGTACAAAACACTCGGGATGCTTACTCTATTCAAGCCTCTGAGGTGATGCATTCAGTGTGTTATCGATTTCTCTTATTGCCTTATTAGAGGTACTGCGAAGGAGGAGATGTAGATAAAGGAAAGCTTAAGAGTTAAAACAGGATTTTTTTTCTCTCAAACCCAGATTATATAATGGTGTGGGTCTGGGGTTCAATAGTATTTTATGGAATCTGAATCCAGTCAAATCACTTTATCTAATCCAAATCCTTTTTAATCCCTTATTGAATCTAATTAGGTTTGGTTTTAGATCTATAAATACCTTTTGTTGGCTAATAAGAGAGTGCAGTTTAGTGGCAGCCTAATTAATGTTCACAACCTGTAGCTATGAAAATCAGATGTGAAGATGTACAGACTTTGCTTACTTAACTTTTAAATCTTCTTTTTAGTGAACTACTTCTTCCAAATACTGGATGTCCCAGTGCAGAATTATTAAGTTGATAAGCTTAAAATATTGATGATATGCATAAAAGTTTAACTAGAAGAGTCTCCTGAAATTGATGTGACATCTAAATTAGAGGAGCCACCACCACAGTCACCTGCATTTGTAGATTAATTCTTTTTCCTTAGAAATGATATTTGGTTGAATATAGAAACAGCAACAGGAATAATATTTTGCCTTTAAGTGGTATTCTGCCACAAGTGATGTTGGTCAACTTCCCCCTCAGAAGTGGGTTAGGTTAGGTTAGGTAGATACTTCATTCATCCCCATGGGGAAATTCGCAAAGTGACTGTCAGTGGTGTTAACAGATGAAAAGCCAGCTACCTAAAACAAATGGTTTCTCCAAGAGTTATTCACCATATGTCTGAATGAATCTTGGCACTAAATCTTTCAACTGAACTCACGAATAATAATAATAAAAAAAATTTAAATCCACTGACTCAGTCGCAAATGGCGAGTTGTTGAGCTTTTAACATTATGAACAGTCAATGTATAAGCCTATTTTTATAAGATAAGATAAACCTTTATTTGTCTTATACTGTTATATTATGCTATACTATATTATATTGTACTGAATGAAACAACTACAGCCGGCAGTTACTACTGAAGACAGTGAGACTTGAACGTAGCATTGCATTCCTGATACACATACTATAGTACAATCGATCAGAGACATTTCACTTAGAAAAAAGTCAACAAATCGATGACTATGAAATCTCTGAACTAAACAAAACCATACAAATCCATAGACACACATGACTCACGTCTTTTTCTCATGCTCATTAAATTAGTTACATTTCTGCATTAATTCATTCAGGTATTTGTCATCTGTGAGTTGCACATTGAGCATTTGTCCTCCTGCTGGACCTGGCATTTTCCAATCTGAGCCTCAGGGGGAGTCAATCTAACCCTTCCTAAATGAGATGCAGCGGGGCGATTTAAGGCAGCCGTAGCTCTCCTGACAGCCTGCTTGTTACAGTTGTCATCCAGCTGAGGTAGTTTGACACCTGTAATCTCGGCTGCTGCGGTTTTCAGCCAATTTCGGTTGGCAGGGCTCATACTGCCCAGCCAAGCAAGACAGGAAAAAGTGACAACTGACTTGACCACTGAGTTGTATAAAAGTGGTATCATCAACTTAATACACACCCTGAAGGAGGTTCAGCTCCTCCAGAAAAACACATCTGTATGTCAGTTCAAGACAACATTACCTGCATCATTTATTAGTGACTTTTGAGCAGATTTTTTGGGGGTTTGCTAGTTTGTATTATCGGATTCATCTACACATATACAGTTAAAAATTAGTTAAACCTGCTTTAAGAAAGTGAGCTGTAAGATATTTCATACCAAGAAATACAAGATTCACGTCTACAAAATTACAGAAAACCAATGTGATTTTTTTTTTTTTAGCTCAAGTGTCAATTTTGATTGACATTTTCACATATTGCATCCTGTTCAGAACATCCTCTGCAACAAACATGATGAGTTTTGTTTTTCAAAAAGGGAGACCTCTTACTGCGTGAACAGAATTTTAAAAAAGTGTCCAACGCCCTCGTGTTTTTCGCGTGCTGTGTGAGGGCTGCTTTTGCTGGTGTATAGCCAGAGGATTGTGCCTTAGGTTTAGACTCAGCAGTGCGTGTAGTGTGTATCGTTTGTTGAGGCCCTAGCTGGGCAGTGAAGTGCACTTGATGCTGTTAAGCTGAGCCCAGTAGTGCGTGTCCTGCATTATGTTGAATGTCTAACATAGTGGAGGAGGAGCTCGGAGTTTAACACAGCCAGGCAATTATACAGTCAAAGCATGGCTCTTTCATCTGTGCTTTAATTTCTCTGTGTGTGGCCCATGTATTGTGGGGACATAGATCTGCTTACACAGTCACCTTGTCAGGACTGGATTTCCTTATGGGGACAAAACCAAGTCCCCATAACATTAATCAATACATTTTAGGGTTGGTTAAGCAAGAAGTGGTTATAGTTCAGGTTAGTGTATATCTCCTGGAAATGAATGCAAGAGTAATGTCCTCAGAAGTGATCGAAACTTGAGTGTGTGTGTGTGTGTGTACAACCAACGATCTATTTTCCTCCTCTGGTTGTAACCATGGCAGTGTGTGTTTGTGTACGTGCCTAAGCATACGTGTTGTTCCTCCCATTGTAGATGTGTGTGTGCACGCTCATGTGTGCGTGTGGCATTAATAAGCGCTGTAATGAAAGGGGACAGTTTTCTGTTGCTGTGGTAATGAAGCAGCGGAGCGTTGCCATGCACAGCGACAGAGATGAAACATAACTGTATTAGCGCATCGTCTTGGAAAGACAAACAGCAGACAGCGACGTGCTTGGATTGAGGCAGACGGGGACAGATGGACGGACAGATAAAAAAAAAAAAAGAGAAGTGCATGATGCAAAAGACAGATACAAGAGACAAGTGGACAGATGCAACGTAGAAAACCTTTGTATGTCAAAACAGAGGTCTGTGTGTGTGAGAGACTGAGTGAGAGACTGATGAATTGTCTTGTCTATACAGCCAGAGGTATACAAGGAGGAGGGGAGGGAGGGATCTGTGTGTTGCAAGGGGGGACATGGACGGGGTGATGTGATCGATTTGACTGGGCCCGTGTCCCCTGAAGAGAGAGAGAGAGAGATTCAGATGGATGGATAGAAACAGAGATGCAGCAGAGGAAGGGGTCGCCTTGACAGAGAGATAGATCAAGAGAGAGGATTGCAGAGAGCAGACGGACGGATAGAGTGAGACGATATGCGGCGGCAGGAAAGACAGCAAGATTAATGCAGAGGTAGATGGCGAAATAATTTGAGTGAGTGAGTTGAGGTCGGGCTGGGTCGATGAAGAAAGATATACCCAGAGCTCCTCGGTGCAACGGTTATGCGTTTCTGAAGGGGAAAAAAAGAAAGAGGTCTATGATTTTCTTATGACCTTGAAGCCGTATGGTTAAAATGTAGTTATGAGCGAGTCTCTCCCAAAGCCAGAAACAATTTACGGAGTCTGTTGTCGGCGATGTGATGATGTGCAGAGCTGTCAGTGCGCTGACAGTGAAAGACGGAGGGTCACATTTCATGGTTCAGAAGTGTTTGCACTACAGAGGAGGAGAGATCATTTGGTGTAAACACTCAAAAGAAAAGGGCAGAGAAGAATAGCTTCAGTAACGTCTTTCTTCCAGATTTCTCCTTCACACATGCCCAATAACATAATGCATCTTTGTTGTTGACTTCCAGTCTTTACAATTTTTGTCACTGCTTTTTTCTGTTTTGGTCTTTTGTCTTCAGCTCAGTCTTTTTCTCTTTATCTCCCTCTGCACTTCTTGTAAAGCTGTAATTTTGTCTTTGACATTTTCTTATTGCTGTCATTATCCTTTACACTCCATTTCCCTATGCTTAAGTTTAGATTTTTTTGTCCAATCAACAAGACACTGCAATGTTAATTCTGGGAAAAAAGGTACAATTAAGTGCTGAAACAATTAATCAATTAATGGATTAGTCACTCAACTGAAGCTTAACAATTCTGATAATCCATTAATTGTTTGCATACCTTTTTAATGAGAAACATTTGCCATTTTTAGCTTTCCAATTGCTCAGGTTTGCTGCTTTACTTCCTTCTCTTTCATATCACAGTAAATGAAATGTCAAAAGAAGCAATCTGAAGATGTCATCATGGTTTCTGGGAACTTGCAATTTACATATCTTGCAATTTTGTGGCAATTTATAGAGTTAATCAAAATAAATGCCAATCTATAGTGAACATAAATGTTGGCTGCAGCCCTAACTGCTACCAGGACAAACATTAGATGAAAAGAAATGACCTGCCACGACATGACTTTCCTGACACCAACCTGCATGGAGCAGCCAGAGAAGCTACATCTTGAAGTATCTCTGCTTTAAGAGTCAAGGTGGTGGGACAAGTAATGCAATTCTCACAGTTTAGAGAAAAAAATTGGGTTTACGGGAAATGAGGTTATATTTCACAAAATCATAAAACACCATTAATATATTTGCCTCTAGCCCAGATCATGATTAAATCCACACTATGTACACTATATATTGCATCTCTCCGACATCAGTTAGCCAAATATAAGTACCTGTGGAGGAGTTCAAACACAATACGGAGCTACTCCATGAAATATTCAACATTTATCTTCACATGCTGTGCAACACAAGCTAACATGGCACTGATCAGACAGAATCCACGGCGGCCGTCTGAGGAATAAAGTCTCGAGATGAATTTTCAAAATGTGTGCGAATAAATTCTCAATATGTTCTCAGCTGCCCAGTCATATCAAAGTGAACTAGTGGGCCGAAGTCCAACACATTAAACATGGAGTAAGGCCATTCCAGTCCCATCAGCTCACTGGCATGTGTAATACTGCGCAGTGAGCTGCAGGGGATGTGTGTCAGCGTGTGTTAGTGACTGTGTGCACAACTTCTGCGGCGAGTGTGAGAGAGTAGCTGTGTGTGTGTGTGTGCACATGTTAATGCCTGTGCATGTCTGTGCACTCCAGTGTGTCTGTGTGTGGGTTGTTTTTCTTTGATGATCTACATGTGTGTTGCTGCTGTTATGTGATGACTGTCAGTGATGCCATAAAAGATTGTGTTTACTTGTGTTTTCTGTTCATGTGCATTTGTAGTAGCTTTGTGTTTGTGCTGCTTGAAGTGTGGTGTGTTTGCTCTGGCTCATTCGCTCTGTGTGTGTGTGTGTGTGGCATCCCTGTAACAGCATCTATTCATCCCACCATGAAAAGTGTGTGTATGTATCTGTGTATCTCTTCCTGTGTGTGTGTTTCTCTGTGTAGTCTTGCCTAGGTTGTGTGTAGCATGTGTTCATGTAAGTGTGCATGTTGCATCAATGCTCTTGTACAATCCCCGCCCAAAGGATAGTGTGTATTTGTGTGTGTCTGTGACAGCTGTACTCACATTACTCGCATTAGACAATTTATCTAATTTATTTAAATCATTTAAAACTGGCACTCACCCATGTGGCTTCACACGAGCTTCCTCTAGCACTATGAACTGCCTCACAAACGCACACGCACACACAAAAGAGAGATTATTTCTATACACACTTATCAGGTGCCAGACTTCTCCCACTCTGCCTCTCTTTACTCTCCTCAGCTTGTAGGGCATGACAAGCAAAAGATAACGTGAATCAACAGTAAGAATCACTATAGGTTCTCACTTTACTGACTTTACTCCAACTGGATGCCTGACTCACCCACTCAGCGGGCCAAATGGGTCACATGACTGAAGAATAAAGACAAAATCAGAGGGAGTCATTTACTTGAAGTGGACAAATGGACAGTAAAGAGAAAAGAAAAAGAAATGTTATCCCTAGCATGTCCTCACTCCACATGCCCCTGTCAGCTTGCTTGTTTGGTCTGGTCTGTTTGCATTTCACCATTTCCAACAACCACTCACACACTGGTAGGAAATAACAATGTACAAAGGCACACACCCATCAACTTCGTCCTGGTCAAGTCTTTAAAGGCCTCTCTTGCTCTGAATTGTGCCGCTGAGACCATGACTACTACCACTGATCATCTGATGAGGAGGCAGGATTCATACACAAGATGAAATTAGGGTATGCATTTATACATCATTTATATTTCAAAAGCTTTTTCACTCCAAAGCATTATAAATGAAGCAACGCATTAAATAGTCTAATGCTTCTTTTGTGTTGCAGCTACATTTGATTTATATCATTTTCCTTCTATTGGCGTGTTCTTAAGGAGAAGAAAAGTGTGATTAAACTATGATTCATTACACAAAATCATTCATCAAATTAATTTCATAAAATTGGTTAATTGACATCATTAATAAAACACAGATGGAAATTCCATAGTTTAACAAGCTTGTGTAAACCTTGCTTAGGCTCATTACTGCAGTCTGACTAATGACTTGACTTGGCTTTTTCGCCAAGCTGAGGAAGATAAAAGTTATGACTGCATCCTAAGTTGGAATGGATTCCAACTTTTCCGATTCTCCCACTTAATCATACAACTTTACAAATGTATCTGATAGCCGTCCAAACAGTAGCTGCAACTGTTCACACAAACACACACACACACACACACAGAGACACGCAGACAGACACAAGCTGGAAGAGCTGCATATTCTCACAGGAGAAAACAGGTGGTGGTAATTGTCTGAATCATGAACCATATCCCACAGTATCCTGGCACGCATTAAGCATTTGTAAACTCTGTTTCTTTCCCTGGCAATAAACGCCTGCAAAAATTAGCTCATTCAAACCTGAAATAACAGATTTTTTTTGGCCACTTGGGGGCAGCAGAAACACGTTATGGAACCAACACTGACATACAACCTTTTAAGTTGATATGGTGAACTTATTAGCAAACACTCAAGTATTTATGTATCTAATAGTTACAGAGCAACATTATCAATCATTTCAAGCCATATTTCTTTGCACCTGAT
Source organism: Centropyge bicolor (assembly GCA_037975185.1). NCBI lineage: Eukaryota > Metazoa > Chordata > Actinopteri > Pomacanthidae > Centropyge > Centropyge bicolor. The sequence goes on from JBBMOC010000030.1 coordinate 2,280,921, forward strand.
GAATAAGCCCAATATTCCTCCTGTTTTAGCTCTGTTTTGGTCTCTCTTCACACCTGAGGGAAATATCTGGCTCTTTAGCTGCTAAATGTTCCACCATGTTCATCAGGTCGTGGCTAACTGTGTTTGGTGTGTAGCAGGTAGTGTGCAGTAGGTATTAAGAGAGGTGAGACTAAACCAGAACAGTAAAGCTTGTAGCCAGACAGCAGAAAAATGAGCTCAACTCGCTATAAAGCGGCACAAAGCCGAGGGGAGGAGCAGATTTGGGTGATAATTCTCTGTAGGTTCAACAGTACGAGCGACCCCTTTCACAATATTATGTTGTTTTCACATTGCCATTTGATACATCGTTAGAGTGAAATATCCATTGAAGCTGCTTTAGAAAGAACATCCTTTAAATTGATAGTCCCTCTCCACCCATGGACACGCAGAGATCAGACCCACTCATCTTCTGAAACACAAATACACAGTCATTCAGCACCTGACAAGCCATTACACAATCATCTGGCAACACTTATTGCTCATTTCATACCGTCTCAGCAATTTAGAGGATCCATTTTGAAAAGGTAGTATTGAAACATGTAAGACAGCCTGAGTGGGAGTTTGCTTTAGAATAATGAGCTCAATTATTGCTTCTGTCTCTTTCACTTTTACGGAGCAAAAACAGTATCTTTCCTGGAATGTGCTGGAATTATTCATGTCTCCCCCATTAATCTGCTTCGCTGGCCCTCGCTGCCTCTACAAGGGTTAGACTGATGGGATTTAAAACAGAGAGACGAGATAATGATTTCTGCCAATATTCATCTTTAATTTAGTCTATAGCAGAGGTTTGGTGCCATTTGTTGTTGAAGTACCAGAGTACACCTATGACGCATGCATGTGCACAGTTAGCTTGGTGTCACTGCCCATATGATCTATGCTCAAAAATCCCACTGAGTTTCCCCTAATATTTCATTCTTGTCAGCAGGGATCCTCAACCAAAAACTGATCAATTAGTTTGTTAAAGAACAAAGAAGGAGACATACTCAGCTTCACCAGGTAATGAGAAGTACCTGAACACACAATGTATGTAGGTCCATGGCATCACTGTTTTGTCCATATGTGGACAAAGGGGCAAAAGCGATTTTGGCTGCACCAGTGGTCACATGACCTTCTCTTTAAACTTATGACAGCTCTATCAGTGTGTCTACAAATACAAACATATACATTCCTATTCTAGTCAATCCAGTTGTCACACAGGACACATAATGGCTCACATGTAAACCAAAGCCAAAGCCTATTTTAACTCTCTGTTTTAAGCATGTAACTACAGTGCTTGTGTGTTGGGCTCTGAAATCGAAGTGGCCTGCCCTTCAATACTGAGCCTGATCACATCCTGTTAAGACGCTGTTGGGAGGACTGAAGCTGCTGCTCTGCTAACATGCTCCTCACGCTACACCTCCTGTGTAGACACGGTCTAACAGTAAAGCGCAGTCATTTCCCCGTCATTGTTACACTATGTTGCACCATCATGATTAAATATTGCGGCAACGTCAATTATTCATTAAGGGTTTTTGTTATTTTTCCTCTTGTGCTGCACATCAATTTTACAAAGTTAGCCTCAAAAGTATCAGCAGCAAGATTATTAAAAGTTTAAAAAAAAGGTGCAGCATGCACCTCTGGAGGCGCATGGTGCAACCTGAAGCACACTGCATGCCAGACTAGACTGTCAGAGATGTTTCTAACAACTTATTTCCCTGAAGGTTAAACAGCGACTAGTGGACTAGTAAAAAAGTAAGAAAACACTTGTTCAAAATTGAGCACAACTATCTATAGCCATACAACACATTAGTTTAAGCGACTAATATTTGGTGTAACAGCATATTAGTTCTGTGAAAGAAATCTTTTCAAACTTTTAATTATTATGCGTGTATGATAAAAGGGATTTAATCTCGACTGTATCAGCAGTGCAGCTCATCAAAAGAAGAGAAACAGCCGAACTATCAACACTGGCCTTGAACGCAGCATGGTGTAACCTTAAGTACGGGGAGGTGTCTGCTGGATTTAACATTAAAAAGAAATGCATGTTGCACTCCAGCGCTGATGTCTCCACTTGAATCCATGGACTGTCAAGTTAGGAAACATGGAAAAAAAAAACACAAGCTCTGTAGGAGGAATTATTTCCATTTGACAAGTTTTTTCTAGGTCACTTACAGCTGTGATATGTTAAGCTTTTCTGAATCACTGAGGCCTGGAGTCTGAGCTGGAGGCTGCAGGAGTTCTGTCTGCCAAGGGAGGGCTGACTCCCTGTAGATGCTAGTCCCTCTCCTCACCTGTGGTTCATGGGGTCAAGGAGAAGAGAGGAAACTCAATAGAGATGAGACAGCAGCATACATTTGTGCTCTTAATATTTCTGTCGCAGCTTGATGAAAATGGCGTCTCCCCAACTTCCTGTCGGTCTCATTTTCTCTTGTACCCTTATAATAGCCTTCCCTGAAAACCATCCTTCTCATACCTCTTTTCTCTTTGCATATCCCTCCACTTCCCTTTCTTTCTCTTGCAGAAAGCAAATTTTCTCTCCCTCTCTCTCGCTTTTTCCCCTCAGGTGCAGATGTAGCTCGTTTAGTTAATTACTGTCATTTCCGCTTGGTTAGTGCTCACAGGGCTCATGCAAACACGTCGTAACACAAGCACGCGCACAAACACACACACACACACACACACACAGAGCAACTTCAAATACATGTGCCACCTACGCATACTCAGTAATCAAATATAAAATTCACATTTACACATAGAGCTTTGCATTTATGTCCACATGTGATAAAATGCACATTTATAGCCATGACTATCTATAATGATGATATAAATGCTGCATGGACCAATCTGAGGAAGCATGTACGTGCAGTACATAAATACACACACACACAGGGTCTAAAGTATCTGTAGGTTTATACTGTGTAAATCTTTACAATTTTTTATCTTGTGGAAGATGGGAGTGTAAAAAATGACTGTATTAAAGTGAGGAAACAACTATTAGCAGGAGAGAATGAGGTTGGACAAAGGTTGATTTTTGAGAGAGCTATGGATGATGAAATTAAAATCTAAAAAAAAAAAAAACATTGACAAAAGAGAAGAGAAGAGAAAGGGACAGGAAGAATCCTCACAAACATTGGAATTGTGTCTATACAGAATTTCACTATTTCATCAAAATCGCATTAAAATGGTAAACTGTAATATATACAGCCACCACGGCCTATCTCATTTGCAGTCCCACCTCACATCTCACACTCTGCAGACAGGGTTGTTCAGCTCTATAAAAGAGAACTAGTTAAAATACACCAGCTCATTTTAGCATGAGTCACATATTTCTGACATGAGCATTGCCGCGGAAAAAAGTAATTTACGCTAACACCCCTTGTAGCGTACTTTGAGAGAAAATAACTTCCTAAATTGTACAAGCGATGTAGGATGTTACATTTCCCTTGTTAACTTCAGATTTTTTTGGATAAAAAGCATAAAGAGACTGCACGTCCACACTGTCTATCGCACAGTATGTGCAGTTTTCCACAGGGCATACGCAAGGTGTTTTCAATTGCAAATACAGAGTGCGTGGGAGGATCGGTAATGTTGAGGAATGAAAATGGGGAGAGAAGCTGCAGCAAACAAGGTAGCACAGGAAATAAGAGAGGACATAAGAGGTCGTTGAAGACAAAGAAAAGTCAAGCGCCCTGCTACATCAGGCCAGGGCATGTACAGTTAACACGCTGATTCAGGAGTCCAAATCCAAACCGTCCACACACAGGTTTCTCTTCAGCCGTCACTCTCCAATATACAAATAAAATGTCAGCAAAACAGAAGATCTAAAGACTGACAGATGAGGGTTATACACACTGCATTTCTGTCCTCCACAGCTATGGTGCAATCCCCTGAATAGCGAAGGTGACACATGGACTCTCTCTTTCTCTCTCACTCTCGCTGCTGTCTGTTTGTCATCCTGTCTCCTCTCTTGTTATCCATCTCTTTGTCTCTCTGCTCACCTCTCTGTTGTTTTTTAATCACTTCCCATTCATCTTTTTATGCAGCAAGGCTCTGCTCGAGCTCGTGTTACTTTACAAAAAGACGACAACAAGTAGCAGCGTTCTACTGAAGAAACGTGTCAGTTGAGGACAAGGTGTGTGTGCAGCCATTTAAAGGGATAATCCATTTAAATGCATTTTCACATCATGGTCATTTATCAAATATAAATGAAAGAGAGAGGACATTTTACATTATTAGAGCATGTATTACTACTACAATTATTATTATTATCATCATTATTATAATTTCCCATCCTAGTATAAGGAGTATATAATGCAATGGACAGGTTGAGGAATCCCATAAAAGTTAATTGTCTGCATCTCACTAACTACATGATGCATTGAATACATAATATGCAATATGGGTGCACATGCATCTATTTGTCTCTTTGTTTGCAGCTGCATAAACGGAACTGCATCTAAGACAGCTCTCCACTACTCGGGCCCCAAAAACACTGTCAATATTGTTTTCTCCCGATGTCTGCTAGGCGTAGCTGAGAATGATGCAATTGTGTTGAGCAGGGAAGACAGAATTTCTAATCATTCAACTGCTCTGAAAAAGTAACTTCATATGAAATGCGCAGACATTGGACTCCGAGGATGCACTGATGCCGTTTGGTGCTGCGCTCTGTTGCCGTGTTTGTGTTGCTTTTTCTCTGAGGATCAAGCAGACAAAGATTGATATTCATCCACCGCTACGGAGGATTTCTAAACCTCCCAAAAGCATCAGAGATTTGAGTCAGACTGGATCAAACATTCTCCCAGGCTATGACTTAAAATGTTCGCTATCAACACCATCAGCCACCTGAATATATAATCAAAGCAATTAATACAGCAGGCATAGCGTAGCTGTTGGACTGGAGCAGCTGTCAGAACATGTGCTGGAAGCTACGTCTTGATGAAGAATAAGCTGCCTGTCTCCATTTGAGGCTTTTTGTCATTGCTAAATTTACACTCCTGTAACTGTTTATTCATGAGTGAGGTGGAGATATATGCATCTGCTTTAAGCAAATCAAACACTTTTTTTTGGAACCACAGTTGAATAGTAGAAAACATTTAGCAATTATAGCCTCTTTAATGAGAGGATTTGCTTGTTTTTATTAGTTTGTCATTGCTGTTAATTAAATACTTTTCTTGATTTTTGACTGTTGGACACTTTAAAAACATATCGGGCTCTTCCATTATATTTGACATTTCTAAGAAACGTGTGTGATCTGTATAATTTCTCCTGTCTTACTAGCAGTCTTTTTGTTTACTTTGGTCGCTCACCATCTTGGTTTCAATCTGATTTGATAGTTGCATGAATTGAACAGAGAATGGACCTAATCTGCTTCAATCAAACCGGGATCTCGAAAGATTGAGAAAATGAAAATTTGCATGCGAGGAGTAGCAAAGCTCTAAAAAATCAGCACCATTACTTGTCGCTGACTCATTTCCAGCTGCGTTTGCATATGCTGCATTCTGCCCTCGTGAACCAAACAGCCATCAGCTACACATTTCTGGTAGACGGCTATACGAGAAATAGGACTGAAGAGGTTGTGTCCTCTGTCCAATTAAATTTCTACAGATGAATGCCATTTCTCTTTTAAGACAAAGAGCGATACAGTGCTTCTTTCTGCACCATAATTCAATTAGACCAGTAGGGCTGCAACCAACAATTATTTTCATTATTATTAATCTACTGATAATATTCACAATAAATCATTTAGTCTGCAAAATGTCAAAAAATACTCATCACAATTTCACACAGCCCAAATTGACGTATTCAATTTGCTTCTTTTGTCCAACAAACAGTCCAAAACCTTCATTTACGATCACAAATAACAAAGAAAAGCAGCCAATTCTTTTCCACTTGATGAGTCTCTTATTTGCTGAGCATGAACACACATGCTTTCATTGTGAATTACAAAGTGTCAAACTCATCACACAAACATCAGCAAACAGCAGAAAGAGTGCAAACATGATAATTACCAAAGTCTGTCAGCGTAAATGCTGCTCCAGAGCACTAACAATGATTAGACAGTTATTGACTCCCCCATCTTCATTTCATTTCCTCATTTACTCAGTTACCACAACAGACTAAGAACAGCATTATCTCTTTACAACATGCCGCACTTTCTCAGAATAATCATCAACATGGAGGGCAGGTAAAAGCTTTCATATTCAGGCTTAGGAAGAACATAATGGAGCCTGTCAAATTTACTTCTTGCTTCTAGCTGAGAGCACCTGCACATCCCCCAGGAGAAACTGAAGAAAACTGCTCAGGTACAGCCTACAGCTACTGTGGTCTAAACATACAGAATTACAGTAGATAAACAGATGGATGTGGACTCACGCGTAGAACTAAACTGTTAACCTGATTGACCAATCACAGGCAAATAATCAATATTCCTGGAAATAAAACAGAAGTTGGGATAGAATGTGATAATTGGCTAATTCTTTCTGACATATACTCAATTATAATCAGTACAATTACAATATATTTCATGTTTGACCTCATCATTGATTTTTGTAAATATCTGCTGAATTTGATGGCAGCATCATGTTTCAAACAAGTCTGGACAGGAGCAACAAAAGACTGTAAAAGTTGTGGACTGATCCAAAAACACCTGTTTGGATCATTCCACAGGTAAACAGGTTCATTGGTAACAAGTCATAGTATCATGATTGGGTATGAAAGGTTCATCCTGGAAAGACTCAGTCGTTCACAAAGAGAGAGGTTCAACACTTTGTCAAACACATGACTGAATAAAGGAGATTACTACACAGGCTCTGGAACACTTTGTAAAACAGTTGTCAGTAAACACAGTTTGTTTGGAAATGATTGCATTCTGTTTCAATTTATGACATATTCATGCTTCTCCTTTAGTACTGTTAAGTGGTTTTGTCATTTGCATACATTTATTAAATACTATATTCTCTGCCAGAATTGCTGTGAGTTAACAGATGCATGGATACTGGAACAGATTAGATGCGGACAACGACACATCAGATGGCCACAAACCTCGGAGAGTTTGTTCAAAAACCTGTGACCTTTCAGCAGGAATACTTGCAGCTACGGAACAACAGAAAAGCATGTCAACCAGAGCATTATCGTAAAATGTTGTGTAAACATTGGCAACAAAGCTCAGCAGATTCCATCGAGGCACCTTAAGCTGGAGATCCCGGGGTCACCTTAAAAGCACTTCACACAATTTGCTTGAATCCATTTCAGCTCTCCTTCTTTCTGATCCCACAGCTGTGCCCGATCAGAGTGTCTTTCATACTGAGTTTCCACAGCATGGCATTACCTTGGCATCGCACATCTCCCAGTTAAAAGAGACCATACTGAAAGTAAACTCTGGCTCTATCCTCAAGAAAATGAAAATGTGGGTTGGAGAGGTGGAAGGGACTCCACTTCTTCCTCTGGGGGAAAACAGCTTCTATAAAAATGATGGCCATTCCCGAGCTGTTTTATGTGCTTAGTGATGCTAGCCCCAATGCCTGGAAATTTCTATAAGAAGCTGAATAAAGCCATACATAATTGGATATCAAACAGCACAGCAAAGAGAATGGAGTGTTTAATCTGCCCAATTTCCAATTAGGCATTCACTCTGAATAAAATCAATACTTTGCATCACCTCATGCTGCCCAGCTTTAAGATGTTTCATTTGTCAAACAGCAAGGGAGATAAAAGCCTCATCCTTGTTTGTTTTCTATATACTATCTTTAGGTGGTTGGACGAAAGCTATTCAAACCGGCTGACCTATGAGATAAAACACAGAAGAAAATCTGAAAGCTTCCCTTCAAAAACACTCCAACCAAGAAGAAAACCCCCCTGACTGGGATAAATGATTTGCAATTAAGCGCATTAAGTTTTTATAAAGACCTAATCAGCACTGGTCATCAACGCTGGAGCCTCACAGGGTCTCAGGGCAAAAACACTCACCAGAGGAAGTGACATAGCAGTGTAGTGTACGGTACAGAGATTTATTTATATAACTCTGTACATAAATGTATACTACATGTGCTGGGCCAGCTTCTACACATGCTCAGTGGTAAGTGGTAGGTTATGGACATTGCAGCTGCTAAAATATTGATAGACTGTAAATGGACGTGCAGCAGGTCCACTCCGGCTATCTACAACCGGGCAAATGCACTTTTAAAAAAAGCTAAATAAGTAAGAGTGATCTACTGGATGAATAGGACAACATAAGGCCATCTCTTTTTTTAGCTGCCATGGCTTCAGGGCTGAATGACTTTTGACTTGTCCCATGTAAAACTTATGTCACTTGTGTTTGTCATCTGCCCACTCACTTGAGTGTTTAAGTTTCCTGGCTCTCACAGCACTCCAGCCTTGTTCCCGTCTTGCCTCCATGTCTAACTTTTGATGACCCTTTGCCTCTTTATTTACAGTCGCCTGCATGCCATTGCCCTTTGGCTGCACATGCTGGATCTGCCTGCAACTAACCCCAATTACAGATTGACAAAGTAAAGAATTTTTAAAGTTTAACTGCCTTAAGTGCTTCACCAAACTGAGATGTACACAGACATCTTGATGGGTAGTGGCTTCAATAAAAATGGCAACATATCTACGCCTCCTGATGCATCCTAGCAGCTATAGATATTAATGCACACACACACCACAACCCCCCTCCTCCCCTCCCATGAAAAAAGTGCACTTTAACTCTGTATCTGAATGGGAAAATGATCATAATATACCTCATATACTGTAAGCAAACGAGTAACATTTTTGTATATATATACTGTTCCATTAATTTAGCTTGTTGAAGATTCACTAGCCCGCACACATGCTGCACAGTGCAATTACAGCAGACTAGCTTGACCATATTACCCAACATAAATACAGCCTCCCTGCACAGCCCACTTATTAACTGATTGATGACAACCAATTAACAACAAAACGGTCATGCAGAACAAGACTCGAGTAAACACACTGATCATAACCACTGAGTGCATTGCTAATATTATAATAATACACAACTTACATCATGTTCGTTCATGCACAAAGACAGAAAGGTGCAGAGGGACACAGTGACAACTTCTTCAACCGAGTCAGTCGGCTGTACTCTGACCTCAACTGCAAGAAATGAGCGTCATTCACATCCACGCATATCACATTCAAGGATACGCTCTACTCTATGCTTATGTGACTGAGTGAAGCAGAAGGAGCCATCTGACTGGATATACATAATTCCCTGTTTGTGAATCGAGCCACACGCAAATGCAGCGAAGTTCACAAATGACAAGCAGTTTGCAAATGCAGGTTCAACAGACTGTGTATAAATGTAACCACATGCACATATGTTTTGATGCAAACTGCAAACACTTATAATGCATATATGCGTGGATGTCTACTATATTTATTCAAAACAAGAAATATATGTATGTGCACTAGAAATGCATATTTTTCCACATGTGGATTTGCATTACATTTATATACAGTGTTTTTCTCTAGTGGAGTCATTTATATATAAATCACGCATTCATCAACACTGAGGCTGATCTGACTCCATACTGCAGAGATTGGGGAGTGGCAATAATAATAATCCACAATATATGCATTCAGCAAAGATACAAGCAGATATTACTGACACATACAGAAAATCACATCATGCAGCAGAAAACAGATCAACACATGCACATGATCTTAATGAGTGCAGCTAAACATATAGGATCAGCATTAAGCATCAAGCCAGAGATATGGAGCAGATGTAATGTGAAAAAACGGCATAGCAAGCTGACACATAAACATTGCTTTGAAGGTTATGACATCCACCATTAGAGCCAATATTAAAGAAACGGGCAACACGGCACAATATTAAAGCTCAACAAAGCAAGCAAACAAAACAGCAACAACAACAAGAAGCGCAAACACAAAAATTCAGCACATGACAGACAGGTGTAAAGTCAAACATAGCATGTAAACACACAGCATGAGAAGCACAAACAGCAACAGTTAGCAAACAAACATTAGCGTAGCCGCCATTAGCGTCGAGCAGCGGTGAAAACACACATTGGCGAAATATGCGAGAAAAACAGTTGCGACATTTTCGAACAGAAATATTTGCGAAACAGCGATAAAACAGCGTCAAAACACAGCATATATTCACTATTTACATTCATGTTAGTATAAACTTGTCTTACCTGGTTGAAGAGACGCCGCTGTGGTTCATCAACGGAGGGGGGAAAAGTCGCACAAAAATTCAAATTTAGGTCAAAAAACTTCGTCGTTGAACTAAAAAATTCATCTTTTGTGTTTGTTTATGTGGTTGTTATTCTTCTTCCGGGATAAAATCTGCCTTTGTCGTGTTTAAAAATAAAACAAACTTTTCACATATTTTCAGTCAAACTTCACCAGGTGGCATTGATGATTAATCAGCCACAGGGGGCGCTATTGAGTAATATTTGAAACCTTTGGCAATTTACAATCAGGCACGTGTGCAGCGCTCACCAAATCTTTCCCATGATCCTTTGAGGTTGCAGGAATTATTATTAAGTCCATCATTGTGTTTTATTAAGAAACTGTGAAACTACTCAAATCAATCAATCTGACTAATCAATTTCCTCCCACATGTTTGATTAATTGACATAAAACCTGCTGCACTGTTCCTGCTTCTTCTAACCCTCATCTGTGTGTGTTTATCTACTAACTGAGTCACATATAAGTTACAGGAAGTAAATAACAGTTAAAATAGCTTAATATTGTAATAAAAATGTGAAATAGTTGAAAGTAATGAATAAATACACAGCTTAGAGTTATTGGTAAATGGTTAAAATAGATCATTTTCAGAGATGAATAAACACTTGAAATTGTCAGATAAAAGTATTAAATGGTGAAAAAGCCAAATGGAGTTGCGGATAAACTGTACAATTAAGGTTAAATAGAGTAGAGGATGTATATAAATGGTTCAAATAGGCAGCTAAAAGTATCAGAAACAGTTGAAATAGCTCGATAAAAGTATGAGAAAAAAATGTGAAAGAGCAAAAGTAGTCAATAAATTGTTGGAATAGCTGAAAGTTGACAAATGCTTGCAATGTATGGCTAAGAGTTATTGGTTACAACAGATTGCTTTAAGTGATGCATGAACATTTAAAATATCGCGAAAAAGCAAAAATGGAGCAGCCGATAAATTGTAGTTAAAAGTAATGGATAAATGGTTGAAAAAGACAGCTGAAAGTGTCAGAAACAGTTAAAGCAGTTAGTTTAAAGGATTAGGGGGGGAAAGAGCTAAAATAGTGGATAAATTGTTGCAGCAGTCAAAAGTAATGGATGAACGACTGAAGTGTCCAGGTTCTCCCAGGTGGTGGGAGAGCGAACACAAACTTGACCAAACTGATGAGAACATTTACAGCTCGAGTGTATGAAAAAATGATGACATGCAGGTTTAAATCAGTTCAAATGAACGCGCACAGACATGATGGGTGGTGTTGATGAAGGGGTGCTTTAGTTCATCTGGCAGGGCTGTCGGGGAACATTAGAGAAAACCTTTCAGAACCACTGAATTAGAAACACATGACTTCGAGGTTTAATGATCAGTTTGGTCTGGACGGTTCCGCTGATGGAGCCTCCTGGATTTCTCATTTGTCTTCTTCCTCTTTTTTCACCTTCCTCTTCTTCCTCCTCCAAACGCTCGAGCTGTGCAGCAGCCATAACTCTTGTCTCTTTATTAAATATTATGAACATACAGACATTGAAATGGTGGACATGTGGACATTCTTGTACAATTCAAATGTGCGGACAAAATCAGATATCACTAAAAGTAAACAAATCAAATCAAGTATAAAATCTGCTTAAACATAGTGATCAATAAAACATCAATAAAAGTCAATATAGCTTAATAAGGAAATCAGTTTTTGCTCTTATAATTAGTGATAGTATCCTTTTCTAATATAGCCTGAATTGAAAGTGCTATTTATTTATTTCTTAAACTAAACTGAGATGACGAATTAAAAAAATAAAGCATCACCATGAATATTCCGAATTGTCAAATCAAGGTCGGCTCAATTGTGCTTCCCCCATATTCAGCCTAAATTGCATGACGGGGTTGTATTGAAGCTTAATTAAAGATTAATTTGTGTGTCAACCTCCTCAAAGCCTCTAAGGTTTATTGTGCAAATTTGGCAACTCCTAATTATACCGTTTCAGAGGTTATTTTGAGTACAATTGCGTTCGCTTGGATAAAATTGGTGTTGCATCTCTGAAATGTCAGGAGGTAACGTTGCCTCAGACGAATATCTTCATCATCCGTTGATGGGTGGCAGGCCCCCGCCTCATTATCTGCAGCTCGCAGTTTAACACACAAGAACAAACGTGACGCTAACAAAATGAAGCTTAAAGATATGAGATTGGTTCACAGGCGGCAGCTTCAGTTCCCTGCCTGACTTTATTTTGGGGTCTCAGTCTGTCTTGTTTGTCACAGCACATCACTGTGTTTGTGTGTGTGTGTGTGTGTGTGTGTGTGTGTGTGAGCGTGAGCCCATCTGTCTGCCTGCATACCTGTCTAATTGTGTGAAAAGGAAGACAGCCAGCCTCCCTTTTCGTTATTCTGAGTCTCGCTCTGTTCTTTCATATTCTGCCTGGGTGCAGTAATGAGGTTCACAGGGTAACACTGAGAATTTAACCAGAAAATGTCTCTGCTTTCATCTGTGTGTGGAGCTCTGGAGTAGCCATTTACAGGTAAGAAGAACAAAAAAAAAAAAGACATTTCTGCACAGAGCTTTGGTTTAATATGTCGTCATGCTGACTTGTCTGCGTCTTTATATGTGTGTGTGTTTCTTAGTGTTGTGTAACGGAAGCAATATGCGAAGCTTCTGGAAACCCAAACCCAGACAAGCGAGTCAGCGAAGGTGAATGTGCACACACACACACGCTTCCCAAAAAAAACATACACATCAGCAGATACACGCATGGACACAAACACAGCACATGCAGGAATATAATGAGACAGGCTTGCAAAGTTTGGAGGGAGAGAGAGAGACAGCAAGGGAGGAAGATAGGAGCCAGACAGGCTGCATAGTACACACTCCTGCAGAAGAGTGAGAAAGAAAGGGAGGGGGGAGAGATGCACACAGAGGGGAGGAGGGTGTGTGTGTGTGTGTGTGTTTGTGTGTGTGTGTGTGTGTGTGTGTGTGTGTGAGCGATAGAGGTTCGATGGGGAGTCGAGGACCACATACTCGCACGGTTAAAAGAGCCAGCCCACGCACACAGGAGAGAAAACAGAGAAGAGGAATGGGGATGAAAGAGGGGAAAGACGGCAAAGAGTGGGAGGGGTGAGGAAGAGGAGCACATGTTCGCACCGTGTCCGTGCTGCAAACAGAAACAAGAGGAAGAGGAGGGGGAGGGAGGGAGGGAGGAGACGAAGGGGGGATGCTGGGTGAGACAACAGCTAAGATCATATGGAACGAGAGAAGGAGGGTGAGAAAGGAAGTGATGGAGGGGAGAGAGACAGCATACCAGCTGCAGGAGTGAAAAGAGGGGAGAGAAAGCGGGGGGGGGGGGGGGGGAGTGCAGAGCTGCTGCAAGCGAGACAGACTGCATACTCATAACACATTATGGCTATTATTAGACGGAGAGGAGAGATTCAGGGTGAGGGGGTAGCACC
>JBBMOC010000030.1:2294942-2513143 GCA_037975185.1 Centropyge bicolor
AGGGAGGGGGAGAGGAGAGATTCAGGGTGAGGGGGTAGCACCAGCACCGAGCGTGAGGATGAGAGCAAACATATGGATGCAAACTATTTGATGGAGAGGTGCAATAAAGGAAAAGTATGGATTTTTAGGAGGTAGGAAAGGAAAGAGAGGAAAGGAAAGGCAGAGTGTGTTATTTCAGGGGAAGAACTACAGTTATGTCACCTCAGATTTGTTACGTATTCCTCCCTTCTTCACTCCCTCACTCCTTCCCTCCTTCCTTCCACCTCATCCTTCGCTCCACTGGCTTCAGCCCCCACTCAGCGAGAGGCTCCACAGCAGGCTCCTGCTGCTGCTGCTGCTGCTGCAAGTCTTTCTGCATGTGGAGCGAACAGTACAATTCTCCACCCAACCCTCTCTTTTCCTCTCCATTGCCCTTCTTCGTCTCTCTCCTCCTCCTCCTCTCCAGAATCGACTGCTGTTCTGTGACTCCACACTAATTTTTCTGCTGCCGCCTCGTGAAACGCTCTGAATGCTGAGGAAGTGAAGAGTGAAGCAAGCAGGAAAAATCTAATCCGTGTTCGAATGTGTTTCCAACATGACATTCAATTCAGGATCATTTGTGTCAATTACTTTTTTCAAATTTGAAAGTCGCCCTCTGGAGATACATCATTCCCCAAACTCTTGATGCTCTGCTCAACATTCACCACTGAGATTAAATGCAATTAATTCCTATTTTCATTATAAGCCCTTTTACCCTCTCAGGCTCTGCACTATAAATTACAGACATATATTCTGATTCTCTATTGCCCAATTCTATAAATGACATTACTCACAGAGGATACAGTAGGTGAGATTTTCACACACACATATATGTAAGTACTGAATACTGTTATGGATCCAGGCCTGTAAAGCAGGGCTTAATTTTTTACCAATTATAAGTGAGCTTTATTCAAATAAACTTTTCCAAATGTCTGCTAATCCGTTTTGTCTTTTGGGTATTTCTGAGAAATCAAGAGCTGCAGCCTTGATGTGGTGCTCCGGTGGTTTGCTTGTTTTTGTCTCAGGTTTGATTTAAACTGAGTGCAAGGGGGTTTTTGTTTTGCAGCTGTGGAACTATGGCGCCACCAAGTGGTCACAGCTGGTCAAAAAGAAAAGATCATCACATAGTCACTTATCAGTAGTGTGAATGTATACACAGAGATACTGTGTGTGATATTTTAGAGGAGGGGTCAGGCTGCAGATGACCTCCAGATTACAACCAATCAGCAGCCTTGCATCTGAGAATCATGCATCTCCTCTCCAGCATTCTGTGCCTCCACATCCAATCTCTTCTACTGAAGCCTTTACCTCCACCTGCTTCCAACAGTAAACGTGTTTCTTCCATCTCTCCCCCGCCGCTCCTCTCAGTCCAGGAGAAGATTGCTGGGCAAACAGCCGCAGGTGCAGCCGGGGAGCTCAGCGAGGCGGAGGCAACAAAAACGCCAGATCTGTGGAGGAACATCAAGCATCAGGAAGACTGTCAAACACCGGCAGCTGATAGCAGTGAAAGGAGGGGAAACAGACCGGTCTGCAAACACAGACACAGATCTCAGTGCCAACGCAGCCAGAGACCAGTGTGGAGGCTTTTTATGTTGCTGCCACGTCGGGTTGCAGGAAGACAGTTCTGCCACTGTTGCAGGCAGCGAGGGAGCCTGCTGTGGTGCTGCTCCCGTCAAATGCATCGCTTCATACTTATTTAACAGCTGACTCCAGTGCTGTCACCGATAAGCACGGCATGAGCAGATCTATTATAGGTTTCTGGCCCAGCTGTGGCCTGAAAACACACTAGAACATAATGAAGGGCTTGATGGTATGAAGCTAATTAAAGATCCCCTCCAGACACGTTTTAAGAAATGACTCTGCTTTGAATCCCAATTTGTCTGATATTTGACATTCGTGTGATGATCGACAACATCAAATTTGCTCACAAATTCTTAAGCACCCCCACTCCTTCCAGCATATGGGATGTGCAAGCTTCAAGTGTCCACATCACATGAGCTGCATATTGGAGCTTGATTGGCTTTCAAACTAGTTTTAATGTCACGAAATCCCTCTCACATGTAGACGCTTTAAAGTTGGATTTAACGTGAGTGCAAAGCAATCTCAAGTCTCTAGTGTCACATGCTTTATTCTGCACCCCAAAGATCCAACATCCGAGCGAAGCAGCAAAAAACCAAAAGGTATTTTTGAACAGCGAGGCTTTAAAATTACCTCACACGCTGCACATCTACATCAAGAAACAAGCAGTGCTATGATGCAAACGCTCTGCTGTCCTCTAGTGTCAAACCCAACCTGCACAGTGAGATCAGATGCAACCACTAGTTTCCTATACGAGAGCAAACAAGCAGCTTCAATGAAAGGCAACGCAGAGCTGCTTCATTGTTTGATTATTTATGTGCAAAAGCAGATGAAAAAAAAGTCAAACGCAGCTTGTAGACAGTCCCTCGGGAGGAGGAAAAATCTAGTGAAATGATCTACCTCCTGACTCCCGACACGACTTGAGTTGACATTAGCTTTTGTCTGAGGCGCTTTGTTGCCTGCGCCTATAGACTGCAAATCAGACGGCAAGTGCATGAGAAAACCGAGCTCGGATGTACGTTGATAAACAGATGCTTTAAATGCAGCAGACTGGCGCTTTGAACTCCTCACCCTCCCGAGTTACTGTTCTCAGCAGCGTGAGCGATTCTACGAGGATGATGCGAGGAGGCTGGGGAGGAGAAGACGCAATCAGATCAGGTTAATGTGGTGGAAGTGCTCCCTAAACATGCATATAAAGGACAAAACCCGTGCAGAGAAAAACATAACTACAGACATGGTATTACATAAACATGAATCTTGCATATTATAGCCTGTCATTCTCCGCCTGTGAATGGCACAGAAATCATAATAACCTTTACCACTATTGCATGTGCAGTACACCAATTGATGCTTAACTATATGTGAGACAAAATCACCAACACAAAAACACAATACTGGGCCATGATGACACAAACAGAACCTTTAAGATGATCTATTAGGCAGCAGATGGACTTATTAGACAGAGGAAGGCTGAGCTGTACGACATAATAATCCTGATTAGTTCTCATAAGCGACTGAGACAAGCTACTCACTTGAACCAAAATGATCAACACACCCATTACTGGACCCCAGTAATGTGATGATGCTCAACATCGGTGCAACAGAAGTTCAGATATCCAGATGTTTGGTCCTGGCACTGGATCCTACATGTCCCATAATGCATCTCTGTAGTGTCCTTTTTTATTGCTATAGCTGAAAAATTAAAATTAATATGTTAATGTTGGCAAAATTCAACAGAGAAATATAAATTACTATTGGAATATATTAAAGTCACACAATGATTTAAAGTATTTGAAACTCGCTGTAAGTCACTAAACTCAACCAGCTGTTATATACGCTATGGATATTATAGGAATATTATACAGGGCTGAAATGATGCTCATGATTTTTTTCCACATCTCCTGCACACGTCAATGGAATTGTTAAATAAAGTTCCGACATTCTGCTCCACGTGATGAGGAAATGATCTGATGTGTAAAATCGATGAGGTGTCCTGAAACAGACAGATGAAAATTAAATAATAAAACACATTAGTTCTGTAATAAAGCTCCGGAGACGGTCAGAGAAACAAACAAGAATATCTGTTGTAAGAATTATATCAGGATGTGTTTATTTCCAAAAATATCTTTAGGATTGTAAAGATATCATTGGGTGAAAAATCCCACAAGAGAAAGCGCTGGTATTCCAAGCAGACTGACTTTATTTGTATCTTCCATGATAATTAATTGTCATCATCATCGCCAGGATCGCATCAGTTAACAGTGTTATTGCCACCAGCTCCATTACCTTCACTGTCATCATCCGCTCAAATGAAATAATTACATTATCCTAATCAGGCCAGTGACAACAGCTATAATCTGGTGTGATATTGACAATCTCATTATCAGTTACATATTAATTAGCTTAAATACTGAAGACATTTTGCTCGACAGTGCTTGAACAGAAAGCCCACTCCTGGCTTTACACATCACTGTGTAAGACAATAATGCATTGGGTGTGACATTATTGTTTTATACTCCATAGAGGCTGCATGTACATAACAACTACATTGTGGTAACAAGTCATTTGTTCGACAGCTCACGAGTAATCCAGCAGCATTAAATATTCAGCGAGAAAGAAAATGAGAGTGTCCTGAAATGCGACGTGATCGTCCCATCTGAGGCTGGAGGTGAGAGAGCGGGCGGGGGGCAAGGGGGGCTCTTGCTGCATTGACAAGCTTGGTCAATATTTTGACATGAATATAGCTGCTCATAGCTCTATTGTCCAATGATGATACTCGACTAACAATCAGGTGACACGGGACGTCGTCAAGCAACACTAATCGTGACCACATCCGAACTTCGATCTGACCTCGGTCACATGATTAAGCTGGTGACGTCGCATCGAGGAGACGCGACGAAACACGCAGCTGCTCATTCTTCCAGTGCAAAACCAAAGGGCGGTGATACTGTATCACAGAGATACAAGGCTCAGTGCAGGTACAGTACAGTCTTTGCACAATGGAAAATTATTATTTACTGTTAAAAGAGCATCAAAAACTCGTCTGCAGATAAGAACAGACAGGAATCTTGGCTGCCGTTTTTAGCTCTGAGGGAGACTTATTAATGCACACAAGTTCACATTAAAGTGTCTGAGGTCAGAGGTCAAAGGAAAACCCTGAATTCTGTTTTTTTGGTCTGTATGATCTGTGGAAATTTGACTTTATTTGGATAGTCCAATGTCAATAAGCGCTACAATACCTTTGTGAAACACACATTTCTATTGGTTACCTGATAGTTTGTAGTATCCACATTAGACTAACCAAGTGAAATGGAAAACTGAAAATGCAGCTGGAATTCAAGTGATTTCAAGTCAAACCAATTCTGAACATGTTTTTTTTTTTTTACAGTGTTTGACAAACTTGGCATGACGACTCCACTCACCCCATGACCACAAGAGAAACAGTAACAGTATTGACAACAATACATCGGTCATAATTGTTAGAGCGTTTTTATAAGATAGTCAAGTGACGATGTCGATTAAAGAGGTGGAAAACAAGAGCGGAATTTTGTGCTCAGGCAAAACGATGAAACAGTATGTGGGCTACGTTCGAGCACGACAAAACAGATGCGTGTTTTAGAGTGGTCTTAAATGTTGATCACAAACCGAACCATCTTCCCTCGCTTGTCGTTTTATTTGCGATTCGTGTCATATGGAGCAACGCAGCCAGACGAGGAGTTACTCAGTGGAAAATGGAGGCTCAGCCACAGATTGCCTTTGTCTAACAGCGCGTTAGACATTTCAGTGACTGAAGCTCCCGTCGCTTGTGGTTATAAGTTCAGAAAGCTGCTGAGCAACATATACAAGTCCGGGCCACAAAGCAGGGATATGGGAAATATTGCTTTGAAACACATTCAGTCACAGTAAAAGTCAAACAATAAGATCAGTGGAAGCTTGGAAGATAAATGCACAATCACATAAGAGTGCGCTGCTCTCTGCAGGTTTCAGCCTTCAGGTGTGTTGCACCTCTGCCCAATCACGTCACAGCAGGTGCTTTTCATCAGCTGCCAGACAAATGAGCGTGTGCAGATGTGGAACATGCTTAAGCCAACAGAGAGCAGGACAGCAGCTGTTTTCTACCCTGTCTGATTCACTGTTGGTTTACCCTCGAAATTCAGCACCACACGCCTCTGTGCTGTCACAATATATAAGGCTTTGCTGCCACCTAGTGGGCAAAAACCCAGATTGCCAGGTTTAACCAAACCTATCACAACACATTAGACACATTCTGGGTGGATTTACACACGAGCTGCACCCCAGCTGCTTCATCATACAAAAAGAAACATGAATTTTTAACAATCACAATAGTGCATTTTGCCAATAAAGATCACCTGACCTGACATTTTCGCTCCTGAGTAAACCCACCCTTCTTTTGTCACCTCATGTAAATGTGAGGTCCACCAGCACAGATGGTACCGTTGCACAAATGTGTGGACTCGATGCAGCCTCGTGCACCAGCTGCTGATGTCTACGTGTGTGAGCACAGGCGTTTTCTTTTTCCTTTTTTTTTTGCTTTGGCATGTTAATGGATTTTTATGAATAAAAGATGTTGACACAGGAACGCAGCATTAACTGAAATCCTGAGCAAAAAAGTTGGCAACGTCGGACACAAAGGCAACATAGCAGGACAGTTCCATGCTTTCAGTGTGTGTGTGTGTTTGCGTTAAGACTCTGCATGTGTGGGGCTATTACAGGTATTGGATTAATGTCATTCTAAGTCTAAAATAAGCTGTTATAATGGCTGCTTTACTGCTGTGACTAAACATGCAAGCGCGCATGAGTGTGTGTGTTGGTGTAAGACATCATGGGCACAAAGTTCTCTTGGCACACCTGAAGCGGCTGAGGACACACTTTTGACACACTCTGAGATAATAAAACACCGTATAAATATCCAGTCACAACACATATGAGTGAAATACACTTGTCTGTTTCAAATGAATAAACAAACAATTAAATAAAACTTGCGAGCACCCGACGCAACCGGATGCTCACCGACCCGAGCTCGTTGGGAAGCAAAGAGCATTGTCCGTTTTACAAAAAAAAAAAAATTGAATAAAAAAAAAAAAAACAAAGACATGAGAAATGTCTAAAGCTTACGAAGGCATTTGGATATTAGAAATCACTTAACCTGAAATAATGTCTACTCAAGTATGCAGATGATATAAAAGTAGCAAATTACAGACTGAGCTGTTTCTTGTTTTGTCACTTTTGGTGGCAAAAGCATTTGAATAGAAATGTAAAAGCAATCAGATTTTAAATTGGAGCTCACTACTTGTGATTTCCAATTCCCGCCGCTGCCTGGCTTTGAAATGACTGAATACTGAACAGAACCTTCCAAGCCGTGTTATTACAGTTAAACAAATTGAGTGAGAGTCAGTGAAAGCAACATTAGTACTTAAAAATCAAATTAACACAACAAGTGTGGTCAGTGCTTTTTAGTGCTTCTTTTTGTTAAGGGTCATTAATGGAGACATTTTTATCCACAAGTCAAGAGACTGAGATAATGATAAATAGCTGTAAAAATAATTGTCTTTAATCTCACATTTTCACTCGTTTCTTCCTTCCTGTGGCTGAGTCTTTTGTCAGTTTTTTTTCCAGTTCTCCAGTCAAACAGAAACACTCGTCCTTGTTGATGTTTATTTCCTCTGTCGGTTCCATTAATTACTTCGTCCATTAGTTTCCTTGTGCCCAGTTCAGCTTGATGTCCCCCAAAGCTACCGAAGAGCCAGAATCAGTGTGTGAATGTGTGTCAGAGACTCTGTGTGTGTGTGTGTTCCGTACACCAAACCAGGTCAGCACTCATGCTCTACTTTATCTTTCCAGAAAGTTTCATTAAAAGAGCGTTCCCTGCTGTCTCGGCTGAATCCAGGTTGGATGTTTGTTGTTGCAGTGTCTGTGTGCCTGTGTGTGTTCACTAACGTCCATTTTCTATATCATTTCTGAAGCATCTATCGTCAGGAAGCTCCTCAAGTTAAGAGGTTTCTCTCATTCTTTCAGTGTGCTTTTCAGTGTTGGGTGTCCGAAGGAAGCAGATAGAGAGCGAGGGAGACCCTTCCGACGTCAAGTGGCTCGAGTGACCTCTGAAGGGCACTATGAAGGGAAGGTTAAGAAATGTTCGTCTAACTACTCTAACTGCTTCTTTGCTACTGTAGCAGGTTTAGTGTGCTTTGTAAAATATACGCGTCAAAGCACTGATGGTTGTGTTGTCTGTGCCAATTGCCTCTCCTCGGACCGGCCCCCACGAAAACATACTAACTCAGAAAGTAGGACAGAGGTTGAATCCCCCCTGCCTACATGTGTCTAAAAGGTCTAAATCCATGTTGGTTGACCATGGATCACTGCTTTTTTTTTGGCGATGGCAGACGTATTTGCTGCATAGCTATTAGTATCTCCTGCACAATAGCTGTTATTAAGTCACATGCATCTCTAACGCCAGCGAACTTTCACACATTTTACAGTGAGGCGGTGTTTCAGAGAGCACTGGTACTTATTTGCAGGTGATTTTTCAAGAGGAGGAGGAGGTAGCAGCATAATGTGGCCAAACGTTATTCCGTCACAGGGCCGGGCGGTATTCATCTTTGTCATCGTATTGTTGGTTTTATTTTAATATTGTAAATCAGCAATTTTGTCGTCTGCGCTTAAAAATATGAAGCGATCAAAAGTCTGATTTCTTCTTGTATGTTTTTTTTTTATTGTAAGTTTTACTTCCCATGCAGTCCAACATTATGGACATAAATGAGATAAAGAGGTGATTTTTCATGCCTACACATACAGAAGTGTCATATATAGTATATTGATATTGGAGGAAGGTAACTGGATTTTTTTTTCTCTTCATATTGTGCAAGCCTATCTTTGGGTAATGTTTAAAACTAGAGCACAACTACACAGGCAAAACTGGTGGAAATTAGCCAAACACTTTAGTCTCGCTGTTTGTGAAAATCACACCTTATGTTCGCAACCTTTCAGTGTCTTTAAAGTCCAATTTTTCTGCTCCTTGATGCGTTGGGTAAACTCACTGATAAAAGTACGTACGCGATTTGTTAAAATCTCATTCTGCGTCTTTGAAAGCACACAGACATTGAATAGCGAGAGGTCATCAAAAACTTCATACAAGTGGGAAATATATGGTTTATAAAATCTGATCCTTCGCCTAGAGGAGACGTGATATGTGGAGCGAGCGGAGATGAAATCCGATCTGAGCGTTTCCAGGAGCAGAGAGAGGTGTATCGCATAACTGCCGCTTTGAAAACGAAGAGAGGGAGGGGCGGAGGAGAGAAGATGGCAGAGGAAAAGAGGAGGGGAGGTTAAGGATGGATGCAGTGAATCACCCTCTCGCTTATAACACGACCGGCGCTAATTGCGAAAAAGCACATTGCACCTAACTCGTCGTGTTTATAAAAAGCTGTGGATGTGTTGCTCAGGATGGCACCTCTGCATTTGTAACTTCGCAGTGGAGAGAGGGGTGAGGATGAGGTGAGAAAATGGAGGGAGGAGAGCGGGCGGGAGCGTGAGAAAAGAGGAGCAGGGTGGAGCCCAGAGGAAGAGGAAGCTCCTCCGTTTATGGTTTTGTTCTATCAGGCTCCATCTGGATAATGGATAGAAAGTGGTGGGGGAGCTAATGGTGGAGTAAGACGGCGTGGAGGAAATCAGTGGTTCTCCTCTTTTATTGGACTGTTTCGGTCGCTAGTTAGTTGCTGTGTGAAGTCCAGTTTGAACTTTATCATACATGTTTGAAAACTATTTGGATGGTGTTTCCTGGTTAGATTCAAGGTCAGGATTGCTGCTCAGACAATGTCATGTCCTTTATCTTTTTATTCTCCTCCTCTTGATTTGTTTAAGATTCTCCGTCAGTATTGTGGCCATTTTGTATTTCTTTTTGTCCGTCGTTGCTGTGCTGCACTCCAACGCTTGCCCTTATTTTTCACCTTGCCATTGTTTCTCTCCCTCTCCTTTTCTTTGTTGCATTTTGTAATCTTTCCTCCCTCGCCTGAAATATTTAGGAATTCTTTCCTCTTCCTGCATTTCACTCATTAAATGAGCCGTATTTTTAGCGAAACTTCAAGCATCCAAAACACCCTTTGAAAAAAAAAAAACTCACTGCCACTCAGCTCCACTGCTCTCCAACCTGCTATTTTTAGACTTGGTACGCCTCCCACTCCTGCTCTTGCATAGATATATCTAATAATAGAGATTCTGAACTTTTCGGTCCATCCGTTCCTCCCAGGTATCCGATCTGTCCCTCTCTCTCTCTCTCTATCTCTCTCACAGTCTGTGTAGCGAAGTCTACGATTGCAAGGATTTTCTTGCCTTCACCCGTATTCTCAGACTCCATATTACCCTGCTGCCGCACTCCCTATCTCTCATTTCCTCTGAACCAGTGTTTCCTGCTTTTTTACAGTATGCACTTTCCTCTCCGACTCTATTTCCGTCGCCACCTCTCGCCCTTTTCCCTCTTTCCTTGTTGATTCTGTCTGTCTTACCTCTTCTGCTTTGTTCTGACTGAATCCTTTCCTCTCCTCCTGTCGTTGGTATGCGTCAACCAACGCCCTCCTTTCACCTCATTCTGTTCTCATTTCATATCTCATTTTCCCTCTCTGATCCACTCCCGTCTTTCTCTTCACTGCCATCTTTCATCTCCCTCGGCCTCTGCCCAGACTTTCTTGCTCTTAACGTGTTTATTTTTCTGATCGTCACATGTCGTCTCCAGCATGGCAGCTCTCCTCTCCGTGTATAATGAGGACAGGGAAGAAGAATGCGTCCTGGTAGGATGGAGGACGATCCCTCCCTGCGCCGTCACCCTCCCTCGCCTCGCCTCCCCCTCCGCTCTCTTGCTCTGCTTCCTCGTCCCTCTCTCTGCCTCCTCTCCCCCTGTCTTCCCTTCTCCTCACTTCCTCCTCCTGCTCCTCTTCCTCATCGTCATCCCCTTCTCCTTCTAGCACTCCTCTGGTCTCCTCGTTGTCCTGTCTCGAACCTAACCCGAGGAACCCTCCGCCTCCACCGCCACCACCACCACCTCCTCCTCCGCTACCTCCCCCACTTCCTCCTCCATCTTCCCTACTTCCTCCCAGCCCTCCTCCCATGCTTCTTGAATGAAACAAGCTGTTCTGGCGCCCTCCTCCGAGTCTCCCTAGAGAGAATCCACTCCGACTGAGCACCAGCCTTCCTCCTATACCCCCACTTCCCTGCCCCGCTGCCCTGATCCCCGCCACGGTAGCGTTCAGGAGGGCTGTGGTTCCCATTGGGGCCCTTAGCCTGGATGGAAGACTGGAGCTCGACGTGGTCCTCCGGCACCGGGGGCAGCTCTGGAGGAGGTAAGCCGAGTTGAACACCACAGGCAGAGCCAGAGGAGGTGGGTTGGTCCCCTGGCTGGGTGTGGTGCACGGAGGCCCAGAGATGGGCGTAGAGGCTGTAGGGTTTGACCCCCCACTTGTGTCCATGTCCATGAGGAGGGCTTCAGAGTAGCTCGGCACCATCTGTTGGTTGCAGCGGATGTGCCACTCCAATTCTGTCATGTCCACTGTGTTGACCCGAGAGATGGCTCTGTAACTCGTCCCATTTAGACCAATTCCAATCCCAATTCCTCCTGGGTGGATTCTGTTCTCAGTCCCCCCTTCAACCCCATCCCCTCTTCCACCTGGCCCTCCTCCGCCACCTCCTCCGCCACTATCCTCGTCCTCCCCGAACAGCTTCTCCACATGGTAGTGGACATATGCTGTGCGATACTCTGACACAACCCGCAGCGGCCACGACAGGAGGAAGGCGGAAGCCAGCCAGAAAACCCTGTGCCTGGAAAACCACGGCTGATGCGCGGGATCCGGGAAGGCCAGGATGTGTTCGCGGAAATCCACGTTCTTCAGGTGCATCCCCTCCCTGGCCTCCATGTAGTCGTCAAGCCCCTCGTTCTCCCCGAAGAAGCGCGCTCGCTTGGAATAACACAAAGAGAAAAGAACAAATTAGACATGTATGTTATTTTACAACCAGCACATCCAGTGTTTTATTTTAGCTATTATTTCAGCAACAGTGTTCCTTTATTTCTATGTCTTATACGTGGATCATCAGCTGGTGAGGAAGTTAACTTTTTGCCATCGAGTGCATGTTTAAGGACATGTCCTAATAAAAACTATTCAGCTGTAAACATTCAAAAGTCAGCTGCAGATGACATTTTCATCAAACCTGTGGATCTAATATTACTTGACAGTTGTCATTTAGGATTGTAAAAATCAATCATTGCTGGCTAGAAAATGAAACTTGCTTTTGTCAATTTCTGTTAGAAATCAAGGACAGTTTGTTTAAAAAATGACTAAGAATGCTGAGTGGTAAATCTGCTGTTATCATTGTAAACTACAGATGTGCCTGAAAAGCTCTTTATTTGCAGCTTTTGTAAGAATAGCAAAAACATAAACTGAATGAATTTCTTCACCACATCTTACCTGGGTGAGGTAGGCAGCTTCAGCACGTGCACTGGAAAAGCTACAGAGCAGAAAATTAGTTAATAACTTGTTTATGTTGTAAAATACTAATCACAAAATCCCTTTCCCCCACATGTCTTTCAACCAGTCAGAGGTGGGTGTCTAACCTGAAACACTTGGTGAAACGGAGGCGAACAGCCGGGTGCACTTGCAGGTCCAGCAGCTCCTTCGATACGTCTTTGACACCATAGCGGGCGTAGTCAAACTCTGAACTGGAGGCGTGAGTGTTCACCCGTTCGTGGTAGACCTGAGGAAGGAAGGAGGGAAGGAGCAGAGGGTGGATGAAGGGAAAGAGTTTAATGAAGGGGCAATGTGAGGAAGAGGACGAAGGAGAACAGATGGAAGGTTTGAGAAAGGGAGAATTAAGTGATGTGAAGCACATTTTAACCTTCATATATGTTTCAGCATCAATAAAGCATGGTTACTAAATAGAATATTTTTCTTACTGCACACAGCTGTTTGCACACAGCCCCGCAATATTTCACTATAGGAGAAATTAAGATTTGCATAGCAGTTATTTTAAAAGTGTACAAAATTACAACTTAAGTTTTACAGTGCAGCTATTAACAGTATAAAAAGGAACGAGTGAACGTGAGACAAAGTGTTAGTGTGTGTGTTCAGGAAGAGTCCCCCTCACCTGCGTGGTCGTGTATGCGTCTCCGTTGCGGTATCTCGTCACCTGCCTGGTCCTCCTCACGTAGTGATAGCTGATGGCCTTCCACCAAATGCAGGGCGTGGCCTGCTGGAGTCTCTGCACGCGCTCGTACACTTCCTGTGTCAAAAGAAAGACAGAATAATCAAACCAATTCATTAAGTCACAATTAAACGTAACTTCATAAATAAGATTATTTGAAAATATATAAAATATGTGTTATGATTTGTTTCTAAACGAACCTGCTGAAAATGAGGAAGATGAGCAATCTAAAATATAAAGATGCAACATTGCCTGAGAAGTTGGTTGCAATGGTGACAGCAGCAGAAAAAAACAATTAGGTTCATATTGTTTGCACTCAGCAGAGTTAAGTCTGTGCAATCTGGTGCAAGTCAGGCCCTGCCCCAGTTTGTTTATGCTCTTATGATTTGTGTGTTTTTTATTCTCTATTCCGAGATGTCTTAATCACAGGATATGACAGCCTGGACTAGTGGAATATATATTTGGATTTTGGCAGTGGAAGACAGCAAAGATAAACAGTGAGCACTGGAATTTCTGATAACAGACAGAGCAGAACAGACAAAAGACAGACTGATGCCCACAGGTCAGCTCATTTCTATATGAGTGGGCAAATATTATTTTTCCCTCACATTCAGGTAGGAATCTGAGAGTAAAACAATGTTCTCTCTTTCTGAAATTTCTGACACAAACTGCACGAACCTTATGACTGTTAAAGTTCTTAGTCGGGCTGGATGGACATTTTTCTACTTGATATTGATAGATCTAACAGTCTATCACAGAGCAGGAATGAACACGTCAACAGCCAGACACAGAATGGGCAGCAGAGTATCTTCAGAGCAGAGGCCACATCAGAGGAATAAAACAGATTTTAGGATATAAATTACAACAACAAAATGGAGTCAGTATGATCAATTTATCAAACACCTGCTGAACAAGCAGAACACAAACTTGCAGACATGTGATGTCTTCAGCCACAGTAACCTGCTGCTCCTCCTTTTCACGTTTTACAAATGTGAAAAGCTATGTGAGTACATTACATTCTAAAGTTTAACTAATAATTGATTTGGTTTCTTCAGGCTTCAGCCTTTATCAGGATACTCGTCAAACTGGCAGCATTATCATATTATATAGATCATGCTATTTATCGATATTAATCAATATGGAAAAAATTATTCAGATCATATTCACATCACCCAGCCCTTGTTTTAAGTAACCTGCATTTCTCCTAATAAGCAACTGTCTGTGCAGACATTTAATATAGCGTCATTTTATTTATAAAGCCTCTTTATTTTGGACATTTTGCTGACACTATCACACTGAACAAGTTTCAATGAGTAAACAGATTCTGCTGTATAGCTCAAGGCCATAGACCTATTTCTGGACTCCACAGTCTGTTGTGTGTAAGCAGTTTTTCAAGCTATTAGACATCATCGCTCGATTCTAATTTTAATGTTAAAACTGTTTTTCACACATACCTGGAATTCAGCATGAGCCAGCATCGCCGTCTTGGAGAAGCAGTGCCAGCACTCCACCAAATAAACCACATAGAGCATTGCCAGGAAGGCCAGGGGGATGTAGACGTAGCCGCTGGAGCACGGACTCGAGTGGACGATGTTGTTTTGGTTGGCCGCCGAGGTGGCGACGTCGTCGGCACCGTGAGGCATGAAGGTGGCGCTGAAATCGGGCACGCGGCAGAGAGCGCACCAGGCCAGCGTGGCGAAGCAGCCATACATGAGGAGGGTCAGGAGGAGGCACTTCCAGTGGGACTCCCGACACAGGGAGGAGGCCAGAGACTGCTGGACTGGCCTTTGCTGTGGGGACAGAGAGAGGAGAGAGTGGGCAGAGAGAGAGGAGAGAAGGGAAGAGTGGAGATTACATGTTAAGATATACACATGGAGGAAGGCGAGGAGGAATAAATGTATTATCAATGAGTAATTGTGAAAGATAAGAAAAATGAACACTCCAAAAAATGTCATTTAAGTCAATCTACAAATCATGGAAAATACTGTAATATACAAAATAAAAATAAAAATATTAACAAAAAGCAATACAAACTTGGGGGCATACAATTACCAGCCAGGGTGAGTCTAACAAAAGCAGCTATCGAGTTGCATTATGGGAATTGTAGGATCCAGCGCCTGACCACACCAATTTTGACCTTACTAGCGTTGTGGCTCCAGGGACAGCAATGTGGGTCAGTCCACCACTTTAGTCCAGACTGAAGTATCTCAGCAACCATTGGATGGATTGTCATGAAATTCTGCACTAACCTTCATAGTAATATCATGCAAACTGAGCTGTGGCAAACATGGTAAACACAGTCTACAGACTCTAGCTTATCCTGTGTTCTTAATTATGGAAGTACAATACTACATCACTGTAGTACTCCTTTACATTTTGAGTAATAACCAGTTGCACCTATTTGAACGATACTGGTTGGGTTTCTTGGGTACAGGATATTTCATATTCAAGAACCATTTTGACATGATTTGTGCTGTTGGTTATTTTATTACTATTATTTTAATTCCAAACTCGTAACGCCAAAAACATCTTTTACAGTCGGTCCTCACATTTTGAGCTAATCCTTTTCCATCTTAACTCTGTAAGACATGTGCAACATGCGTGACCAGCTGTTTTAACACTAAACAGAACATTTGAAACTAGCCTGAGCCGAGTAGTACACCTGAGCTATTTCTACATGTTGCTCATGTTCACAGTCAAGACTATAATGAATAATACAGCTTGCTTCACAATGTTAATGTTTAATGTCCAGCAGGTGAAAATGTTTGCAGTTGTGGTGGTAACAGAAAACGTTTTTCAAGGAAGCAACATAGATTTTTTTTTTTACCTAGTGACCCACCTGCCCCCCTTTTTAATAATCATAATTTCCTGTTTGGTAAACAGTGTCGTGTTTCAGTGTGTAAGCGGAGGTCTTGACCAAAGGAACACATTACCCCTTACCCATCATAGGATAAGTGCTCCATATTAGACTTAGACACACACACACACACACACACACACACACACACACAGAACTGTTTATACCCCTCTCTAAGTGCACACTTTAATACAGCCTCACTTGCATTGTGAAGACCTCATATTACAGTGCACTCAAACACACACACACACGCACTCACACATACATGCATTAGATACAAAGACAAAGACGATCTAATGTGCCCCTCTTCTCTCTCGTCATCCCCCTCCGTCCATGCACGCCGGGCACGTTCTCAGCATTGTAATGCAGCCAGTGAGGGAGTATGTGAATAATTTAGATGAGAACGATGCTTCTAGACGGTTCTCTAGCTAACTGACTCCACTCAAACATCGGCAGCGTATCACTGCTGCTTGGATTTGTGTGCGTGAACGAGGGATGGAGGGATGGAGAGCGGGGAGAGATGGAGGGGGTGTGCCAAAAGAAGAAAAAGCTTGTGCATGTTGTTCGTCATGCAAAGAGAGAGAGACACAGTTTCATGTGTGTTTGTGTCCAAACTGGGCATTCGCCGTGTTATCATCCTGAATGCGACAAGGCAAAAGAGCAACAAAGCAGATGACGACAAAAAAAAAAAAAAGACGGGATGACACCAGTGTCCTCTCCTTCCTCCTCTCGGCCAAGTCTGCCTGTCCTGTCAGCACACCTCCCCCTCCCCCTCCCTCTTTATCGCTCACTCCTTCAGTGCAGCCACAATTTGCTATCCACTAGCATATTTGGCTGCAACACACACACACACACACACACACACACACACAGCCTTTTTTTTTTTTTTACTACTGTACGTCAAGGGCAAGTAGTGAAAGGCAGCATGAAGGGCACCTACGCTCCACCAGTCCATCATCACTCTGCAAAAGCCCTAAAAACATCCAGCTGCACACTTAGGCATCCAAAAATAGGTTAGACACTTTAAAAAGAGGTGAAAATTACCATTGCTGCCAATTCAATATCATAGTGTTTGCTTTCTGTCTGCCTTTTCTGTCCACATCCTCCTTCCTCTCCTTATGTAATCCCTTTTTTTTCTCTCTACTTCCCCGAATCTTCCCTCCCACCTCCTGAGC
Organism: Centropyge bicolor; assembly: GCA_037975185.1. Classification (NCBI taxonomy): domain Eukaryota; kingdom Metazoa; phylum Chordata; class Actinopteri; family Pomacanthidae; genus Centropyge; species Centropyge bicolor. The sequence continues at coordinate 2,311,773 of JBBMOC010000030.1, forward strand.
ATTTACTCTCTCCTCGTCTTTCCTCCCCTTCGTCCTCAACTCCGCGTCTCCTCCGTTACATCCTCTCTGAAAGTCTGTCTCTAAGTGGATTGATTGGGCTAAAAGTGTAGTGTAGAGAGAGAGACAGAGAGAGAGAGAGGGAGAGGAGGAAGGGATGAGGAGCGTGAGAGAGACGGTCATGAACTTTTCATGAATGCAAGTATGAAAGGAAGCAAAAGGAGGGAGGAGGGGGGGGGGTAAAGAGAAGGCAGCAGCGACAGACTGCACCTCTCTCCCGGGAACCCCGCTGCCAAAATCCATCCTTCTCCTTCTCCTCCTGCCCTCCCTCTCCATCCATCTCACTTTGTCTTCCTGGCTTCCAATTCTCTCTTGTCTTTTTCCTCTCGCTTTATGCAGATAAATGTTGCCAAAAAGAGGAGAATATTCCAGCAAAAATAAATGAATAAATAACCTGCATGGGTCTCGGCTGACATTTCCATCAAGTCTCTGCAGCTGGTTTGTGCCCAGTTAGAGGAAAATCGGCCCCAAGACAGGAGTCAAATTATTCCTGTGTGCACTTATGCCAATCATTATTTGTCAGTCTGAGCAGTTCTCCCTCCCACAGGTGAAGAACAGACCTGCTGTCACTTAGTAACGGAGCCCGGATATGCTTTTAACACCATCAACTGGGGGTTAACTAACTACAGGCTTTTGCAAGTACATGAGTTTAGAAGCAGACACTAGTGGGCTTGAAGAGATGCCACCAAAGTAAAGTCCAGTGTAAACTCTCTTTCTGATGTAACAGGAAATATAAGTGCTCCGTCCATTGTCAGCTCTAAATGGCAGTTTACCGTAATGGGTTAGATATGAGACTGAGGGGCAATTTTGATTATCACACAGTAACTAATAGAGGCACAAATACAGCGTAATGAAATGCAGCCGTTTTGTTCAAGAGACTGAATCTCTATTATGGAGCAGGAGCAGAAATAAGACACCACCGACACATCCTTTGGCCACATAATTATCATTCTTAGGGAAGAACTAGTCCAACTTTTTTCATCTTACCAATTCTGATACCTCAATTCAGAAAGCAAGAACCGTGTCAATACCTTTTTACCAAATCTCACTAGAATCTGTAATAACAGCATCGATAAAGAAACTGTAGTTAATGTGGATCAATATGTCATGGCCAATACCTGATCAGCTTAACAAGATCAGCATCGATCAACGATCATCGAACAACAATCCAGCTAAACAGATTTGTACATCCCTAGTTATTCTCAAGTAGTATAAGACAGGTGAGATAGTAAACAACATGTTTTAACTTCAGCATCAACAGGGGGCCACAGCTGAGGACTGTGGCTGTGTATTACTAGAAAGGGAGCCCACTAGGGTCAGTTCTTGGCTCTCCACTGCCTCGTATCCACCTCAAGCTCAGCACCTGAACTAGTGCACAGCTTGGACCTGATCACAAGGCCTCGTTAAGGAGTGACCACACGACACAAGGGAAGTGATCTAGTGAACTAGCGTCCAATATGGATGAAATTTGGGCCGAATAAGTAGTTTCTGAACGCCACACCTCCTGGTGCAAAACCGAGGCAGGTTTTCAGCTGTGTCACGATCCTACTTCAGACGCTTCTGTTGAGCCTTGGCTCTGGTGTCAGGCTGTAACGGATCAAAGGCAAAGCTCGTTCCCCTTGAAATCATTATGAAAAGAAATCTATACAGCCTAGCCTGAAAGGGTGTCAGCTTTCTTTCTTTTTTTTCATACTCAAAAGTTTGGACTGCTTTGCTTGCGAGCTCTTTTGAAGAGGGTTGACACAGGGTGGGCCTAACATGACAAATTCTTCATTAATGTTTCAATAAGGAGTTAATTTTAGTGCTCAGGGATAATAAATTATTATCTGACAAATTTTCACTATGCTGAAAATACTGATACTTTGACATATTGTTTCTCTATTCTATATATATTCCTTAGCATCCACAGCCACTAGAGACAGCTGCCTGAACAAGGGCCCAGTTTGTTAGTTTGGCTTTTTTTGGACGTGTAACACACAACCCTGTTTTCAAAAAAGCATTTCAGAGCAGAGCTTCTGAATATCCCGCACATACTGTTACTGTAGTTATTTCCTGCTTCGACTGCAACCGTAGTTGACAGGGCTTTTTCATTAATAGGGTTTGCTTCAGTCAGTAAATGTCTCTGAATTCAATCATTGCTCCATAATCTGGTCTGGTTGCATTTGCTGTAATATGGCGCTGTGTGCAATTCTGACACATATTTAGTTACCTGCTCTTTGGATTTATGTGAGCACAGGTCCAACTCAATTCTCTTAGAACTCTGGCTATTTCACTCGACTTCACACTTTGAGACAGTGACTTTCAGGTTGAAGGTCTTGTACTTGATTGCATTACATTGTGAGTGAATGAATCCCAACTTAAAAAAGAAACTATTTCACTCACGCAGATTTTTCCAAAAGACAGGCACAAGCTTCTCAAGACGATCTTCCATAAGCACATCAAGACACATCAAGTATTTTATCATCCCTCCATTCTTAGCTGCACATAAACACTTTCTCATCACCTGAAAATTATAAGAAATTAATTCACATTTGTGCACTGGGCAATTCCCTCCTTGTATTGAGGTGTCTAGTAGAAACCGTGTATCTCTCCCTCTGTGTCTCTGCTTATACTGATTCAGCTGGTTAGGTGTGACTGGAGCAGCTATAATTAGCTATCCTAGCATGTGGGTGGCAAATGAAGTGAGGAAGTGAGGACAGAAAAAAAAGTGCTGTTGAAGCCTGCAGTGCACTGTTAAAAAATGATGTGTCATTTCAACACAATCGGAGAGAGCCGTTCAGGATGTCAGGCTTCCACTACAAATAAGTCATTAGCAGTTGGTGTGTTAGGAAATAACATGTGTCACACTCTCGCTGTGCTAAAAATGTTATCCCTCTCATACAAAAATTCTTTGTTTGAGAGTGCGTTCGCTGGTGACTATGAGATCCGCAAACAACTGTTAATCAGCAAGTCAAGTGCAGGTCAGTTAGTTGTAAATGAAAAATTATTGAAAGCAGCTGTCAGCTTGAATTCATGCCAGTTACACTATTGTAAATGGTTACAAGCTTTCACAGTGGAATAAAGAATCAAAAGCTCAACAGAAACCTCTCAAACAACTCCTGCATCTTCTATTCTACCTTTCATACCCAATCATGATACCATCACCTGTTACCAATGAACCTGTTTACCTGTGGAATGATCCACAGGGTCCATAACTTTCACAGTCTTTTGTTGCTCCTGTCCAAACTTGATTGAAACATGTTGCTGCCATCAAATTCAGAATAAGCAGGTATTCACAAAAATCACTGAAGTTGTTCAAAAAAGATTAGAAAATTATCACATTTTTTTAAATTTATGTTTTACACAGAGCCCAGACCTGACAAAAACAGTACCATATTGTCAGAGCGAGAGAAAAAATGATTTAATTAAAGTATGAGAAAATACACCAAATGTTACTTTGACTCACAAAAGTGCAATCTGCTACTTATTATCTGCATGTGGAATTTAAATATAAATTGAACGTTATAAATTGACCAATTAATTCAGAACACCTGTAAAGCAGAGTGTCATATTTACTGCAACATCCAAGTGTGAAATATCTGCTGTCTAATTAAACTTGTGTGCTTGGAATACATTATTTAAAGAGACATTATTTTGCTTTGTGTATTAGATTGAGCAGCAAAGGAGTCAAACTTCAGGTGCAGAGTATTCCTGATCTATATTTCCATCAAAACTGAGGCATATGATTGACACTTAAATCATTAAAATTTTACACTAAACACAATGTCAAAGTAGGCTATTTTCATATTTTAACCAATATTACATAGCCTCAGCTCTCAGCCAGTTAGGTGTGTGTGTGTGTGTGTGTGTGTTGGGGCAGCTTTCTCTGAGCCTGACCAAGAAGGCCTTAATTATTTTGACCCCTAGATGATCATCTCACACCAAACAATGCTTGCCTCTAATAATCCTATTAAATCACTAAATGTGAGAGAGAAGACAAAGAAAGAGACAAACAGGGTCCTGTCTATAAGCCAAAAATGATGAGTGTAGATTATGTCTATTACTGGCTATAATCAAGCAGGTCACCAAATGCTGAGTCTGCAGGATTATAAGACAGAGCAGAGTGTGCTGCTCTTTGGGTTGAAATTGAATTGAATATTGTTAGAAAAATAGACTTGAAGAGTAAATAAATGCCACGAATACAGCCGTGAAACGCAGCCGACATGCAAGCCAGCACGTAGCCGGTGCATTTCCGTCGCACTCTCATTCTCTATTAGTAAACCTAATGGCTGTTCTACACATTGTTGGTCTTGATGAAAGCCAGGCTGCTGTATTCATTTTTTATTGCAGCCTGCCTCCACACTGCATTTGATTCTCCATTAACAGTGTCAGTGTGTGCTCACTTTTGTGTGTATGCATGCCTTCATTTTAGGATTGCACCACCGTGTCAATGATTCATTTGGAAACTGTGTAGGATTCCTGTTGTAGATGTTTGCGTGACCGAGCATCAGGGATTTTTTGGTTTTGGTTTGTAGCTATATCATTAGTCATATTGCATTTTGTTCTCTTGTTATACAGTAGACAGCTGCCTAAATTTTGTGTTACCACATGATGCTGCAACCATGGCAAAGATTAGTAGCAAAGCACTGAATATGCTTTTGACTATCATCAGTGTCTTTAAAAGTGCTGAAGTGCACCTGTTAAAACAAGCTTTCAGTGTTGCCATTTGTGAAAAACATTCTCCTTTTGCAAATTACATTGTTTTCCACAGTTTAAAGTATGGAAATAAAAAGAATGTACTTTTGTATTGAGTGTTTTGATGTTTTCTTCGTGTAGTTTTCTGGGTTAAATAAACAGAAATATAAGCATAAATGTACTTAAAGATTTTAAGTGGAGTAATTGGAAAAAGCAATTGAAATAATACATTATTTAAAGTTTAATCAACTTGGAATTTAGTGTATTGAACTTAAAAAAACTAAGTGTAATCACTGTGCAAAGCAATTGATATTACAGATGATTTTAAGTTTAATCAACTTGGAATTCAGTGTATTGAACTCAAGCTTTTAAGTTAAATGCACTCAAGCTTTAAGTCCATTGTACTTTCTTTTTTAAGGCAACTGGTTTCCTCAGATTTTTTAAGTAGAGTCAACTTAAATGGGTTTGCACACATTCGATTTGTTTTTATCCTCTTGCTGCAATTTGCCATGTGGTGGAATACAGTTTTGTCATTTATTAATGAAACTTGCAAACAAATTAAGAGTTTGAATAAGTACCTCTAATGGATGTTAGAATCATTGTTGTGTGAGAGTACATTGCATGCAGTTACGTACGAATCAAAAATGCTTTAATTTTAATATGAATCACGTGGCTCTACTTCATTTGGGATAATGCTTGTGTGAGTGTACACGCATTCCCATGTGGGCCAGAGAGTGAATAAAGTTAAGTGAGATCATGTTTGAGAGAGGAGAGAGGGGATGGGATGATGAATCTGAATACTCCACGACGGCAAATCTAAAACAGGAAGCAGACCGAGAGAGGAAGATGAGAGAGTAATGGAGTCAGAGAACAGATGAAGACTGAATTTATTGCATTAAACTGCACTGTCTGCACTGCAGGCATGGATAAAGACAGAGGAGAGTGGTGGAATAAAGTGAAAGGCATCATTTAACAGGCTTAGTTACTTTACATAGTATGTGCCTGGAGCTTTAAATCACCATGAGCCAATTGCCAAATGTTTAATTCTGTCAATTTTATTAGCCATTTCTTGGTTAGGCCAGTCTTATATGTTATAAAAAGTAGGTGGGCAATTGAGATATAAAACTCATTTTTATCACTTACAGTGAGTTACAAAGTGAGTTCCATGCCTTGAAGCGACACGGGCAAGATATTTAAAGCTCATTAGAGCTAAAACGTTTAGTCGATTAATCGACTGTTCTATCAACAGAGAATTCACGGCTGCCAGAGTAAAATGCCTATGATTCACCGGTTTGAGGTTTTAATATGTGATGATTTGCTGCTTTTCGACGCTCAGGGAAATTGTGTTGGGCATTTTGTGAAATTTCATAGACATTAATCAAAAATAATAATAATAGTCTGATTGATTTAGAATGAAAATAATAGTTAGAGCTAAAAGATGTGAAAGTGCGATTCTTTGGTTTGAGATTTTCCAATGTGACAATTTGCTGCTTTTTGTTGCTCAGGGAAATTGTGATGGGTATTTTCTGACATTTTGTAGACAAGGAATTAATCAAATTTTCAAAAATAATAAAAACACTAGTCCGATCAATCGACAATGAAAATAATAGTCAGTGGCAAACCCAAAATCTAGAAAATGTGACCAAGCCTATAGAACAGGTATCTTGTGCCATCTCACCTGTCCACCAAGTGTGACACCACCCCATTTTAGCACTTAGGTCAAAACACACCACACCTTTCTCCTCAAACTAAGTCAACTCCACTGGTACAAAAACTGGTCATTTCCTCCTTAACAGTCCATCTCCTTCTTCATAGATCATTACAACACACACACAGCTCAGCTCCTCCTCTAAAGGTACAGACCATCATCATGTTAGTGCAACTGGGAGTGATGGTGAGAATCCAGTGTGGCCCACATCCTGTTATCCACGCTTATTTTTTTTCCTGGCAACCGACTTACGTAATGTTTTCTCATGCATAGCTCGCTGTATTTCTCTTCATCATACTGTCAGAGTAAACATGAACCTTTGAAATAGATGCCATTTATCTGAGTGAGGGCTTGCATTGCAATGGTTCAGGAAGCTTAGGGGAACTACAGTAGATGTATTACTTGGGATGTTTGTATACTACTAAAGAAGTTTGACAAACTGTGAAGAAAACGCACTACTGATTGGTTATGTCCTATTATAAATGGTAAATCCCTGTAAAACAGTTTGGTGTTATCCTGATTCAATTCACATGATCTGTCAGAGTAATTTTGGCTGAGAGGTGTGTGTGTGTGTGTGTGTGTGTGTGTGTGTCTAAACCGTGATGTCACCCTCTAGTGTATTTCAGTGGTGTGACCTGCTGGATGGATGGGCACACTCCACCAGGCTGAAAAAGACTAAAGCATCTCCCTGAGGAGTAACACATCACACAGCTTTGTCTGAGGTATCACATCAACACCGATGCTACAGCTCCCCCTCCTCCCCTCCCCTCCTCTCTGTTTACCTCCAGCCTCATCCCCATTCATGATAAAGCCAAGGTCCCGATCCGTGTCCTTGCTGTTGGACAAGGACTTGAGGAGACAAACGTGACTTCTTGCAACAACAGCAAAGACATGTTTCAATCAATGAAAGCTCAGGAGAACACAACACATGATGACATTAATATATCATAGAGGAGAAATATGCGCAACTTTACGCACACGTGACTCCGCTTTTACGCACAAGCACTAAACAGGATAAAGATAATAAATGTCCTTTCTTACCTGCTCTCGTCCTGACCCTTCCTCCAAAATGGGCTCTTCTGCGGTGGCCGTCTCCTCCTCCGTCTCCATCTTCCCCTCTTGCCACTCCTTCCTCTCCTCAGAACCGGCCACGGGCAGCTCCCACCCCGGTGGCGTCCGAAGGCAGGGACCTCCCCGGCGGAGCAGCGAGCTCGGTCACCCCATCCGCCGCAAGTCGGTATCCGATTTCACGATGGCGGGGCCTGCGGCAAATAAGCATCGTCCACGCTCCGGATGTCGGTACCCCCACTCTCCAAGCCTCCACCACCACCACCACCCACCCCCCGGCTTCTTCCTGCCTCCTTCTCCCGCTCAGCGGCGCTCCTCCGCCCGCTCCATCCTGCGCCAAACGGGACCGAGCATCCAAAGTCAAAGCTCGTCTCCCTCCGTGTTGGACCGTCTTCCTTTGCCTCCCGTGATGCTCAGCTGCGAGTGTGTGTGTGAGTGTGTGTTTGTGTGTGTGCGTGAGCGACAGCGCAGGAGAGCCAACCACGAGCTGCGGATGCGCATAAAAAGACGCACAGCACGCGTGTCGGCTCCGTGCACGAAAGGTGGAGGATGAACGCGTCAGATCACGGTTATTGTGATCCGTCGACTTTTTTGTTTGGCGTGATTTGCACCTTGCATCGGGTCCCCATTGACGTCATACACCAACAGCCCCACCCCCATCCGTTCACCTGAGCACACACGCACAGGCTTCCCTGTAGAGAGACACACACTCTCCTGCCAAATGAGCACAACGCCATGCACCTGCTTCAGTTAGTTCAGTGTGGATGAAGATTTTATTTGGAGCAGAGACACGTGGGAAAAAAACATTAAAATGACATAGGTGTTCATGTGATGGGATGGTGATGGGGTGAAGACCTGAATGATGTGCAATCTGATTGGAGATTGGTGTGTATTCCTCACAGACTAGTGGTGACATTAAAGTGTCCTGAAATGTACAAATAAAAACTGGTTCAGAGACTGTGACAGATTTTGATTCATAAGTGAAATTTCTTTGTATTTCTCGGTCCAACATACTGACCCCCGCTTGCTGAGGTACTGGTCAGGAGGGTAGCGGGTCGTCTCTGGGGCCACGCAGCCCCCTCGTCTGGCTGGTAGGCTGGAGGACAGCTGACGGAGCCTGGAGCCTTTCTTGTTTTGTGTACCTGCCTGATCCTTGAGCCAAATGTCATAGAGCCTCTCAGAAAGGATGGGTGAAGATATTTAAGGATCAGTATCAGTGTATGGTCCGTCTATACAGAGTCACATAGAATATGTGTAAAATTCTCAACAGCTGCATTTTGTCTTCAGTTAGACATAAATTAATTCACTGTTTCCTTCCTCGTGTCAGTGCCGTGATGAATTATTACAAAATTTCAAAAACAAGACTGGAAAATGAGCCAGATTAGGAAGGTGTGCTGGAATTTGATTTCACAGTATTTGCACCACTATACTTAGTGAAGACAATGCAAACAGGCTGAATACAAAGTGATTTTGCGTTTCTTGAAAAGTGAAACCTTTTTAAGGAGTTCAAAGGATATTAGCAGTGACAGGAAGGTAGAGGATGTCCGTCTCAGTGTGGATGACAATGTCCTGGGAGATGTACTTCTTCGGCTCTACCTCTCCTGCTTGGAGTGCGCTCATTGCAAACAGCTGAATCTGGAGTTCAACAAGCAAACCTGCAGCCACCTGACAGACATAGGTAGGAAAAGTTATCATCTCTCCCTTTCTCTAAGTTAAAATATATACATGACATCCAGCTGGAAACTTACAGGCCCAGGGTTGTAGATGACCCGGAGGCCTGTAGCAGGAGGAGGCTGCTTCACATGGAACCTTGCAGAAAGACAGATCGAAACAAACCACAAATAGTTACAGGTCAAAGTTTTCCCTTTGGACTTGAAGGTGACCCACAAATCGCCTGCACCTAGCCACAGCACTCATTTCTTTCTGACTCACTGAAGGACGTTTGAACCCAGTTGTAAGGCTGTTTGTAAGGCTATTTCCTGGTTTGGAAGCCGACATCTATTTATCCACGCTTCCATCTATCCATAATCTGTTATTTTACCTGCAGGTGTCGACACCCACATTCTTCATCCTCACAGCAATGGTCGAGGAGGTGCCCGCCTGCAGCGTACCAAAGTCAACACTGGGCGGGAGGAGCTGGAACCCCCTCGCTATCACGTTCGGATCGGTCAGAGAAACAGATCGACACTTCCTCCTCACTGGCTCTTCCACTGACAGGAACTGGAGTGGGGGACACAGACAGAGTGATGTGTGAATACATGTGTGAACAGTATGTGTGTGATAGAGTGATAGAACCACAGACATGTGTAAAGCATGTGGAAGAGGAAGCTTGATTTTTTTTTTCTTTATTGTATGTTTATAGGATATCAAGGGCAAAGTGGGTCACATCACTGGTCCTGGGCTGCACAGCAGAAACAGTAGAGGCATGTCACCACCTCTAGATGTCACTTTAGGATACTTTTTAATTTTACATTTTATTGACATTTTATTTAGTTCGTATGGTGGATTAAAAGTGCCTGTTGAAGTAGGAAGTTATTTCAATGTTAATGGTAACAGTGCTACTGGTTAGTAAAAATATGATCATCATTAGATTAGTAAATTACTGAAGGCATTTTAAACATAAAAGAAATGTCTAAGAAATTAAAATTAATTAAAGAAATCCACCGCATTTACTCAAACACAGGTGATTTCTTGTCATGAATAACATTTTCATAAGATTAACTGTTGTCATGCAGATGTTCGGGTAACCTGTTGATTTGGTACGCTGCAGGGTTTAGAGCTGAGGATAGAGGTTGGTAGTCGGACTTTAGTCCTCCTGGGCTTTCCAGTCACATCCACCTGGACTGATTTACATCGGCCAGATGGACCCCTCAGGCTGCTTTCACCTGGCATGAACACAGGCACACACACACACACACACACACACACATGTATCCTGTCATGCAATTTAAAGTGCTCAATCCATCTAACCTGCAAAACATCCAGCCAGGAAATAATCTGAAAATACAGTCTTGGGGATCATGACCAACACCCTAAAATAAAACAGAAAAGTAGAGTTTTGCTAGTATTGCATTTAGTACCATGCACTTTTTGCTGATAATATTGTAAACAGAATTCAGACTTTGCCCTCAAACTGTCCCTGCAATATTCAGTATAGTTCCTGATATATCATGTCTTTCCCTATTCTGAAAATAGCAATTTGAGGTTAGTTCTGCCCCACACTTGCATTTGACACATGAGTGGTGAGGTCACTGACTGGGAAATTACTTTTAATATAAAGGAACAGAGGAAGGTGGGGTACAAACCAGCAGTCTGAGGCGTGGGGTTGGTAGGTCTTTTTCCAAGCTTCCTGTCACTTCCTGCTGCATGACTAAGAGTAAAAGAAAAGAATGTAAACAGAATTTAGACAATTAATGTAACAAATATGAGAGGTATATGTATACATACATGTACGTATGTGTGTACATATATATATATATATATATATATATATATATATATATATATATATATGATAAAAATTGTTTATTACCTCACAGATTTAGATGGTGTTGGGTTCAAAGGTCTTGGAGCTGTGGAACACAAATACAGTATATTATCCAGTATATATGTTAATGGATCAACAGTTAATTGTTTTAGGCACTTTTACAGTTGCTGTAAAATAGAATGGATTTTTTTTCAGTTCAATTAATCCTCAGTTTCTTTGGACAGATTCCCAACAGGACAACCTTTAAAATGAGTTTCATCTCAGCAGCTCCTGTAAATAGCGACAGTATAATAACTTACTGTTCTCTTGTGGGGCATCGTTCAGGAAGGCCTCGGCACTGTCTGACTTGGGGATCGGAGGGAGATCCATGGACAGACTCCTCATGTCTGGTGTTGGGTGCTGTAGCAGGTTCTGGAAAACAAGCAACACTGCTATGTCTCTTGCTCTACATTTAAAATCAGAAAAGGTAAATCAATAGACGTTTGGACTTAAGAGTTTTATCATACTAATGCTGGCACAGTGAACACATTTAAATCAATTATATATTGCAGTGAAAACACACAGTACCTGGTATAATGGAATGTTTTCTGGGTGGAAAAAAGGAACAATGTTCTTCTTCCTCAGAGCCTCTCTATGAGCCTGCTCCTCACACATCTGCTGCCTGATGTACACATGAGAAAATTCCTGATGAGTTGATGGCTATGAGTGCCAATACTTTCCTGCTTCTGTCCATGATCTATCCCACACCATTCTTTCAGTTGAACAGCAGCAGATGCTATAGCACGGGGCTAAAAGCCACTTCCACATTAATCACACACCATTGTGACTGACAAGCATGTGGTGTGTCTAGTGGCTAGAATTCATTAGCCACATGTTTACCTGTGTTGTGCAAGTCTTTCAGTCCATTTTGACTCCTTTCCATTGGTAAAACTGTAAAGGGAGGGCATTTAAGCAGATCCAGGTTAAAACTTATTCAATTACACGGAAATGTTACTGCGGCGACTGTTACATTCATGCACTCAATTTTAATCTCTTCAACCTGTCACTCGTTATGGTGACTGTGTCTTCTGAAAGATCCGACTGCTCAGCTGGGGTTCCAACTCCTCGGCTGTACAGACTGACTATGTCAACTGTGAATACAGAGCGAAAGAATTAGAAGCAGTGAACAGTCGTGATGATCTTTAAACACCGAACTAATACTGAATCATTTGTACTACTTAACTCTAACTGCTAAATATTTAATTTGAATCCTCCAGTACTTCTGTTATCTTCACTCAAATTTTACAGAATTTAAATTATTTTTCACTCATTATTACACCCTTTTAATTTCACAGTTTTTGTTGTGCAAAATGCCTCTGGAAAAATTCGCACTGATTAAAATTTAATTTGACTCATAAAAATAATTAGGATCAAATAGGTATGCTTAAATGAAACTTCTATTTCAGTCTAATTCAACACATTATTCATTGTCACTCACTCGAAGTCCTCTTGTCAAAGATGTGACCTGGATCCTCTTCTTCTGCAAAAGACTATAAAAGACGTTACTAATAATTAACATTCATATTGCATAATATTGTTGTACTAATATAATTTGTCAAATTTAGTCTTTGGTTTTTAAAGTAAAGACAAGTGGAAATAACATGTATAGAGTGTGTGTGTATGTGTGTGTGGGGGTGCGTGTGCACTGACCAGGACCAGGTTGAGCAGATCGCTGGCATGGACACTCTCCTCTTCAGTGCGAGGATCTTTGACTTTCATCTCCTCTGATCGCTGCTCCCTCTCTATCAAACTCTCTATGTACTCCTGCAGTCAAAGCCACATTTCAACATTTGTAAGGATCCGGCAAAAAAACATGTGTATTTCCAAAGGTTTTCAAGATGTCTGGCATTTTCTACAGTTCGTGATGTTAAACCACTTGTATTTCAATGGTTTCATCATGGTCTTAGATTTAATCCTCCACACAATCCATACAGCAGATGTTGCCAGTTTTATCTGGATCAAATGCTTTAAAACAGTGAATTAATTTCATCACAACTGCTTCATGGTGATTCAGTGTTTCAGAAAGCTTTGTTTTCCCCGCCTACAGTATAACCCCTATTTGACTCTAAAATCTAATAACAGATATAATGGTGTCCCATTTTACCTTCTTATATTAGCTTTTGACTAATAGACATGTGGGCCATTTACCTTCAGTCGTGCGTCTACAGTATTTTTGAGTGGTGTAGTGAATGGTCGGTGCTGGTACAGTTCCCTCATCTCCAGGACTTTAGGGCAGCTCCTGACAGGCTGTCGCTGCACTGTACAACCTCCAGACCTCTCTCTCAGGGTCAAACCTCGTCCCATGTCAGTACCGAACGGAGGACCTGGGCTCTTCTTCTGGAATACAGAGGAAGACAGAGGGAGTAAAATGTCAGTGTTTGGCCCTGAGTGTGTGGTTTGCCTGTGTGTACATGAGGAACATGTGTTAGCTGTACCTCTGTTCTGGGGAAGTCATGCCAGCTGCGGTTTCTGAGGTTGGGAGGGGTGAGGTCAGGGTTCTGTTTCACGAGCAACCACTGCGACCACACACTCTGGTGGCTGGGCTTAAGGATGGTAATGCCAAACTCATCTGAAACACCAACTTCATATTACTATTTTTGGGAGATTGAGATGCCTTTTATTCCTCTTTTGATCGATAACAGGATGGAAAGAGTGCACTCAACTCAAGAGTCAGTTAATTCACTATGTATAATGGAAAAATATTATGCTTTTAACAGAAGTTTGGCTGGATGAAAAATGGCACTGTATCTGAATCAGCCTCTCTAAAATTCTATTTTAGCCGTGTTGTGTTTCATGATTTTTAGAATATTGAACAGGGCACCTTGTGTGTCTGGCAGCGGTTCCTTCAGCACCGCTATGCTGGGGTCAGAGTACGCCTGGTAGAGCAGTTCCTCTACGGTTTGAGAGCTCAGTAGTTCAGTGCCAGAGCCATCCTCGTGCACAAGAAACAGCCTGGAACGCAAGATGTGTTCTCAGTTCTTTGGACGTTGCTATCCAGCAGCAGTGCAATGCTAATGTTTGAATATTGTCTTATTACTTTTTGGTATTCATGCAGAACAAATATTATTTTTTAGACATAGGGACATAAACAGTAAAAAATAATCAACAATACAGCCTAAAACTGTTGGTCGAGGATTTCCCTAATGTGTTTTATAAAAGAGGGCTTTGTAATGTAAAGTGTGGTATCACATATCCCATCCCATCCTCGTCGACAGTTGCTTTTTCAGGCCTCTCCTCGTTAGTATAGTGGACAGTATCTCCGCCTGTCACGCGGAAGACCGGGGTTCGATTCCCCGACGGGGAGTCAGCATTGTTTTGTGAATTTCCCCACTGTGGGACAAATAAAGGCTTATCTTATCTTATTTTATCTTATCATATACATATAGATATAGGTTCACCTGGGACAATGTTCTCTGTGTTTTACATTGATCCTGGCCATTTCTCTGTCCTCCTCCTCCTCTGGCTCCTCATCTTGTTTCAATGAGCTTGGAGAAGGGCTGAAATTCAGCACTGATAACTGTCCATCTTCCGTGACCTGCAACACACACACAAAGCTCCAGTGTCTTTGCTTTGGCCACTCCCATACTTTTCTAAAAGAGATGTTTCTTTGATAGGAGCCGCAAACACTTGCATGATGGCACCAACCCATCTTCTTCTAACTGACCTGGAAGTGGTTCCCATCGGGGTCTGTAATGTCACAGGCCACTTTGTCTGTATGGCTCATGGTGTAGCTCCCTGGTCTGCTTGTGGGTGAGCCATCCTTTGGACTGGGGGTTACAATTGGGTCAGATGAGTACACACACTTCCCATCACTTTGGATCTGCAGGAGGCCCACGCTGGATGGGAACACCTGATGCACAAGCACACACACACAAACAAACAAACAACTCATGTAGGTAAAACATTACACAAAAACGTAGACCAACAAACTAATTCAAAAGATGCTGTAATCATATAAAACCCTGGACATAATAACTTTAAACATAGATGTGGTATTTGATGAAAACCACCCACCTCATAGGCTCCTTGGTTGTTCCCAGTGACGACAGTTCCATCAGCTAAAAAGACGTGAGCCGTGTGTCGTTCAGGGTACATCACCACCGTGGCGCAGCCCTCCTTCTCCACCAACACCACCCGCTCTTTGGTAGACCCCTTATCACTCCCACACACACTCTGCTTACCGTTCTCAGCCACAAACACGCTCTCCTCACCATTCTGAAAACTTTCTCCTTCGTCGTGCTCACACTCGCTCAACTTTGCACGAGTGTGTCCAGCACCCTCCTTGTCACACACTTTCTCCACACTGTCCCTTATCTCTTCTCCTTTGACACAGGTATCCTGGATGTGCGCGTTCTCGTTCATGCTGTCTGCGCAGCGCGTGACACACACACACTCAGCGCAGCCGCATGCACATTCAGAAGCTGATTCAAGGGTCACACTCTCAGGCTGCTCCCCTGGAAAGAGAAATATCAACTTAATTTAAAGATCAAGTACATGTTTGTGAGTGTTTGTATGCTTGTGTGTTTGATTATTGTCCATGTATTTACATGCACATATCTTGTCTTTACTACAGTGTGTATTCAAGGTATGCTGGTTACCTGTGTGCAGCAGTATGTGTTGGGGTGTGTTTGGTGGTCTGTGCTGGTAGATAGTGGTGATCCTGGTTCCGTCTGCATGCTCGACACTGAGAGATCCGTCTGGGTTCTGGACAGAAACCACCAGATCCTCCCGGCTCAGCATCACCTGACACAACAACAAGTGCCAAGCTAAAAATGTTGATCCCAGCAATAACAAGCATTTTCACAATGGGACCAAATCTCTCATTTTTGAGACTCAAAAGATTTTACCTCGTGAGTGATGGGGTCTGTAGCTTTGAAGATGAGTAGAGGCGTAGTGGGTATATGTTTGTGTGTGGTCCCCACAGTGTAGATGCGTGCTCCACATGGAGTCGTAGTTAACCAAAACCCTCTGTGAGCACCAGCCTCCTTCTCTGAGCTCTGTTCTGTATAGACATAAAAAGCCTTTATTGTCCTCCCAGCAGAGGGCCCACCATGTACATTAGAAGGCGAAGGACGGACTCCTTTACATTCAGTAGTGCTG
This sequence comes from Centropyge bicolor, assembly GCA_037975185.1. Lineage (NCBI taxonomy): Eukaryota > Metazoa > Chordata > Actinopteri > Pomacanthidae > Centropyge > Centropyge bicolor. The sequence goes on from JBBMOC010000030.1 coordinate 2,327,906, forward strand.
CTCTCTAACCTTTCTTACAGTCCTCATTTTCTTGAGAGGTGTTTTCTTCCTCAGGCTCAGGGTCAGGAACCCACACTGGACCAGAATCCTGGCTGAAACTGACTGAGCCATCTGCAAACAGAACCTGCAGCGCACATGTGTTCTGGGTTCAGCTCTGCCTGTGTCTGTTGGTATGCATGCCTCTATATATGGAAGCATGAATAGTATGTTTACCTCTGTAGATCCGTCTCTCATGTATCGAATCACAGCTCCCTGGCTGGTGACAATGCGAGACAGTTCTTTGGAAAGTGACGGGTCCTGAAGCTGCCCCATAACTCCCCTACCATGAAGAGGAAAGCCCTGTTTCACCAACATACCCTGCTCTTCTGAGGACACTCCTGGACACACAAACACACATATGACTCATATGTCATATAACACACAAATGATGGAATCAATATTTGGTTAATATTTGTCTTTGATAAATATATGTATACAGTCATAGATGGGGATATAGTAGCTATGGAATATTCTGCTCATGTACTCATTTAACACAAATTTTCTTCCTGTCTGCAGCTAGAATCTTTTGTATCACATCAAACAATGTGGTAAAATATGTTTCCAGCAAAGTGTGATAGCAGGTAAATTTGAGTACAGAAGATGAGACAGATGAGTGTCTAAGGGCCAGTGTGACAGTTTATGAGTTATATTTCTCTGCTGATGAGTTCTCTGATGTACTGCAGTTATTCCAGGGATGCAATCTTAGTGGCGATGTCCTTTTGCCAGTTCTGTAAAACAACACTGGTGAGAACACACACACCTCATTGAGTGTGTAAATACATTTCCCAAGTAAGTGCATCACTGACCTTGAGCAACCTCTCGCAGAAACTGCAGCAGCAGGCCATTAGGCACAGACAGGTTGAGGCTGTTGAATGGACTTGATGGTAATGCTGGCTGGCCTTCACACACCTCACAATAAATGTACATATGGTTTGAGCAAAGTGGGAGCAATTTAACAATATTTTTTATTTATGGAGTGTATTTACATGTGTATTCTTTCATGCATTCACCTGTGTGTGTGGAACCTGGGAGTCTGGATGTTTGGTGTGAATGGGTGGGCTGTGTGTCTTGGAGGGAGCTGAATCCAGGTTTGTCCCCTTGGAGCGGTGTGTGGAGGAGGAGAGAGGGATGGGGCCAAAGGTGGAGGTTTCTGCGGCCTGTCTTTCTGTTTCCTGGGGACTCACTATAACATCATCAAACAGGAGCACAGTTAATAGTGTCTGCATCGGGAATTAATTTGAACCTTAAACCAAACATATTAAGAATATTTGGAGCATTGAGATTCTGGACCGGTGTGTGTGCATTCTAAACCTGTTTTCAGTAAAGAATGGAATATTTAAATACAAATACAAAACTTCACAAAGGCTATAAACACTATGTGTATCACCAGTGCATTCTCCTGTAGGGCCATAGAAACTGTATGAGAGGTGGATTCCACTGTCTAACACCGCTGAGAGGGAGCCCTGCTTCACTGTTTTCATGGCCACAGGCTCTGATGCTGAAAAAGAAAGACACACTCACAGGTCATCTTGGTTTGTTCAACAGTATTATCCACTAAACTACATTAAAAAATTTTGCGATGTTAATAATCCTAACTTTACTGGACTCTGTATAATGTTTGTATTATGATCAGCATTTTTACCTTTAAAGTCTTCTTTTTTGTCATTGGTTTCTTTGTCTTGGGGGTGAGTGGGAGGTTTTGCTGGATCAACAACAACTTGGTTGATGTGTGTGTAGAAATGATGCCCATCCTTCTTCACAGCCACTTTCATCAGGCTGGAACCTGAAGGGAAAACAGTAGAAAATGTACAGGTGCATGTGGAAAATCACCCAAAGCAACTGTCACCACTAGGTAACAGGAGGAATAGCTCAGTTGCTCTTTGCTTTCATGAACAACACTTAAAATGACTGGCTTTCCGAATTATGCAGCACAGTAAATAAATGTTATGTGGCTGCTAAAAGTGAGCTGTTTGCTGGAGATGTTTCATGATTATAGAGCATGCTTGGATGTAGGCACTTCTGTTGTGCTTTAGTAGCACATGCAGATTTGGGGCATTTTCCACAACCTCAGTGTTGTCTCAATACCTTCAACATAGCTGACATTCTCCACAGTGATGTGTCCTCCATCTGAAGGGAAAAGGTGCTGGAGATGGCCTGACACATGGATCAACTTTCCATCCATGTTGTAGCCTGTGAAACCCTTCACATAGCACACACACAGTGATGTGTTAGCAGACAGAAGTTATCACAATATCTGTTCTGCTGTTCTAATGCAAACATAAGTCTTGTGTGTGTGCACTCACATTGAAGGGTTCCTCTGTCAGATGCAGTTCTTCGTTTTCCGCCACAGGGGGTGCTGTGTTATTAATGGACTCTCTGGGAGCCTTGGCTGAGCTGCCAGCTGTCTCTGCTCTGCTCTTCTTGCCAATAGGCAAAGCTTTACTTTTGTTGTTGTCCATCAAACCAGCCTCCTGCTGCTGCTGCTGCTGCTGCTTGCCTTTCGGTGTGCTCTCCTTCTTTGATTTCTTGGCCATCTCCTCCTCCTTTAGTCGCTCCTGCTCCAACTTCCAGGCCTACAACATCATGCACACAGTAACAAACACTTCAAATTGGTATATATGATATTTTAAGCAACTGGGGATGCAATGGTTTGGACTTCTATGTTAAAGTACTATCCAGGCATAGATGCAAACTCTGTGTTTTTTACTGTACTGTGAGTTTCTGGAAATGGAAAGGATGGTTACATTTTGCATGCACTTGGCAGTTTGCTCCATATATCACGCTTGAGTATGATGAGGGTATACGTGAGCACAACAAAATCAGCAGGTATGAAGGGATCAGGTTTTTTTGACCATCACAGCAGATTTCTGTGAAGGTTTCAAAGAACTGTTGTAGCAGTGTTTAAAAGTCAGACCAGAGCCTGAAAGTGAATGTCCTTGTGTTAGCTGGTACTGACTTTAAGGGAGTCCTTTCGGATGACTGGCTCCAGTGTGTCTTCCTCGTCTGCAGAATCTAGAGCCTTTTCACCTAGTCCGATTAAAAAACCAAACATTGGATTTGTATGGTGGTAAGCACAGTCTTGTTGCAGGGGCTTTATGTTGACATGCTACAGTACCTTTTGGAGACTCAGCAGGGCTGAGATTTCTGAGTCGCATTGCCTCTCTCTTTAATTCCTCCTCTTTTGTCCAGTCCGAAATAGTATCTGCCACATGCTCCAGGTACTTCCTATCAAAAAGATACCAATGGATTTTTAATGTCCATGTAACACTCCACATATACACATTTTCACTAGTCAGGTTATACAGACTCTGCTCTGTTCATACTGTAGAATTCTAATGTTGGTGTTTTATCCATTTGCTTTTTCACATAGCAAAAAGTATAATACTATCCATGTCCTGTTAGCGGAAAACACGTAAAAAAAATGAACTAGTATTCTGACCTGAACTTGACATCAGTGTGTAGGGCTACATTCCAGAACTCCTGACACTGGCGATAAGGGTTCATGGGATTGTGACAGAAAATGTACAGGATGTTGTTATGACTTCCTCTGAATGTGTCCAAGCAGCGGTATTCCTCTGAGGCTAACTGTAGTACCTACAGATGAGGAAAATCAAAATTAGACAAATGAAATTGTGAAAAAAGGAGATGAGATTTTAATCATTTCATTTTCATAATTAAGTCCTGCACTTAACTCACCTCCTGCTGCTTTTCAAATTAAAAGCCTTAATGCAAAGAGAACTGAGCATTTAATCTAAAGTAACCACATTATGTCTAATTAGATAATCAACATTAGATTAGTTCTGATTAGGCCTTAACAAAATAAATAGATTTAACAACAAGTACAAGGTAGGAAACACACACAGCTGGTACAACTGTTTCTTTATGTTGACATAAAAAAAACACTGAAAGAAAAGATAAGACGGGCCACCTGTGGGAAGATAGAGGCACTGTGGTGTTCAGAATAGTGCCAGTCGAACAGAGATCTCAGCCTACAGCTCTGAATGTCAGATAAATCCAGCTGGCTACACACTCTGCCACCGCTCTGCTGGAGAAATAAACAACATAAGACAATACAGGGAGAAGAAAAGAAAATGCACATTATTATTTTATTATAGTATACAAAAAAGTGAGAAGACACAGTTATAAGAATACAGAAACAATACCTCTGTGTTATCAGGATCTTCGGTGAAAAAAGTTGGACCTATGGTTGAAATAAATTATGAGCTGAGGCACTGATATACAAGTTGGGAGATGTGACAGCAATTCCTTTTTTTCTAAGTCACTATTATTAGTTATACATAATAATATACAATGTGTAAGCCAATGTCACTACATTAAAGTCACTGAAGTCACAAAAATGACAGACCTTTAGTCTGTAGCTTATTAAGCTGCTGTTTAGCGTAGGATATTGGGTTGTCCCAGGGAATTATAGTGGCTGTCTGGTGATATTGCTGTGCTGGTTCCAGTGTTCCCAGTTGCCCATGAGCATTCAGTAGTACACCCTTTTCATCCAGCCTGGTCAGTGGCATGCTCTCAAACACACTCTGATGAAACAAACGCTCCACCTCCAGCCATGACACTGTATCTGTGGAATATCATAACATTGTTTTTTTGAAGATTTATTTTTGGCATATCTGCTGTATTTGATAGTGATGATAGAGTGAGACAAGAAAGGCAAGGGAGAGAGAGGGGATGACATGCAGGAAAAGGCCTGGGCCAGACTGGAGCCTGGGCCACTGCAGTAAGGACTTAACCTTGGCAGATGGCACACACTCTCAGAGGTGTGTGACTATTGCACCCCAATCCCAAGACAGTTTGACTGACAAATTTCTCACTGTTGGATCAATACAGTCAAAAACATAACAAAAAGGTTTCTGACCATCTGTGCAGTAATGTTGGAGCTGCTGTTTGATTGCCATCCAACAGGAGTTGCTGTTTCTCTGCTGAGCTGCAGAGTGGATCAGCTCCCACACTGGAGACAACCTCATCATGGACAACTCCACCTCTGCTGGATCAAAACCCTGAGCTACCTATGAGGGACAAAAACACAGTATATGAATACATTTCTGATCCAGAATGAAAAAAAAGGACAGAATGAAGCCAAGATTACATAAACTATACAGACTATTACTTTGTCTCATATCTCATCTTATGATGAGCCACAATGGCAAAGTCAACTTGAAGAATAAAAAATCATCGATTATAAGTGCAAAGATTGCAAAAATGTACTTACCCTGATATCCCTCAAGCGCAGTGCCCTCTCATTATGGTGTCTGATAACCAGAGGATGCTCAGACTTCTTCCCAGTCTCCCCTGCTCCAAACTTCTCCATTAGCCTCTGATACAGAACAAGGAAGAAAATAAGACAGTGACAAATGAGTGAATAATTTCATTCTGTGCAAAGTGTGTCTGAACACTGTGGAGTCACAGGGGATGCCCTCAATGAAATTAAATATGAAATTAAAAATACAACATTAAAAAACATCATTCCAAGGTTTGGAGACCAGAGACCAGTGGAAGAAAGAAAAATGTACAGCATTTGTGTGACTCCACTTAACTGAGTCAGAAAAACAAGGGTTCCCTATAAGCTGATGGTTGGACTACAAACATTGTTTTAATTTTTGTCGCACTTTACTGCTCAGTATGCAACTACTGTTTGCATGTGTGAATACTACTCTCTACTGTGATTATAGCACCATCTGCTGGACTTACTTGTGCACTACAGTAAATTTAATTTCAATACTATGTTTATTGTATTTTACTCTAACTTGTAAAGTACTAAACTAACTGAACAACTTTTTAAAAAGCAAGAGCGGCAAAATAAAGAGGAGACCAATATCCCCCGTGAGCTTTCTCTGCTCAAAAAAACAACTTTGTCACCCTCCATGTGTCCTGCAGCAACAGCACTCTCAACATGATTGGAGCTGGTGGGGATTGGCTATCGTGTTTCAAGTGCCAAAAACTGGTCCTGATGACAGTACAAGCCACTTAATTCTTCTCTGAGCTAAAAAAAAATCCCTACTAAATAAAAGAGCAGGGGGGAAAAAAAGCATGCTGCATTGGCCGGGAATCGAACCCGGGCCTCCCGCGTGGCAGGCGAGAATTCTACCACTGAACCACCAATGCTGCAGATACTCAAACTGTGGCTATGTAACATTTTGTAAGGAAGCGGTGCAAAGCACATATTTCACATCATAGCAGGTTAGTATGGCCCTTATACCTTCCTGTCCTCTTCATTTTGTGCAGTTGTCAGGAGGCCATTTAACACCTGGCTTCTCTCCTCTTCTGTGTGTATCAGAGGCAGGAAGCTTTGTAGCATGAAGCTGATCAGCTGATGGTCCAACCCGGGACCACTGTGAGGTTTGGGCTCCTCAGCCACTTGATCAGTGGATGAAGACCGCTCTGTTGAAACCACCTAAGCACAGAAAGGCATACATATGAGGAAAAATGAGAAACTCTACAACACAGGTTTTTAAATAAAATTCACACAGTTTATTAGCCTTAATCAAAGAGTGAGACATACAGTATAAATGTCTAGTCTGCTCTAGTCAGTTGCAAAAACACTTATTGACTGTCAATATTTCCAACCAATTTTCAAAACTTCTAAATCTTGGTCTGGTGACACACCCACATTTACAACACACACACAGACCTGTTCCAGCATACAGTGCAGGATTAGAGGCACAGAGCAGACTTCAGGGGGAACCAGGTCAAGCAGCTTGTTATAGTAACGCATGTCCACATCTGTAGTGAGAGGAGGCAGCTTGGTCTCTGTCCACACAGAAGACAGGACAGAGAGGAAAGGAGGTTCATTTCTCATCGTAGTTTTAAATTCAAACACATGCATGAGGATATGCCATGAAAACATGAGCAGGAGGACTGCTAAATAGTTTTACCTTGGTTTGGATGGCTTTCCTCATGCACTGCCTTCTTCTTGGAACGTGGGGTTATGGGGAGGGGGGTCGGCACAACCTGGCACATGAAAAACATGTAAAGGTTTTTAAATATTTAAATTCTGCACCTAATATCCAGCCATTTCATTACTGCTCAATAGGCAAGTTCTAACTATTTTTGCTATTTGTTCTGCTTGAAGTAGGATAGCTCATGATATTGCATGCATTTGGCAATAATTCCGGGCACCAACCACTATGAGAAGCTGTTTGCAGTGCTGTTGTAATCACAGCAGACTTGGAAGGTAAGATCAGTAGAGTAATTGTGTTTAATAACTCAGTCTTTTAAAAACGATTTACTCAGTGTGACTAGCTTGAGTCTGATTGTAGTTTGAGCCAAAACAAGACTGTGGTGAGCAGTTTGTACTTTTTTCTCACGTTTCATATACCAAACAATTAGTCTGCACTGTGAAAGCGCCGACCGAGACCTCTTACCAACAAATTATTGAGGAATATTACATTTTGATGGCGCATTTCTATCTTAAGCGGCGCAGCATTTCTAGCCACTACGACTCTGGTCGAGCAGCTCCGGAAGCTCACCGACCAATTGCATGCGTTGTAAATCATCTCACGTGATGCAGCTCAGCCAATCAAACCAACAGGAGCGAGTCGCGATAAGAGACAGTCAACAGTTCGAGAAATAATTGAAACGGTGGGAAGTAATTTCACATGGCGTGCTCTAATAACACAAGTAGGCAGCGAAACCAGAGCTTTTAACGAAGAACTGACGGGCTCGTATATGTTAATTCTTCCCACTATGTCTCATATGTTCCTAGATCATGACGATTATTAAAAGCGGGAGTGTGAAGCGTCTTTATGAAACAAAGCAAACGCAGTTATTCAATCCGAACAGAAAATAAAAATACATATAGCACTGAATCATAATAAGACGAAGCAACAGCAGCACTACTGCCTATAATAATGGATAGAAATACTGTATTTGAACCCCTACGTGTTCGTGGAGCAGAGTGGCGCAGCGGAAGCGTGCTGGGCCCATAACCCAGAGGTCGATGGATCGAAACCATCCTCTGCTATGGCTTTTTTTTTTTTTTTTTTTAAATAAAAGTAAACTGAATATGTATGAACCTTATAAACTGAGAAAACATCCAGAAGATTAATCAATACTGAAAATAATCATTATTTGCTGCTATATTATTTGCTTATGCTGACTGACAAGCATGCATGTATGTACAGAGTGCATGTACCTCTGCAGGCTGTGGAACCAACCCAGTAGCAGTAGGTACACTGATGAGCTTGATGTTGTCCAGGTAGTGCTGGTGTTGTCTGCGCCAGTCCAGACAGTTATAGATGAGTGTGGCCACACCCTCAAAGATTTGGATTCCCATGTGCAGCTGGACACACAGTGCACAAACACACAGGTTGGGATTCAAACTCAAAATGAAGTCACAGGCAATGTGAAACTGATTGAGTAGCAAACATGACAAAGCAGAGACAGAGAGAAAGACAGAGCAAAAAGGAGCCTGACACTTATTAAACAGGGAATAATAAAAGGTAATTCAAAATGTGCAAGCATCAGAAAAGGCAAAAAATCAATAAAACATACATTTGTCAGGCCCAACTCACCTCAGCTTCATGGTCCTGTGTGTGTAAGGGAGTCAAGAGATTTTTCATAGTGTAGTTGAGTTGAACTACATCATGGAGCTTGGACTCTGGTGGCCCACTGTCCAAAACTGGTCTCAGACCTGACCAGAACAGATCCAGCTTCTTGGCCTGTGCAGGCAAATCTATACTCCCATGACCCCCTGCTTCTGGCACACAGAGGATGATGAGTTAATACAGATAATAACAAACATTAAATATGAAAAATAAGGGTATACTGTGAGTTTGAATCAATGTAAAATATATAGTTTTGATGTGCCTTATTATATCTGTAACAGAGTTATGCATATTGTTTACTGAAGGCACTTTACCTGCATTCAGAACAGGAGACGTTCTCAGACTCTGCTCACTTGCCTCACAAGTGTGTTGTTCCTGCCCCCCCTGAGGAGTCTGTGCATGCTCTGAACACAATTTGATGACATTGGTCACATGCACACCTATGTCATCAAGTGCCCTAATCAGGTGGGGCTGGTAAAAGCCCAGCACCAGGATGTAGTGCTGAGGGCCATCCTCGGGTTCATCATCTATGCCCCGACACATAAAACACAGAGTGAAACCATTACCATGTTGTGTATTTACAGTATTGTCTCACCATTTTAGCCTTTTAAACTCCATAACAGACACACACACAAAATTATTTTTAAGTTGAGTTTTTACCAATGAAGTTTGGTGGTTCAACATCATCCCTGCGTTTGAGCTTGGTCTTCTTGTCTTTGGAGGGTCCGACAGGTGAGGGCAGCCTCTTCCCCTTTTTGTCAGAGACCTTGGTCCCTCCTTTGTCCTTGCTGGCAGAGGGAGGAGCCTTTGCTCTCTCCTGCTCAGCCTTAAACAGATGTGGACAAAAACGCAAAAACTCTCATGATTGTAACAATACTGCAACTAGGACCTGAGTGAAAACACACTCCAGTTCAACACTGTCACTAAATTATAATACTCAATGCATAGGAATCACACATATGAAGAAATACTCACCTGCTCTGCTTCCCTTCTCTGCTGATCATTGGCTTTGATCTGAAGAAGCTGGAACTTCAGTATTTTTGCCATCAGGTCACAGGGAATCTCCTCTCCTGCATCCAGCAGCGCCTTAGCGGACTCTGTAACCTGCACAGGACATAAACAGAGAGGATAGGCAGGACAAAGACACACACATGAACACACAAAGAATAAAGCACACAAACACACAGAGGTTCTTTTAGACAATCAGAAGACATCGGTACACTGACACACAACATATTAGAAACACACTTTCTCTACTTTAATGTATCAAATGTAGTCTTTTGAGACATGCCAAGTCCACCTCATAAAATACTGGGGCATCATCAGTCTTTTTGGCTTTAGGATTCCCCAGTTCATGGATCTGTAATAACATTGGAAAATTTGACAAAAGATGCACATTATTTAATAAAATCTGAGATCTAAAAGAAACATAATGGTGGAACACTCAATATATGGTTGAAATTTATGGTTCACAAATTTGGAACTAAAGATGTAGATTTCCGATAATTTGAGAAGATTTTCCCTTTATCAAAATTTTAATAAATGTGACAGCTACATAGACACACATGGTTAGAGTGGTAACAATTTGGACATTACAAAGTGCTGTTTATTTGATTTGAATTAATTACATGAGTGTTCAGTTTGGTTAGTAAATGTTTTTCTTATTGCAATAACCAAGAAAAATAACAATGGCACAAAGAGCGCTACAAAACTCCAGGACAGACTATGAATAAAGAGAACTTGAATCAAACAAATGTTACCTTTGCAAGCATACTGTCCCAGGTTAACACGCTGAAAAGTTTGCGGAGTGGTTTCTGTGCAGCCAAAACCAAAGTCCGAATCAGTTCCTCATCCTCTGGACTTCTCCCGACCACCAAAGACACACAGGCTCGCCAGGACTCCTGGAAAAGAGCATTAAAATACCAAAATAATAAACGCTAACACGTGCATATCATCCAAGTTGGCAAACACACTGATTTCACTCAGACCCTTTCCAATACAGTTAATTGACAGGTGGATTTACGCGGACTAAAATAAACGCCTCTGGGACACCGTACATCACATGACTTCTATTGGCAGAGGGAAAGCTTAACGCTACTCACAGAGATACTGTTAAAATGTCGTAATATGAGAAAGATGCAACAATATATTTCAAATGAGCAAGTTTTACTAGAAAGAATGAACATATACTGAACAATGAAGAACAAAGACTTCAATGTCTCCCCTTAAAGTAAAAGCTCAAAAGTTTAGGGTTACTTTTATATATTACGTATTTAGTAATTGCTTAAGCATAGTATTTAGTATATATTACTTTTATCATACACACATTTAATTATTTGACAAATGACGCAGCAAGTATGTTTGACGGCACAACACAGCGACTTTGTTAACATTACGGAAATTGTCTCCAGGAAGACTTTTACATTTTACTTTTGTTCTACCGGAGTAAAAAAAAAACACAACATAGAAGCTGTCAATTACTACAAGTGCCAGTTAATAAGAACTGAAATAACTGTTTTGAGCACAAATTAAACCAAACAAAGTGCTTTATCAAACCTCTTCAAACTGTTCTTTGGTCAGTTCAGCCTCCCAGCTCCTGTTCACCACTGCGGCTCCAGCGGCATTAAGCTTTTTGGCTGAGCTCTTTTTAGCAGGTTTTGGCGCCATTTCCGCTAACTGACGATTATTTGTTTTAGAAAGAACAGAGAACAATGACAAGATTCTTAAAGTTATCAGGAAGAAAAACGAATTTGCTAAAAGCTGCAAGTTAATCGTGAGTTAGCTTGCGTTGCCCCTAGCAACCGTAAGTTCTTCCTAAAATCCTTCAAAATAAAAGCACAAAACTGAAGCGATAAACATCATTTTCCTGTAATCTTTCAAAATAAAAGCATGAAGGCGCACACAACAATATGTTTGACTAAATCAGAGGTTTTCAACGTGTTAGGGGAGGCTTAGTGAATGTAATTGATGAATTATGACATAAGTTACCAGAAGGAGATCACAGAGAATACTCTAAATGTGTGATATTTGGTTAAAGAGATAAAGATGTTTTGAGGAATTTTACTATCTTTCCCATTTTTCCTTTATTTAATGTATTGTGATGGAGTATGTAGTCTGAAATTATATCAAGCAGAGAAAAGAGATATACCTATCTTGACTGAATGGTGAGCGTTTATGTGCTCAAATATCATAATTATAATCCCAGAGGCATCCAAGAATTGAGCAGATCTAAGCAAGTAAACAAAGATAAGATGTGATAAGAATTATTCCCAGTTAAATATTCAACATTTTGGTACAGAATAACATTTATCAACCTTTAAAATATGCACGTTGAAATAGAAATATTTTTTGTAAATAGCTGTTGTGTCAAATATTGCTGTTATTAATTTTCACCACTAGATGGCAGTGAGGTCTCTGGCTTGTGGGACTCCAGCCCTCCTGAGCCAAAGCATTAAATAATGGTAAGAGCTTACACAATATTTTACTGTGTCATATAAATTGTAATTATTGTCTATCATTATAATAGTACACAGTGCAGTCAATCCACAAAGGAATTAATCCATTATTTGTACTGAACCAAAGAAACCAACATGCACTTATACACACAAACTCCACTTTAAAAGCTTAATGTCAATAGTTATGAGCTGCATTTCTGCTTGGTCCAGCCACTGAATGAAGCACTTGAGTCACAAATCTGTCATTATAAAAGACAGCTGGTTTATTTCAGTGCCAGAGTCAATGAAAACATGGCGCAGAGCATCCTAAGAATGGCAACTTGGAACACATACACTTAAGTGTCATTTCATCAGTATAATGAATGATGAAACCATTGTTCCACCTGATGAGCCAACTAACAAGAGAAAGGTCAAATTACAACAACACCGTTAAGAGGAGTCTCTAATTCTAATGTGATATACTGTGTGAATCTTGAATATAATATAAATCTGCTTTGAACCTTAATAATGAAGAAAATATGACACAGGAGATTTAACCTCAGCCGGTGTTCATTTAAATAAAAGGAGATTTTGAATGCTAATTAGGTGACTACTGATGTGGAATAAATATAGAGATACTGTATTAAATGAATGATAATGAAGAGTGAAGTGTGAAAGGGGTCGTGGCCACTTCACCACTCCTACACACTCTCAGGCAACAATTAAATGAGCTACAGCATATCCTGATAATGATCATTCTTATTCTTTTTATTAGGTCAGCAATTGCAATTCACCTCTTGAAGTACAAAAGAAAATTCACCGTTCAAGCAAAGTGGTGGATGCATTGCAAATTGATATTTTTTTGTGAATAATCCAAAACGTGCCTCTTCTACTGTATTTGTGCCCAGTTTGTATTCAGTTTGCATGAGCAAGAAGAACATGGGTAATGATCCCCAAGCATTTCCTGTTTTATTTTCTGAGTTTCTGTGCAGCTGAAATTTCAAGAGAAATGATTTACAAGATTGACATCAATTCCATTTAACCAGTTAACCTAAGTGTCAAACTGTCTTATTTGATGTTTTCCTGAGGGATTTGTCTTGGCACATACACTTCAATCTTTATACACTAAATTCACTTTGCATGATAGAAGCTTATTTGGACTGTGCAGAGCTGTACAGTCTCAATGAGGTCTATTCGAGCCAGAAAAGATGCGCCTTTTAAATATTAATGACTCAGTCCAGTGCATACACTGGGCCTCTGTTAACAGCGACTGACTAAATTCATGGAATGCTTGTTGCTTTATTCATCAGTGCTTATTATAAATAATTTCATGCACCACATCTCTACACCAAAGTCATGGTTTGGCACAGACTTCCAATCAGTCCCACTGAAGCAGTTTTATTAACGCAAGGGGCCATTGTCATGAAGGTGGTTTCACCCGGGCAACAACCTACTTCCAGCAGCTCCCCATAAAAGGTCAAAAGTGAGACAACGCCCACTTGTCAGATGCCAGAGAAATCCGTGTTTGAAGCCAGCAGTGCATTAGTTATGGAGGAGTTGTCAGCGTCCAGAGGCAGCGTCCTTCGAAGGTCACACACCAGCCAGATAAACAGTGTAGTGACACTTAAGTAACACTCCATCCAGGCTGCTGTTAATAGCATGGCAACATCTCAAAATATCCATATTTTTTTTTAGCAATACACTTATTCAATCATGTGCATCATGTGCCTGTTAGGCCTATTTTGTTTCACTTAACAGCAGCCATATCTGCTACTTAGTTACTAAAAATTATGTGTCCTACTCAAGTTAATGTAATACTTACTTAAGCCGCTGAAATAAATCATTAAATAAGACGCCAAGTTCTTGGGAAGGCACTGCTTGTGCTTGACACTGTGTTACACTCAGGACTTGACACTGAGGTATCTGTGATCACGTGCAGCAATCAATTTTAAATCATGTGCTTCCTGTATTTAGATCATAGGTAGTCAGACTTTTAAATATCAAGTTGATGAACAGTTTGTAAAGCATCATTTTAAGTGCTGACATAACTGTGAGGGCAAGAGGATGAAAGGAAAAACACTCTGAATGACCAGACAAATCCAGACTTATTCATTTTATGATTCCTCCTGACATCTTGTCAAGTCGTCAAAAACATATCTAAACATCAAGAAAATTCGGCCATATCTTAAATTGTATTCCTGTGTTGGATTAAGTTTAATACTTGATGACTCGTGATACACTATGGGCTCAGTTCTAAGGTGTTTAAGCGCTACTTGGCCATGCAGAGTAGATTTAAAATTCCTCTCATCAACACTGCATGTTGCCAGCTCAAATGGCAGCGAGAGGCGAGGGAAAGATTTGAATTTCAATACCTAGAAATAATATGATACAACATCAGTAAAGAGCAAACAGCAAACTCATGTTTACCAAAGAGTTCATCCAACTTTCTCCACAGTCAGTGTTTTGATTTGTTGCTTGTGTTATGCCGATTTGTAAAGTGACTTTTCCCAAATGGGAAGAGTGAATGAGTAAACAAGGATCTATTTCTGTATCTATTTATATCCATGTGACTTCTGATACACTATAGTAGATAGATATTTAAAAGGTAGATACATAAAAACAGCCATATGTGATAATATCTGGTAGAAAAATCAAAAAAGATGATAATGCAAAGCAAAAACAACCTTGTTTACATAAATTATAAAGAGTCCGGAGACAGATAACATATCTGGATGATAAAACAAGCCCGGCCCCAGTGTGACTTGCATGCGCCCTTTAGCCATGTTCATCAGATTTCCATCTTCCCAGAAAGAGGTTGTTCTGGCGGTCAGCAGGAAACATGGACTCAAAGTCGGGAATAAACAAGCCTATCCAGTGACTGACGCATCATGGGGATAAAGAGAGGGGACTCAAAGGTGGTAAACCTCTGTAGACCGTCAAGGCTACTGTTTGTGTCATGTAGACGGCGGGGATCAGTCTGATCAGTGCGATCGACTCTGTGGCAGGGAAAGACCCATTCCACAACACGGCACTGTCACTGAAACCCGTGTGGGTCGAGATGAATCACGTTGACATTGAGAATCTCAAACACCACCAATGGATTCATGAGCCTCGGTGAATGAGCTGCCAAGTCAGTACAGTGCAGCTCAGATTCTTTTGGTTGCAGCAGTGTGAAGAGGCCTTCAGTACTTTTCCATCAGGGTAGAGGCAAGATTAATTATGTTGCTGTGTCTCTAGGTAGAAGTGCCTCTGCCTTTCTTTATACATGCAGCACGGAACAAGGATTTTAAAGTGCCTTATTAACAAAGATTATTTGTTTTAGCTGTTTTTCCAAAAATGTCAAACTATTCCTTTATGTCCACACACTCATGTCATAGTTACTTAAAACAACATTAATTCTGTAGCAAATATATGAGTCAACATATAAGTATGCTTAATCTCTAAATAGGCTATGTAAAGAATGATCATATAGGAAACTTGAAAGAATCTTTAGATCATTTTGAGACAGTGAAACCTGAGATTATCTACATATTATGGGATTAAAATAATTCTCTTGCGAACTTGTTTTTTTCCAGAATAAATGATCAACTATATGAAAGAATTTAAAATATGGCAATGACAGTTTTGTGTTTTATACAACATATTTCCCAGTGAAGGTCCAGACAGAAATTGGTGTTGCATACTGTTATGGGCTCTACAATGCAAACTTGTGTTGCTGACCCACATTCACACAGCAGGGCAAAGGGATCAGGCGTGTGGCACCGAGTAAATGATCACTGGTGCTTTGTCCCTTCACAATGACGATGATGCATCTTGAACAAGATCATGTGCTTCTCTCATTAACCTACTGTAACTATGTCGCCCTGTTCACTCTCTCTGTGCATGAATGATGAGACAGCATAAGTACACTTTTAGGTACAAATAAAGATGAGAGGCTGAATTGGAGAAATGGGTCAGGAGCACAAATGTCATTACTACAGATGTCCCACACGAGTGTCACAGTCTTCAGTTCATTCGAATCTCATTTGTACAGCTCAAAAACTGAGGCCCACAAAATCACCACGGAGACACCTCCATTAAAGACAGTGAGAGAAATGTCACACAAACTCTGCAGGTTCACACAACAAGCAGCTGATGTGCTTATATAAACAGCTACAGCAGCTCATGTGCTCACACTGCTACTTGTGCAATCTTGACCAGACTATATTTCTCAGCAAAAGGGATCAATAAAATATAGCAACATTATGATGCCTATTAAGTTGTTCCAAAGTGACTGCTGGTGGCTTTTATGGCTTAGAGCTGAAAATTCGTGTCTCATATAACCAGGGCCGCACATAATAAACACATCACATTCTCGTAGAGATCTTGTCGTGCCTGTTCTGTTTAAAATGCCTGCATTGTCCCACTGTTGCCTGCCCACTCCAAGGCTCGAGAATATGCACAGTAATGTTCCATGACTGCTGAACAAACAAAAATGTTCAGACCCTGAACAAACTGCACAATCAAATGTAAAATAAGGTTTAATTTTTTTATTGTCTAACAGACAAGACCTAGTTTCCTTCAACAGGAAGTTCAAAAGGCATTAAAAAAAACTGTAGGGAATTCACCAAAAATCACAAATTACTAGCTGGACCTCCAGTAATTTCTTTGCACATCCCGGTTAACAAATTACATAGAAACGAATAAGCGTTTACATTTGGGTGAACCATCCATTTAATAATCTATAAAGGCTCTGCATTCAAAAGGCGTGTCTGGGGGAGGGGGTATAAAAATAAAAATGCAATAAAACTTTACACTAAACATACACATAGCTGTGATCCAAGTGAAAAACATGTACATCTCTATGACATTAAGGCATCCACATTGCCCTAGTGTGAGAAGCCCACACCACGACAGCAGCATCTTCACAGGACATTCAGTCATAAAAACATCCGCAGCCCTAAAACACAGCATTACACAGCTAGCTACATATGGCCCCCAAAAGACTAAATCTGAGTCCCCTATTCAAGCCTAGGTGTGTTTACTGCTGCTGAACACATTCAGTGTATCTGGAAACGCGTAGATGCATCAACAAAGTGGCTAGTGTTTTTAACAAAAGTGTACCCACAGTATGTCCCTCTCAAACATGGTTTTACATTCATCTGCAAAATGTACAATTTAAAATTGTGTTGGAGCAACAAATGCTCTGATTAAGGAAAAAAAACAAACACCCAGAATATTGTAATTTTGTTGATTAAAAAAAAAGAAAAGAAAAAAAAAGCACTTTTAGAAACACTGAAGCCAAACCAAGAACTATCAGGCTCGTTTATGCATAAACTTTAACTTAACATTTGAAGTTCCAAACTGAACTGACTGGCTACTAAGAGCTGAACTGACAAAACTATATTGTACAAAAACACTATAGAAAATATGACACCAGTGTAGTGTCATTTACATTTGGGCAGAAGTGCATTTACCCACAGGAAACCCGATATCCCACTCTAATCCCTCCCATAGTTCAGCACTCCTCTACCACGGTACCAGCCGAGGAGGAGTACAGTTTTTTCTTGACAAGCCGGAAACCTGGGCTCAGTTTAAGTACGTGCCTAAAAGTCGGGGCAAAGCAGGTTCCCATGAAAAGGAAGTCCCTTAGGCTGGGCCAGGCCGTTCCATCCTGCTTGAACACAAGAGTCAGCTCAAATGTGGGCACAACGGTGGCATCGTACACGATGCGCTCCAGCCGCTTGCAGCCCTTGTCCAGCTCCAGGTGGACGTAGAGGACGCAGCCACGCAGGCCGCAGGGCTCACAAGATGCCAGCCGCAGGACTTCGCGAGCTATTCTCCGCGTGAGCTTCTCTGGTACCAGCACAGAGGAGCAGTGCAGCGTCGTCTTCTTGGCTCGTGACAGGCAGTTTTCAAACATCTTGGCCAGCTGTTGACATGTTCTGTCCTCAGTGACATCTGCATTCCTCTGGGGCTCAGCCAAGCAGTGATCCCAGAAATCCAGTTCTGGGAAAACAATGCAAGTTCAACATTTTTGGGGACCCATGCCAGCTTTCTTCTTTAAATGAAACTGCAGGACAATAATTGGCTTTTTCAAGATGCCAACATGCACAAATCACAAGTTTTTTTTCTATTGTTTTGAACAGTCTTAAACTGTAAATGAATTAGTGACTGAGGGAATTGAGTTGGAGTATGTGGATATGTGTAAACACTGACACAGGAGAAAAAGGATATGCATCACAAACTGTTCAAAAACTCAACATAAGAAACCAAATCACAATATAGGTTTTGCAATACAATAATTTAGCTTTGCACAGAAAAAAAAACCCTATTATATGTGCTAAGATAGGCAGGCTGCTGTTGTGCAGACAGGCTAAAGGGATGACTTCATCCTCTGTTGACTCCCCCCCTCCCCTCCACTGCTGCAGCCATGCACCACACAGGCATAAACAAGCACACAACTGGAAGTCTCCAGCAGCTTGCAGCTCATCTATACAGACAAAAAAAACAAGCCCAGTGCTCACCTTTCTCAATGCAGGCCTGGTCATATCTCCGATCGACCAATTCTGAGATGCACTCGCTGCTTTTGGTCTTTAATGTGCTTGTGGCGACCATGGTGAGAGAGTCGATTTGTCCAGGAGGGGCTGTTTTTCCTGTGGTTTGAGCAAAGCTGCCTGCAAAACGACCCCAGAAGAAGAAGTGTGAGCGCAACAGACTAATAAGAGACAGGTGGCTCATTAAGACCGTTGCCATATTATAGCATGCAAACGCTTCAAAATGTGAAAATATAGCAGTTAGCAAAACACTTAGCCACAGAAGTTTAGCGTAACAACTTTAGCCGTTCGTTTCTAGCTAACAGCCATTTGCTCTGAATATTAAATGACTCACCTTAAATATTATTTACCAAGTGCAAAATAATTCAGTTTAAACGCTCTCTTATAAATAAATTCTCACACGCACGCGCCGGTTTCCCACACTAACACAGACATACAGACACACAAACACACCGCGGCTCAAACTTCTCACCATCATTTATACATTCCTCCTGCTCAGCTGACTGCAGGCTCTGGCCAATCAGGGCGCAGCTCCCCCTGGAACGGAGCTCCTCTCCAATTGGCTTCGAAATGGCCTTTAAATGAAATAATTGACCAATGCTCGGGGAGAATGTTTGTGTTGCTAGATGGCCGAGGGGAAATGTTGGCTGTGAAGTGAAGTTTGATATTAGCAGGATAAGACTCACATAACAAGTTTAATCATACTGACAAGAGCAACTTGACCAAAACTAAATTAAGTATCATGTTTATCCAATTTATTTAGAGTTAAAATACCATGACATCACCTTAAATATTTTATTTAAGACACAGACAGCTTATTTAGCCTTAAGATTTTTGGTTTGTGAGGCAAGAAACATTTTAATCTTGTGTTGATTTCAGCACATTTTGTGTGTGCAAACATGCAATAATAATACAGATATACAAACAGGAGTTTCACATTTTTAAACACAACATGAAAAAACAGTCAGTATGAAAAGATAAAATGCTGATTGATGATTCAGCAACTTCTACATCTCCCATGATGTTTTGGCAGCATGCCAGTGGTTATTTTGTTGTTGAAGGCTAAGGAATCAATTGTTTATCTTTTTTTTTTTTTTTAAAAAATCTTTGTTAAAATTATGTAATATGAAGAAGATGTATGAAGAAATACCCACAGATAGAATCTCATAGAGTGGCTCTGATCTCCGACTGGTATATAATTAAGTGCAGAATAAGCAAAAATATCTTCCCTGGTGGACAAATCAAAACAGACATCTGTGGCCTATTCCCATCTTATCTGGTGGCCCTTTGCATAATGATGGAGGAAGCCCCTGCATGATCAGGTTTACTGAGCCAAAATGTCTCATCTTACTGTGTTTATGCATGTGTATGAGTGTGTACATTTGGCAGGTAAAACACAGAGCACAGTTGTCCAGCTCATCAGCAGTTTATCCCTCATCATACATACACTGTCTCAACAGAAATTTTCTCCCAGTAACTGGATCTGCCCCTCTTACCCCCCGCAGCTCTGCTGACTAAAGGTTAATGGAATCCAGTGGACGAGAGAGAGAGAGAGAGAGAGAGAGAGAGTGCTTTCCTCCAGTCACATGGGGAGAACTAGATATGCCTCAGAAAAAAAAGTCACATGCTTTAGCTAGTGTTACTGTCTTTGTGGATGCAGGCGTATGCTGTGTGAGTAAAGTGCAAGACAAGTAAGGCTTTTGTTTAGGTCATGTGCAAAAGACTTCAATATTAGCATGGGATAAAATTCAGGTTGTTTGATAACCTGAATGCTTAAAAAACATTAATAACAATATTGACTATTTGATCATTCATCACCTGCGATGCATGCATAGGCGACAAAGACAGAAAACACTTCTGAAACAGGTTTGGAGACCATAGTTCAAAAATGCATCAGCTGTGATTATGACAGTGGTTTTAGTGACCTAAATTCATGTTGAACATGCGAGGTCACTATGTTGCTGAGAAAGTTGTCGTTCAGACCCAGTATCCCACATTTTACACAATATCATAAAAACTTAACAAGCAGGAATGGACTCTTGTTAAGTGTTCGAAATAGCATCTATGCAGGTCAACCAGGTTAGGGTGAAAATAGTATGAGATTTGATTTTTCTATGTGCTATAAAAACCTAGAATCTCGAGTGAGCTTCGCTTAAATATTCACCCAACATTTAGAAAAAAAAATCTATTTGACAGAGTCCATGAAGCCTGTCCCTGTAGTGTCCATGTCTTATCTGCAGATACTGTCATGACTTGCCACAATGTAGGTTAAATGTGTGGCCTGGGTGAAAAGATCTTTGTGCACCGAGCAGAGCAATGTCTACTGCAGATGCACACACATAAAAAGCAGTAAATTCAGGTCAATGAATTTATCATATTTAGCTGTGAGGGCAGCATTACTCCATGCAGTGGCAGACTCCAAACCCTTTTGTATCATGTAGGGCAATCAACGTCACATGTTCTCGTACACCGGGCATGCTATCATTTTTATCTACCAGTGACTCTATGCAAAGCTAATGTGAACAAGCGAAATACCACAGCAGATTCATCCAAGTGAAAACCATTGGGGAATTAATCTTGAGAACAAGGCAGTCAAAGTGACTTCTATTTACACAGTGGGTGCAACCATCCTAACAAAGATAGTTTGTTTTTAAGTGATGCAAGTTTGAAGAAAGAGAAATGTATGTAAACAATAGAAACAATACAGCTTAGATAGTGCAGAGCTGATTAGAGTCTGAAGTGTCAAACAGCACTTTTCTGACTGCCCTTACAAACAGAGTTCAGGGAGAAATCCTTTTTGACCTCTGACCTCATGCGTGAGGCAATGCTCTGCAGCTTAAAGCTCTTAAGACCTGATGTGTTCGCAGCAACCGTGTGATCTCTGGAGGATCAATCCGTTCGCTCTTGTCAGTGCTTAAAATGTTTGCCATGCCTCTGTGTTACATTCTGTCTCTATATTAACTTTAGCCTTTTTTATGTGAGGCTCCACCTGTCTGTAGCTGTCTGTGCTGCTGTCACACCGGCCAGAGCTCGATGCAGACTTGTAATCTCAGTGTGATTTGACTTGTAAATCGAAGTTAAATGATTCTCTCTGTCTTTTCCATCGACGATGAAAGACAAAGCAAAAGCGCAGAGGCGAGGATAGTAACGTGAAGCACCTTTGCTTTTGACCTTCACTCCCCGTTGGTAAGGCGAGTCAACCAAAATCTGCTCATGAATTTGCTCCACGTGCCAACTCCTGTTCCCCTGAATGAGGCAAAAGATAAAACGTGTTGTGCTTCAGGTTACTAATGCATCGCAGTTCAGATGAACCTTCTGTTATCCCCTGTCAAGACCCCTGGTATGCAAGGCTGGCACCGCTCTCTGCTCAGTGAAACGTGCTCGCACCCTCCTCCCTCCCCCCATGAAATTTAACAACAGGAGCCTTTTTGCTGAGTCGCATGTCTCTATCTCCACTGGTGATAACCGGTTGCATGTGCAGGAGTATTCCTCGTGCATATCAGAGCCTTGGCTGGCCCTGCACACTGCTGACATGTCCTAATTAAAGAAGTTCTCCCAAGTGAGAAAGTGGAATTGAATTTCTTTCTTCTTTCTTTTGAAGCAGCAGACAAATATCCCCATATTCATCATTTAACCAGATAAATGCTCCTTATAATATGATTGCTCTGATACACAGGTCCCCTCCAAATGATTCTGTCCTTAACTGTAATATTATTGTGACATATTTAATGCATGATTCTTATTATTTAGAATATGCAGCTGTTGCTATTTTAACACTTATGTGAAAGAGAGCAATAGTTGATTGTACATAAATGTCTTTGCAAACCTAAAAAACCCCTCCTAATGTTAATGACTTTAATGCATCTGTGATGTCACTTGTAGGCAGTGATGGAAAGTAACTGATTACATTAAGCATCTAACCTTTCTAACTGCAACATGAAAGTGAATAATAACTCATTATAATCCAATAATATAAGATATGTGGTTCTGAAATGGATCATTCTGAACAATGAGACTTTTATTTTTGGTACTTGAAGCATATTCAGATGCTAGTACTTTTACTTTATTTTGACTGCAGGACTTTTACTCAGCTTCTACTTGATTAAACAATCTGAATCCTTCTTCCACTACTGTTGGTAGCTGAGAAAGCTACTTGTAGTATTTAGCATAAATAAGCAACATGAGGAAACAACAGACTCTATTTGACGAACACAAGGCCTCTAATTGTGTCTAATTGGACACCCTAAATAAAAAAAAACAAAAACAGGAAATGTACAGTAGCAACCCAAAATATTAATTTTCATCTTCCTTTTGGGCCCATTGTTGCGTCTCTCATGAATTCGAGACAATCAGAGGATCCCATTTCGTAATTAACATTTGAGCCAGTCGAGTTATGTTCCCCCAGGAGGAACGCTCCTGGGGGAACAATTTCCACTGTGCTGAAATGTTAACTTTCGCTGCTGCACGGCAAACATTACAGATTTAGAGATTTAATATGTGGAAATTGCCTCCGTTAGGTCTCTGAAGCGTACTGTAGTTTCCAATCAATGAGACTACTGCTTCACAAAAGGCAGCATTCAGGAAAGGTTCAGGTTTTGCAACAAGAGAAAAAAAGGCACTGTGTTGAAATTCAAAGGGTAACAGCTATATTGATTTCTTATTGCCAAAGACGAGCAGATATGTGTCCTAAATAGGGAGATTAAACACAGCGAGCCTGGCATGACATCCCGCATGTAACTCAAGCAGCTGGTATTGCATTATAGTGGGGTGTGATGGGCCTCCTGCCAGGATCCTCACTGTCTCTTTGAGGGAAATGTGCCCACAGTCGAAGCTGTTCCCCAGTCTCAGCTTACAGAGGCCACAGACAGAGCCAGCCCTCACAACCCTGTGTGTGAATCCATTCAAAATGCAGGTCAGGGCAAAAGGACATTTAAATTTATAGCATGAAATTTAACGAGGTCTATAAGAAAATCACTATGTAAAGAGCTGGTGACGTATGTGTCCTGCGCTGGAAGAACGCAATGTTATCAAGCAGAGACACAGAGTGAGATTCTGACACTGGTTATCTATATCTCACTCCTCTGTCAACAACCTCCTGAAACCTCTCTGTAAACAGCAGGAGCTCATGAACTGAGGGCAAGTCCACGGTTGTTTTCTTTGACGTTTGTTGGCCGCCTGCTCCCTCTAGTGGTGAATCACTGAACTGACACTGTTGATGGGTTACATATTGTATAAGTAGACCTCATTCACAAGCAGTAAAAAGAAGCCACATAAGAAAATAATGTTAATAAATACTCAAGGATTTTCATGATATTGAAATGCAATGTCAGTAACTGTGAATATCATAATGCAGATAAAACAATTAATACATGTGTGTTGGAAATAAGTGTGATTTCTTCGCAAATCTTTTGTTGAGCAAAGCTTTAAATCCATTTCAAGTCACTTCACACATGTGATATTCAACCAAATTATCACACAAGTAAACAAATATATGGCCAGAATTTGATGAACTGACACTGCACGACCAAACCATTTTCTAGTGATTTAATGAGGAAATTGGAGAACAAAAACAAATCCAGCCCTAAAGCAGTTTCTTTAAATTCAATCCTCCTTGTGCTCACATGATATATTTACTGAAAAAACAATGAATGCAAATCCACCTTATTACTTTGAGTTTAGCTGCGTGCACAGTACTGTTGTGCAAAGGCAAGAGTGTCGGCTTTAAAAAAAAAAAAACCAGTAGAGAAGAAACAAATCCTTTTAAGAAATACTAACTGAAATACATAAAAATAGAGTACACCTGTTCCTATAGCATCTTGTGGTGACACGGACTGACACACACTGAAAAAAATATCTTCATCTACAAAATAGTTCACAACCAAAGGATAATTATAAAACTATGAAATGAGTAGTGATTTATTACATCAAATATGTGATGGACCTGAGGTCAGTGTACAGAAAATGTGTTGTGTGGCCCAACATGAGGACAGAAAAGCAGCTGTATTTAGGTTTGTCTGAGTCAACAGTATAGTGAAATGAAGGGTGCATGGATTATGTTTTGCTATATTCCACAGGCAGCAATTCATCTGCTTACAGTGTTCAACCTCTGCGCTCAAAGAGATTTCCTGTATGAAGATTTATGGCCACAAACCCTGCTTTATAAAACTGCTTTCATCATACAGAATCATGCATGCTTCACGAAATGTTTCACAAAATTCACACACAGGAAAAAAAAAAAAAAGTAACATCTAAACTGTTCCTCCAGACCATCGGTGTGTGGGCGGCAGGTGTGACTCATCCGCTGGCTGATCTCGATGCTGCTGCCCTTCTTTTTTATCTCGCTGCAGCTGAAACATGCACAACAACAGAGGCAAGTGAGGAATTCACACCGAGCCACATCTGTGTGATCAAGAAAATCAGACCTTTATGCAAACCTGAGAAATGATCAAAATAGTGTTATGAGAAGATGATTTCTCTTTTTTCCTAGGCGACACTAGACGGCAGTGCTGCTATGTTCATTATAGGACCAGTATGTCAGGAACGTTTCCCACTTGTTCTCTGATCCAAAAGGTTTTCTGAAACCAGTTGTGCACTTTCATGAAGCCAACCAGCCTGTAAATATATGAAATCCTGAGTCTACGTATATTTAAAGCAGCTCTGAGGAGACATTTTTTATGGTGCTACTTCCTGATATGGACTTTTTGAGTTCATTTAAAAAACCTGTTTTTACTAGTGAGCCTCCAGTTCATTATGTTTCTGGAGTGAGAAAGAATTTATAAAACCACAATCCAGAGAAATAAAGTAGTCTGCAACAACATAAACACTTTCTTCCTCAGCAAAAATTCCTAAGGCATGACTCCATTTCCCGATGACGCTCGCAGCCAAGTCACCTAGGCTTGATTGCATTTGGGAAGGAAGGCAGGACAAGTAGTGCCCAATTATTTTTTTTTGTCATGGGTGGGGTGAAGGGGTACCGAGTCTGTACACAAACCAGGTATGACACATCTGCCCCCGTGGATGTGCACACGCGCTCACCCCACCAACAAACACACACACGCCCGCAGAGTCTGGTCACAGTGACATTTAGTGGCGGGACAATAGCTCCTGTCCGAAATAATCTGTGTTTATGTTAGGAAGTCCCTATCTTTCAAGCCCTGCTGCTAGTTGGAGGGCGGGGGCGCGAAATCACAGGAAACACCTTCTGTTGCCCAGCAAAGCCCCAAAAGCTCGGTACAGTACAATGAGATATTAAAAGCTTGTGACTTCCCTGGAATAATTGCAAAGTCTGTGTCTGGAGAAACAGCTTTAGCAAGTGATGGAAGAATGCGCAAACAGAAGGAACTTGGAAGGAACTCTCGCAGGAAATAGATGGGAAGGCAGCTCACCATTTTCCTCCCCGCCTGATGACTTCACTCCGAGGAGCATGACACCATCTTTGGTGCTTTCGGGTCGGCTCTGGAAAGATGCGCTGCGAGAGAGGCCAAAGAGATGAGTGTTTTAGCTGCGAACACACCCTTTAAAAACAGGCCTTTGCTATAAAGTTCAAACTCACTTCTCAGTTCCGGTGTCGATGGTTTCTGTTGAATAAAGGACATGAACAAATATAAACAGTACTTTTCGGCAACATGTGACCTCAGAGTTGACACTATTTAGATGCACTATATGATCTATATTAGTGCATTGTGCAACCAGCATATCGACTTGTATACCTACCTGTGTGATCGTGGACCTTCTTGCATTTGAATCTGAGCACGATGGCGGCAGCAGCTCCGACCAGGAGGACGGGCAACAGAATCCACCACAGCCGTTTGTCTGAGGGTAAAATGGGAGGAAACAGTCACTCACAGCAATCTAGCTTGACTTGTTTCTGACAGATTAAACTAAATGGTAGATCAGTGATATAGCAGTTGCACCTTAAACCACGACCATGTTAACCTTAAATTACCATTTCAGTTGTGTTTGACTGACACAAACGGGAAAATCACAGAAGGGTTGGTGTCATATTATGTGACATTGTTGTTCTGGATTACTCATCTTAAGTTTTATTGTCTGCTATATTACAAACATACGAAGCCTACTATTATTATTCACAATAAAGTTTGAGCTGTTGATTAGTTAACATGCTGAAACCTAAAATTAGATGGTGGGTAAACTTGGCATTGCGCCACCTTCAGTGGGTCTGAAACTGCTTCGTCACTGCTCTGGTTTTGATGTAATCATGAGTGTTTGCTGGTGTCAGTGATGTGAAGTTCAAGTAGAAGTTGAATAAATTACCTGATTTGGACGCTACTTTTCCTTCACCGCCCGGCTGAGGACCTTTCAACACAACAGTTTTTTGATTAGCCTTCTGCCCCTTGTTACCGAGCAACATGGTTTGATACGACTTCATTCCTGGCTTCATATGCAGCATAACCACATACAGTATGGAGGTGGAGTATAACTTACCAGGACCAGTATTTTTCACTGTCACTGCCTTTTCGTTCACTGGAGGCTTTGGCGTCCCTGCAGGTGGCGCTGTCATATTGAAATAAATTAATTACTTACAAGTCAATCAACAATTTTACAATCACAGAAATCCGATTTGATTAATCTAGTGTTTATTAACTAACATCTCACAGACGGTGAGTCAGCTAAGGAGAACATTTGCTGTGTGATCAGTTATTTTATGTTTACATTACATTTCTATTCGTGAGTTTAGATGCATACATGTAAAGAATAAAAGAGTGAGAAGAAAGAGAATTGCTTGCTATATGAAAGACAAATGTAGTGTATACTGTACCTGGGACAGGAGTAGATGTATCTGTAGATAACAAAGATCTTCATGTGAGTCAAACTTGGAATATTGTTTCTTACATTTAACTTCTTGTAAACAACTTTTTTTAAATCACTTGACATGATTTTTGAGCCGATCACGAAAACCAGAAGCGTACATACCTTTGCCTGTCTTTGGCTTTTCTGTGCTGTCATCCGCTCCTAACAAAAATCAAACTGTCTTAAATACCCCTTTAAATGCAGTTTTACAAGATGTGATCATCTGTTTGAATGAAAATATAAAAGCTTAGATTTCACCATCTTGTTTTTTACTCATGATGATGTTGCACCAAATCTCTTCTTACCCCGGCTCTCACTTGTCTTGGTCTCTGTCGTGGTCTGGGAGTGGTTTCCTGTGTCTGGAGGGCGATGAGCTCGTGGTTGCACAGTGCCGCTCGTCGAAGCTAATATACAAGAGACAAAAAAATGCCAATTATAAGTAAGTTATTTTGGTAATTTAGGCCCATAGCTCCTGCTCCTGGTCTGCAACATTTCTGTCTGTTGCAAACAGGATGTAAGACATTTATTCTTAAGCGACGACTGTGCATCATCGTCAAGTCAATTTAAAAACAAGTCAGGTGAATTCAAAGGAAGTCTAACTTTGATTGTCTGCTGGGGCAGTAGCTCCGGATGAACCCTGCACGCTCTCATGGACCAGCGTCTCATTTGTGGCTGGAGGCTGAGTTTTTCCTGGAGGCGGGGGAAAAAAAAGAGTAAAGACCTATTTTACCAGGACTAAAAGATCTATTGCAGCTTGAGGACAAAACAAGGCCGTGAGTGAGGAGCACTGACTGATCTCAGGGATTTCGCTGGTGGTGGGATGAGGGGCAGTTGGAGCCACGTGGATTGGCGGCTGTGCTACTTTTGAGCTCAGCGTCGGAGCTGCTGTGGACGGTGCTGTCGGAGGTAGCGTCGGTGCTGTCTTCGGGGCTGCTGCTGTTTGTGCATCTTGGGCTGCTGTCGAATTTGCGGATGGTGCCGATGAAGCTGGTATGTGAAAAAAAAAAAAGAGGCATTGACGTTGACGAAATAAAACCAGAGATGGACTGTGGAATTGTGTCAGAAATTTTCTTGAAAATTTTTTTGTTTGGGTTGATTTGAGGTTGTTACCTGCAACTGATTCATGTGAGTTGTCCGATGAAGCTGTAAAGCAGAAACAGTTTGAATAGAGAGATCAGTATCAACATTCATTCACATTGAAGAATGATTTTTTTGCCGTAGACTTTCTGTCACATGTCGGCAACACTGAAGCTATAGTCCTGTCATTGAACGCCCCTGCTGGCTCTCACGCTTTACATCCTAACTGTCAGAGGTCAATGTGCAATATATAAACTGTACAAATGTGTTATCCAGGAATTCAGAATGCTTCCATCATGAAAACACCAGAGTCAGTTTGTCTATGTAAAACATTTCCTCAGACAGACTCTCTATTTTAGGTTCACACTTGCATGTTTGCATCATTCCTGTTTGGCGCAGCTTCAAAGCCCAGCGTCTGAGAAAAACGTCCTGCCCTCGCCCCCAGTGTCAGACTGGGGATGAGGAGTCGAGATAGTGGAGGAGACTGTGAAGTGGATATCCTCTGCTCCGAGCGCTGCGGCAGTGTGAAGCTGCATCCTGTCCCAAACTCACTATTGTTGTCCCCTGACCTGTGCAGCCGAGCTTCCTGTCTTCACCACTGTCAGCCATGATGCCATTCAATGTATTTCACACCGAAGGGCCTGAAGTGCACGTTTCAGCAAAGACCACATGCGGCTCTGTCTGGCTTCACGAGTCTCATCAGGAAGAAAAGCAGAGCTGTTTTTAAGACTTCGAGTCTCGAGCAGTTTGGAGCAAGTCTGAAGTTCTTTAAGTAATCTGGAACAAGGCTAAGTCAGGATTCAAGGATTTCGGAGAAAATCTCACATCTCTGGCTTGAGACAAATTCAAGTCAAGTCCCAAGTCCCTTATGTCATATGTGATTCAAAACAAGGCCAAGTAACTTACGTAATTTAAGACTAAGTCAGGACTCCAGTACTTTAATTAGTTACAGAGTCAAATCTCGACGTTTTTGGATCATATCCTCAAGTCAAGTGTCAAGTCCATTAAGACAAGTCCAAGTATTTCTCAAAATCTCTACGCAAAATATTGAGTCATTTGAGTCAATGCAGGCAGGTCAAAACCAAGTCTTCAGGATTTCAGAGCAAGTCTTCAGCCAAGTCTAAAGTCAAGGCACAAGTCTGATAATTAATTCAAGAGAAGTCTTCAATCCAACACTTAAGTATTCTGGAGCAAATCACAAGTCAAGTCTCAAGTCCTTTATGCCATTTGTCCAAGTCAAGCCTTGAAGCAAATCTCAAGTCAGGTCTCAAATCCTATGAGTCGTTGGAGACAAGTTCAAGACAAATCTCTGGTATTTTGATGCAAGTGTCAATTAAAGTCTTGAATCCTTTGAGTAAAGCCTCAAGTCATGTCTCAAGTCTTTTGGGGTAAGACAAGTCACATGTTTTCATTAGCAAGTAAATCGCAAGTCAAGTCTTTTAAAGTCACCATTAAAATGATTTTCAGTGTGTTTACATGGCCTAGTCCACTTCTTTACACCTCATAGCTCTAATAATGAACTATTGAATCTGTGAGGCTCTGCAAGGCCGGCGTCGTCTGTCTTATACATAAACCCGAACTAAGATGTTTTCATGCTTATGTCTCAAGTGAGTAATGTCCCTGTCAAATCTCAAGTCATTATTTTCGTGACTGAAGTCTGAAGAGAAATCCGTGTCCATTTTCTTCTTGTTGCTTTTCTTGCTGTGGGAAAAAAAAGCTCATAAAGTCTAGTAAAAATGCCTCAGGCTGTAGCCGGGGCGAGGGTGTTTCCTCCAGATGTTTACTGCTAAACGCTGGAAGTGGATTTGGTGCCAGCTGGGACGTTTCGGGTCTCAGGACAATGATGTGTTGTCTCTGTGAGAGAGGGGGCAGTTTGGTTCCCACTGGCTATCTGCTGTCAGATCACCTATCTGCCCAGCGCACAACAGTTAAAAGTTCTTTTGGCTTGGCGCAAGGAAAACAAACAAATCAAGAGCCACTCGCTTTTTCCTTTTCCTTCAACCAAGAGACACTCATTTGTCACTTTGGCAATTGGGATTTCTCATTCCTGAGGTTTTGATTTGTGCTTAATAATATTTAAAAAACCCAAAAATAATAATAAACAATAATTGTGATCTTTCTACTACTTGTCCAAATATAATGTCAATATAAATGGAGGACAACTGAAGGCACACACACACACACACACATCTTATCTCAGGCTGAATTAACGGAAATGCACAGTTCGAGTGGACGTCTCTGAGGCAGCGTTCAAAGTGTGAGTGTCTTTTGAACAACGCTGTGATCGTTATCTGTGCACATACCAAAACAAAACTACATTTCGTGAGAAAAAAAAGTGAAACTTACAGGATCAATCAGAACAGTTTCTGCTGCACGACACAAAAAAATTCTCGCAATAAATACATTCTTCATCCTATAGACTTGATGGGAAACACGAATTGTAGAATTTGACACTATGATATTAGAATAAATTTCAGGAGGTCATTTTTTTTCAATTCAGAAACAAACAACTCATCCCAGCTAAGGAGAGCTTTAAAGGGCCCTCAGCTCTGATTGCATTACATCTACCAGCATGCACCTTGGCCACAAGCAGCTCGAACGCTTTCCCCCCACCTGGTGTGAAGACATGGATGGACGCGAGCAGGAGCAGGACGTGAACCCTCGTGGTCTTCATGTTGATTCTGCCGCCGTCAACCCGTCCGACTTCTCCCTCAGACTCCGACCGAGTGGCCAGTGGAAAAGGTGTCCGAGCCAGGCCTCTCCGCCGCTCGTGCTTATTTTGGCACTTCCTTTAGATAAAGAAGGGGAGGAAATACACTGCCTTCCCTTCCTGACGTAAAGTGGGTGGCTGCACAGACCAGCACAGGGCGACAGGCAAATCTCCATTTAACAGGAACCTTGATTTTGTGTATGAATGCTTCGCCAACACCCATCATTTATTTTTTCCTGCTCTGACACCAGTGGGGAGCAGACTGGGACCTGATGGCGAGCGACAATTTCATTTGGAAGAAGGATGTCAATCAAGATTTCTAACAGCATCCAAGAGCTGTTTATAAGGAATGATGTGATAAAAGATTCTTCTTATCCACAGAAAAACAGGAAGTGGCATCACATGCACAAACACACACACGTTTCAGAACTGTCACATGCATCACACAATTGAAGTTAAATAATGGCTGGAAAAGATGACAAAGTCTTGACAGCCCATAGGGAGCAGCTCAAATACCAGCCGTGACGTTTCACTATTCTTCATTGTTTACGTCGCAGTGCCTCCAGAAAGCATGAAGATTAGATGGGTCACCTCACAGACTGTCGAGGCCCCTGACCATGACATGAATCTGTTTTCTACATACGAGACATTGGAACTAAATTATGATGGATTTTAGAGGGTTTCTGCAGCTCTTACTCTTTGTGCCGTTTTCTCTTCGCTCAATCTTTCATACGATCCCTCTGAGGTTACAAAAATCAAGCTCCTGTTTTTTTGGCCCTCCCGAAAAAACAGGATGCCAGAGTTTACTTCCTTTCATTTGAGCATTGTGTTTGATTTTCGGGCTGAAGAGACCCAAAGAAAGACACTTCAGAAACCAGGGACCAGAAAATGTTGGCTGCTTAGTTAAATTGTAAGTTAAATTGTAAAGTTAGTTCATGGAGGATTTTTCAAAATTTATTTGACCTTAAAACTACTATAAAAAGTAAAGGGCAAGTAGGTTGGATACGTTCAGGGAAATTTTACATTTAGAAAACCAATACATTTAAATAAATGTGAGGAAAAAATTATCTCACATTTAAACAATAAAACAAAATCTGACAGAATCTTAAAAAATAAAATCCTCCACATTCTATTTCATGTTTTTTTTTCTTGGTGTAAAGGAGGAAGCCTGCAGATCTTTGTCTCCTATTTACACAGGTACGCTTGCGCAATCTTGGCTTTGCCTTCCCAGTTTAATCAAAGAAGTCACTAAGGTTGACGAGGAGGAAACACCTTTGCGGCCAAATTGCCAAGGAGCTATTTCCCATCTACACACTGTGGCCGGATGGTGCCAGAATCTCTGGTTGAGTCTGGACACAGCAGAGCAAAAATACGAAGACTAATGTGCAGAGACTGTGAGTGTACATGTGTAGCTCAATGTGGCAAAGTGTGTGTAGTGATGGAAGGCCTTTTTAAGCTCCCCCTCGTCTCCATTTTCACCCCTTGAACTCTGAGGTGTGAATGAAATATCGGCTCCATTGTTTGCGTCTGTGATTTCCCTGCAGGTTTGAGTAACAGTGAGTGTGTTTCCTGTAATCTTGTTGGAAAACACACCCCATCATGAAGCCCCATAATTCACTTGCGATGCATAAAAAAAGAAAATGCCCGTAGGACTATGTGTATTATGTATTTGATTTTATTTTACATGGTTGCATATTCATTGGCGGAGGACTGTGGGACAGCCTGAGTCACGCACACACACACACACACACACATACACACACACGCACACATACAGGAGAAGCGGGTTGATTTCAAGTTGAAATTCATGCACATTTTTATTGAACAGTTATATAAAATACTTTTCATAGTTGCAAGTGCATGCCTCATCTGCCAACAGTTTTGAAGTTAAATTACAAAAGCAAGGCTTCATGTCGTGTAGTGAATTACTTGGGCACTTAAGCAGTTCTTAAAAAAGATCGAAGTATTTTTTTTTTTTCCGTTTCATCTTAAAGTATTGAGCAGTATCAAACCTGTAACTGATATACAAAGCAGAGTTCCAAATAATAATAGTAATAATAATCAAATTACACTTTCTGTGGCACATTTACAAAACAGAACAAAACCAATTTTACCTGTTATATGACACAAACAGCTAATCATGCATTTTTGAGTTACACGTGTAACCACACACCTCACAAGAATTGTCAAACATGCTTAATTGGACTGTGTGCACTTACAAGCGCAGGTTAAAAATATGATTTCTCATCCATCTTAGATAATTAAATGCTTCAATTACAAAAGAAGTTCAAGGCATAGAGCATCATGGTGTTAATTGAAAGTATGCAGGTATATCCAGTATATGTTCACTAAAGCGCAATATATTTCAAAACAGGCCTCCACAGCCAAGGTATTCAGATTTTCTATTTCCTTTGTTTGATTTTTATAAAACATGCATAGGCAGACACTTTATGTTTATTGTATTCTTTTTTTTTTTACACAATATAGGTTTCTCTATTTTTACTTTGTTCGCAATACTTAAAAAGAGAAAAAAAAATTAACACTCAATTCCAGCAAGCCACGATAAATCTACTCCCCCCCCTCCCATTCCAAAAGAGACAAAAAATAAACATATTTGCAAATGATAGATCGGTATATGTAAATTCCAGTTATGAAACTCAAGAAAATAGGTATTCATTACCGAGTTATTTAGCCATTATACAGAAAAATCAGGTCAAAGCACACACCAAAAGAACCTGAGGTAAGCATAATATGTACAAAACCATAAAACGTTCCATTATTTGGCATTTCGACAACATTGCAACATTCTTTTTAAGACTGCCTAATTAATTTCAGAGCTATTTTATAAGAGTAGCAAAAAAAAGTTATAATAAATAGTCCTTATTTAGTTTGTACACCCTTATATGTTAAAAACATTATCTCATGTTCTGTCCTTTTTAGTGCTGTATTTTTGTAAACGTACAATAGTAAGAAGTTACACGACTTTTCCATTTCGGTGTAAATGAGCAAGGGTCTTTCAAGGAAAAAAAGAAAATAAATCACCTTTAAGATCGCTCTATCCCTCGTTCTCTCTCTCTCTCTCTCTGACATACTGCGGTGTGGTGGAGAATCAAGCGCAACAAAGGCCTGACCGTTCTGAAATGTGAACCGGCAATAACTTAGCAGATTTGACTATGAACTAATATTTAGAAGGCATATCCAAAGACTAGCAAGTGAGATGTCCCCCCAGTGTGAGCCATAGATGCCTCCCCCTCCCTCCACTCTCTTAACACTCCCCCTCCTTTCCACTCCTTCA
Organism: Centropyge bicolor; assembly: GCA_037975185.1. Lineage (NCBI taxonomy): Eukaryota > Metazoa > Chordata > Actinopteri > Pomacanthidae > Centropyge > Centropyge bicolor. The sequence goes on from JBBMOC010000030.1 coordinate 2,362,375, forward strand.
CCCTTTGCCCCTTTTCTGTGGTGGCGGGCCGTGATGAGGCTGGGGGCGGGGCAGCCCCGTTGGCCAAGGTGGCGCCTGCTGCTGGCCTTCACTGGATGTTGCCGCCACTGCTGGTGCTTCCCTTGGCGTCTGTGCCGTTGGTCTCCGAGGACAGGGCCTTGTTGAGGGAGTTGAGGCTGGCGTCGGAGGGCAAGGCGTCTCGCCGCGGCGGCATCCTCTCGTTGATGCGGTCCAGGCCCTTCGCCTCCTCGAAGCTGGTGATCTTGTGCTGGGGCGAGAAGCCTTTGATGGCTGTTGAGATGCAAGAAAAAGGGGGGAAAAAATGGGAGAAATCAGGAGCGGTTTTCGAGGGAAGAGGTTGAATGATTAAAAGAATGGGGTCACACTTGCTCACATTCACCCACACATCACCAGATTTGGCTTATCTTTGGTTTGGCCTCGGCTCATGGAATTGTTTGTAACAAAAAAACTGAGAGAGCGACAACATAAAGACTGCGTCTGAGGAGCTGTTGGCTCATTAAACTGCACGTCATCCATGAAAAATGAGTAACTGAAGGGCGTGTTAACACTATTGATAAGTGCATGATGTTGAATCCCTTGCTTTAAAGGAACAGTTTGACATTTTGGGAATAAAAAGCTTCTTCTCTGTCTTACATAGAATTGGATGAGACAGAGCTTGCACGGCTCTGTCTCAAGGGAACTTAGTCTGCCTACAAACACCTCGAAAGCTCAGTAATTAACACATTAAATTAAGTTTAATTTGTACAAAAAGAAAAATTAAAAAAATTAAAATTTGCGATATCATAATAAAAATAATGCACAACTCTTTCTCAGTCATTTTGACAAAGCTAAGCTAACTAGCCGCTAACTATAATGCTACGTTTAGCATATGAAACTTATCTAATTCTACGCAAGGAAGTGAACAAGCCTGCTCCCCAAAATGTCGACTTATTCCTTTAACTGAACACATAAACTGAAAGTAGGACGTGGCACAAATCTGTGTTTACCATAAGGCTGAACTAACTCTTCAACCGCTCATAGAATTATTCAAATGTGTGATGTTTTTTAATAACGACAGCATATATCGTACAGCATTATTTACATATTGGTCATTTTAAATGTTTAGTAGTTCAGTAACAGAAGAACAATTAATATGAAAAGGATAGAGCTCATTTTTATGAAATGACAAGACATCAACACCATTTATCAGAGAGTTTGAAAACTATAGAACTGCACAGACAAAAAGGATTAAAGAATCCTTCTAAATCTATAGAGGGGGCTCCTGGCATCAGGGTCAACAGGTTTTCACTGTGCCGTCAGTCCATGCTTTAATCAGTGACTGCGAAAAACATCTGGACTCATCATTAACTCCTATTTTGTAAATCTTATAACATTGCATGCACTCTACAACAATATGAGTTGAGAATAAGGCTAATGTTAAAGAATATCTGGACTCAGGCACAGTTCAAAACCCCTGAGGACCCCAAACATCCAGATCGCCCCGTCACGTCACAGATTAAAAAAAAAACGACAAAGGGGAGAAGGAGAATTATCATAGAGACAAAAAAAAAAGAAGAAAAGAACAAGGGGAGGAATAAAACAAAAACACTGGAGTGGAGCCCACTGAGACATTCACTTCCACAAAATCGAACCACGTTGAGACTGAGCTCACGTACAGAGACACTACAGAGGTACTGTACTTGGGGTGCTAACGACTTGTTAAGTCTGCTTGGAGCATGCAGCAATTAAGGGGTCGACTGGAGGTTATGAGGGGTGGAGGTCACAACACCGTTTCGACCGGGGTGCAATAAAAAACAGGATCAAATTCAACTGAACTGAATAATGGAACCGGAAGAAAAAAATGGTTTCGGAAAATATCACTGAAATGAATAAAATCAGGCTGATTTGATACAATGGCATCACATTTGTCAACACTGTTTTTATTCAGTTCAATAAGACATTTTTTTTGCCTTATAATTCCAATATTCAGCTTGATCGAGTTTTATTTCAGCCCGTTCTCAACTATGAAAAGCTTCAACGTTGTTACATCCACCTTTCATAAAAAGTGTGTGTGTGTGTGGGGGAGGGGCTTAATGATAAATACTATGATTGCAAAAGAAGATGACCCTTTACTAGAATGAGTGGTGGGGAATCATTTTTTAGGACAATTTGGGGAGCGTGGAGAGGGGCATGATGGGTAGCGTAGTTGTGTTGCTGCATAGCACAGGTCAGACACAGGTTATTAGCAGCTCACAGGAAAGAACACGACACAGCAGGGCCACAGAGGATCCACATGGAGAGAGAAGCAGAGAAGTGTCTCGACACTACAATGGACTGTCCTCGATGGGGCTAAAGAGGAAATACTGGACAATTCCAACGTAAATAGCAGCTGGCAGACTACTATTTAGCGCGCAGTTGAGGTTGTTCTTGCGCCAAAGGCGAAGTCAATAAAAATGATTTTAGGGAGGATCCAATTTGGGATTTTTTTTAAAAAGCCTCCTGTGGAGCGTTTGTCTCTGCTAATTCAGATTCAACTCTAAAGAAAACTGGAGGATTATTATATTAATACAACAGCAACAACAATGCACAACTGCTTCAGTTGTTTCAAAGGGGAAATACCGTTGTGAGCTTTCATAGCAAGACTTCAGTGGATTGTGAGAGGGCAGAGCACAGGGGGCGCTAGTTCTCAAACGTAAGAGATGAACCACAGTAAAATTATGATGAAGTTATTTAACCTACCACACTATTGAATACAGCCTTATTAATATATGCAAATCAGCTGATTCCTTTTATAAAGATATATTATAGATATATAGAAACATTAGAGTCTCGACAGAATCTACCAAGCACTGAATGACTCCTTGATACTGGAGCCCAAACTGGATTCAAGACTCATCATGATATTTGTCAATTAAAAGAAATAGTTTCTAAATTCCTAAAAAAAACATATTTAGGCTTTTCTGTAACACATTTCTTGTTACTTATTGGCCGACATTTATGCAGATACAAACATACCTACCATAAGCTAATATCAGCCAGTATATGGGTTGGGCCAATTCAGCGGTCGAGCTCTACAGGATACATTATGTTGGTCCAGCCGGTGCCTCTGGTATCTGGTAAAAGCTCTGTACAGCTGCCAGATGACCTGCCGATGGCCATATATTTACACCTCCCACATGATGTGAGTGAGAATGTGCATTTCCTCAAGTGCAATCTCTACCCTAAACCTGGACAGTCTGATAATTTTCCATGAAAGATGCATGAACAGGGATATTTACCAAATGCTTTAGAGCGTGTTGTTTAGGACAAACATAGGTGTAGAATGTTTCCAGGAAATGAAAAAAACATTCCTGGAAGCTAATATTTGTTTATTATCTTGTTAAGATAACCCGCAGACTTCCATGAAAAATTACACGTTGCTTTGCGCTCACTCAAAATCGCAGCTTGACCTCTGCGATTTTTGAAATCTGTGCTATGAAATCCATTCCCCTTTAAAACACGTGTGACCACAGGATTTCCTAATTACTTACTTATTCGTCTCTGTTAATACTATGCCACATTTTGTTAGCCCAAACACCCAACACACTCTATTCAAGCACCAGCGAGATGGATGAAAACCCAGCGGAGCCCCCTGTCTATTGCCATGAAAAGCAACAGAAGAGGGCGGCCAGACCCATTTACCTTCGTCAGCCTCAATAGCTTCAATAGTAGCTGAAGAGAAGAAGAGGGGGGTTGCAAAACGAATGAGAGAAGTGAGCAGAGGAGTTCATTTTGTCCCAGGAACAAGTCAATGAGCAGCAAAGACAGCCAATGCCGACAACAAAAGGTTAACGTCATCTCCACATTTCATGACAGAGGACACATGGATGTTAGCAAAGAGGGAGGGAGAGGAGGAAGAGGAGAGGGATGAGCCTTAGCTGTTTGATGAGTTCCAGATCTGTAAAAAGGGGAAGGTGACACATGTTTGCGGCAGCGAGCGACCTCATGGAAGAAGATTGCACCTTTGAGGTAACTTTGAAAAAGTCTGACAAAGGGACCGATGTGGCGACAGGAAGAGATGGAAACTGCGGGGACGAACACTGACAGCAAGTACAACACGATAAAGCTGCGAATGTATTAGTTGTTTGCTATTAGGCAGATAAGAGCGTAGATGGAAGGACAGGATGGACAACAGGGATACAAGTTCAAGTGCATGTGTGATCGTGGGATTTATGGCTTTAACTGTTAATGTAAAATCGAAGCGCCGTGGACACATGGAGCAGCGTTACTGTTGTGTTGTGTGCAACATGAAGCAGCATCTGGAACTCCAGGAATTTGCATCTTTTGATATGAAATATCAAAAGTGCTGGCTTACTTTTGTGAAGAGTGAGGGGGGGGAAAAACCTTTAACATATTAACCACTTACCAATCCTTTTTTTTTACAGTCATCCTCGAGATCATAAATTAACATGTAATACAACTGCGTAAATCAGCTTCACACAAAGACGGGGATGAGGCAGGAGAAGGTGACGGCAAAAGAAACAGCTATACAGTACTGAAGACTACGGAACATACTGTCATGAGGATGAGAAAAAGTTTACAAAAAGGCACGAGAGCAACAGACTGTAAACAGAATGGTTGATGGAGTCAACATTACAGTAGAAGCACACTGGCGTCTGGCTAAAAGGAGGGGAGGGGGGGCAGTGTGATTCTACCAATGTTGCAACAGGAATCTCTGAACATCACTCTACCTTCACTAGGGTTCTCTTTAGTGTCAGCTGCATCAAAACGGCTAAAAAAAACAACTTCCATGTTCATGTGTGTTCATCCTTATAACCAAGGTTGTCATGCAAGTGAACAGCAGAAACACAACTCAAGTGGTTTCAAACTCAAAAATACTACAAAATTAGGTTGAGCTTAATATAGAAGATGGTATTTGTGTCTACGACTCATTTTTATTGGATATGCTCCATTCTGTGAATTTAAAATCTTTGCTGATTAATGAATGTACTCCTGAATGTAAAAGTGTCTCAGTCCTTTTAACCTAAGAGAATCCCAACTTCTCTAATGGAAATTTACTTTGTCCACATCTTATTTTGTGTCACATGATTTACAAATCTAATATGTTAAAGCTTAAACTGAGGCTACCGATCTTTAAAGTGAACTTGTGCTCTCTCTTGAAAAAAAAAGAAAAGCCATTCTTAATGATAGAAATGAAAAGCTGAATTCATTAGAAATCAAACAGACTCTTGCTCAATTACATAATCTCAGGGTTTAGCTGTATTTGATCTTCTAAGACCAGATGCTTTGAGTGACTAAAGTTTGCAAACTTTAGGTCGATATGTCACTGCATAACAGACAATATCGAGATAGTTCACTGACCATGACTGTGCTAGACCTTACTGTAAAACATAGTGCAAGATGCTCCTATTGAAAAACAGTTGCCTTAAAGTGAAGATGAATCTGTTTTTATAAAGAGAAGAGATCTTGCTTTATGTAGGTGCTAGCTGATGCTGTGTGAGAACCTGTGAGAGGAGAAGGAAGTTGTCTGGATTTCTGCTTTATTTTGTGAATGAAAAGGCAGACAGCAGCTGCCCCCCTTTCATTCACGGTTGGTTGTGTCAATTCCAATTCATCCTTCGAATCACAGAGAGCCCCGTCTCTATCCCGACGGAGCGCTGCTGAGATCCACGACTGGCGCTCAAATGGACAATAAAGTGACCATTTCTGTCAGGAGTTAATTTGAAGTGTTTATAAATGGCCTTTCGAGAAAAGCCTTTATTTCCCCGCCGCAGCAGCTCGTCAAACTCATTTAGGGAGTGTTTGGAATTCAACATAAGAGGGTGGACTAAACTCTAAACTTGTCTCACAAAAACGAAAAGAAAAAAAAAAAAAAGAAAAAAAAAATCACAACAGAATACTTGCACAACCGATTATACCTGCAGTTTCTAGGGAGAAAGGAGAAAGAAAAAGATACAGGTAATATTTGAGATAAAACCAGTGGAATAGAGAAAGAGACGGGGGCGGGAAGACAGGGTATTAATGCGAGACATCAGGAGGGAGACATATTAGAGAAGACAAAGGGACAAAGGAAATCTGCCGTATGTAGCATTGTTTGGGAAGAGGAGTCTGCCTGTAGGAAATGTAACTTGATATTTTATAGTAACTAATCCAGGAAAAAACTAAAGTGAAGTACATTTAAGTTGAAAGAAAGCACCACAGCTGTTATTGCTTAAGTATCGAACTAGACATGCAGTATAGAAAAGATCCTGACTGAAGCTGCCAGATTCGTTTAACTACACTTACAGCATTACTTTGAAGCAGCATTTTGAAATTCCAGCACCATCGCTGAGGGAAAAGGGAAGGAGTCTGTATGTGGAGTGTCCTCTAAACACTGAGCTAGCACTTCATTCAGGGTACTGCTGTGTAAGGGGAATTTATGTGTGTGTGTGGGAATCCGCTGTGGGGGCCGAAGCTGGGGGGTCTCGGGGTACTTGGTGACAGTCTTACCATTCTGCAGCTTTTCTTTGCCACCGGACAGCACTCCGCTTGGTAGCATGCCTGTTGGGGTCAGTCCCTTCAGCGTCAGCACGCTCTCACTCTCCTCTCTGAAATACCAACACAGGAATATAAACATTATCTACTAGCAAATACTTCCAAATTATTTTACTATAAAATAATTAGAATTGCGTTTTGGACAATCTACTACCTAAAGCATAAACCACTAATGTAGAACATAATCAATGAGAGTGTGTAATATTTAAGGTTTTTGGCCACTTGGGGGCAGTGGTCCAAGCTGAAAATATTACAATATACAATATTAACATAATATTGTCATATGAAGTTAATATAGTGAAATTGTCAGCAAACAGTTGCTTATTCATGCATCCAGCAGACAAGTTGCAATATTAGCATTCATTAGGTGTGTTTTCAGCCACCTGAAGAATATTCACTCTCCTTTCAGCTCTGTTTTGGTCTCCACCAACACCTGAAGGAAATATCTGGCTTTTAAGTGGCTATATGCTCTCCTGTGTTTACAAGCTAGTCGCTAACTGTGTCTGTCCGTGCTGGGAAGGCTGTGTACAGTGACTGCTGAGTTGATGAGAGCCTTCAGACCCAACCAAAACAATAAAGCAATAAAGCTGTTAAAGAGTTGAAAGACACTAGAGTTAAAGGGAACTGCAGTTGGTCGATAATTTGTCACGACAAATGACACCTTTCACATTAAACATAGCCATTTGATCTACTGGTCATAAAAGAATTTTAGTAGTGCAGCTTTAAATATTTAATTAGTAGTACTGAAGGCAACCTGTCAATAGTAGAACCCACAGAACTCAAGAGTGTTTTTTCATGTTTGCATACCTGAGCACAGAAAATACCCTGGCCATCTTGCCAATGGCACGGATCTTGTTGCGGATGACCTCCTTACGGGCAGAAGCGGTGGCACCTGGTGGGGTCACAGGTCAGACACGGTCATACAAACTGTGACTCATGCATAACAAACCATGTGCTGTGGAAGTGCAATCTAGACTACGTCGTCTGTGTCCTGTGTATGTGTTTCAATCTCTAAATGCCTTTATCCTCCAAGTCTAATAAAATGTAGTAAACGTGCTGAGATGGAGCGAGTCTTTTGGACTATTAGTTTTATCCAGGAGTGCATCAGATGAACACAATGCAAACACAGCGCAGTTATTGATGCCCCAAGTTCAGAGTGTATGAAATAGTTTGAGTCCACACATCACAACAACTGAGTAATTCTCAGCATTCAGTGCATTCATGCTGCCTCTCTGCATTGTACCACTAGTAGTCTTCACCTGAAGTCCCTTTAACTCCCACATGCTACTTTCCCCAGGTAGCACTTGAACGTTTTAAACCTTGTTACATCATCTGTAAATGGCCTGGTCCTCTTCCAAACATGACTTCTCAGCACGCTGGATGAGCGCACTCTATATGAATTTTTCCTGTGTTTTGGTTGTGGAGGATTTTTCCTGGACTGGAAAACAAAACTTTGTTTAAAGGGGACCGTTTTGCAGAATAACAGTTTTCGAGGCCCCAGGGAGCCAGCTTGGAAAATGCATGAGTATGGAGGATGGAAATGGAGCTGATGTGTGGTGAAAGGCTGGGTAAGGAAAAGAGCTGACAGCCTGATGTCTAGTTTAAGACTTTTCCTCTCATCCTTGGTTTAGAAACACCATTAATACTTTCCTTTCAAATATGTTTCTCCACAGGTTTGATCCCCTGCTTACTTTAATGTGTGCAGCAAATACATCGATTTGGCTAATGAGAACAACCTTTAAGATTTTGCTCATGTGTCAGATTTGGCCTTCGCTGAAGCAGGAGCATGTAAGTGCAAAATTGTCGACATTTCAGTGTGGAAAATAATTAAAACGAAATCAATAGAAAGACTCAGTAGTAGTGTTAGAAGGTGCTTTAAACAGAGATGTTAGTTCGCAGTCTTTTGAAACATAGAGATCAAGCACTGGCCAACAGTCTATCTACCTCTGCACACACCATTGTGGCTAATGTTTGTACCTTTTTTGGGGGGATATATTAGCTGTCCTTCTCATGAAACACCCCCAGAAGAGAAGACAAGAGAAAGGACAGAGTGATCAGTGGATGGCTGCAGAATGAAAGGAGGAGGAGGCGGCAGAGAGAGAGAGAGAGAGAGAGAGAGAGAGAGAGAGAGAGAGAGAGAGAGAGAGGAGGCGGACGGCGAAATAAGAGGCAAGGAAGCAGAAACGTGTGTAAAGGAAAGCGATGCCTTGAACACAAAACTCTGGAAAACATAGAAAAGAGAAATTAGATGAAGTAAACCAAGGTAGTGACAACACCACGGCATGAGAAAGAAGAGAGAGGGGGGGAAAAGAAATATGTGAAAAAGTAGTGAGGTTGGAAATATCAACAAAATGGCAATTGGAAACCAAACCATGGAAACAGCAGATAAAGAGCAGGGCAACTGGAGGATTATCAGAGATTATAAAGGGCACAGAAAAGAAGGCGAGAAATACAAAGGAAAGAACAATCCAAATGTCAACATAGTGAGTATTATGAGCTTCAGAGGAAACAGAAAAGTGAAAGTGAGGGCAAAGAAATGTGAAAATAAAGAGGATCAACTAAAAAGCACCGAGTGAATGAGTTGGTGGAGAATGATGACATGTTAAAGGAGGGCTAATTATTTGAGGGGCTGGACAGTGCATGAGTTGTGCCACTGTCCTAACCAATGTAAAATTACAATATACTTTCCATCTAGATTCTCGTATAAATCATGAGCCAATCATCTGAGCTTAATTTCAATCAACTGAAGGACTGAAAGTTTCATTTGTGGTTGAAATCTGGCGACATCCTGACACTCCACCCCTGGGTGCTGTTTACAGAGTCGAACTGTGTGCATCAGTAAACACAAAGAGAGAGGGAAGAGGAGGAGGAGGGGGAAAGACTGGTGAGATCATTTCCTGTTTGGCAGTAAGAGGTGGGGCAGAGGGGAAACTGGTCATCTCATTGTAGATAAGCTGTGACCCGGGATCAAACGGATGACTCCAACTTGCCACTATTATATGACGGTTAAAAGCATGACGAACTGATGTTTGAAGCCAAGGGGAGATGAACCACAGAGGGTTTAGTAGAACAAAACTTCCAATAATCATATGTATGGAATTTCATTTTCAAGGCCAAAAATGTCGATGTTCTTAGGCTTTTCCAGTCTTTCTAAGGATTCTCTGATACCCTGGGTATGTGAAGGAACTATTTCCAAGCTGCTGAATGCAATAAAAAAATGACTCATTGATTCAGCAGAGTCATGTGTCAACAGTTTCTAAATTGTCTTCTCTGTTGATGATCATGTTGAAGAATGCCTTAAAAAATGCATTGAATCTTCTGGAAAAAAAAGGGCAGAGAAGCCATGGTATGCATGAAAAAAGAAGGAATGTGTGTGTGTGTGTGTCTGGTACTCCTATTAGCAGAGGAGTCCCTCTAGTGGAGCTAAGGCGAACTGCAGCGAGAACAGTTGTGGTTTCCGGTCTTACCGTCCAGCTCCTCGTCAGTCGTCAGCTCATCGTTGGAGCAGATGCTCAATACGTTCACTAGCATCTCAGTCACTATAATGACACAAGAAAATCATGTTATATGTTATAACCTGAGTATCTTCACATGCATGTATTCAACCTGAGAAGTGTGTCTGGGGAAGGCCACAAAAGTCATGTGGTACTAGTTTGACGGACAAAGAATTCACAAGCGTGACCCCGTCCTTACACACCCAGCGAGCGGTGACCTTGCAACATTGCTAGGAAGGGTCACACCCACACATAATGGGCTTCGTGGAGCGAGTGCGTCAGTCGCAGTTATGTGTGATTAATTGACACAGATGTGCCACAGATATGACAGTAGGATACCCTAGACTTAACAAAACCAAATGTCTGGAACAATCTTCAAGGCAGTGAGAGAACTGAAACCTCTGATCATGTTGCACTGACTTGTACTCATTGCTGATTTATAGCAGCCTATATGGACATACAGCATGTCTAACTAATTTAGTACCTTTGCATATGCGCAGGATTCTGATTCATAAATCATGTGTGAGCGTTGTATTTATGAACTAGAACTGACCACACTGTGCTGAGTGCTACATTTCTTGAGGCAGGGCCATTTTCATTACTGACTCAGGAGACTGAATGTTCATTCAAACTCACTGCTACAAACAACACTGCTTGTACTCAGTTCACATATACCGAAAGCATGCTGGGAATGTGTGCTTGTGCGAGTGCTCACCCTTCTCCCCGACAAAGGGCAGGGACCAGGTGAAAACGTCCATGAAGTTTGGGAGCCAGTAAGGGTGAGGTGAGCAGTTGAACTGTCGGATGTTCATCACGTTGTTCTCGTACTTCAGCACGGCCGCTGGGGAGGGTAAGAAAAGACGAGGAAGGGTTGTTAAAATAAGTCCAAATGTGTAAGATTAGACAAAATGAAATCCTGCTTTCTCTCTGGTCCCCGTATTGTAACATGTCTATATAAGAATAAATGTTGAAATTACATCTGTGCTTTCCTGTTATAAAGTCTCACACAGCACACAGCAATCTGAAATCAGGATTTGAGTCCATCAACAGACCAAGAAAAAGCCTCAGATCTTATTAAGGTCCAGGTCCATTACCAGCCTTCATCCTGTTCCCAACCACCACTTAGAAATACAGCGTGGCCTCTGCAACTCCCAAAGCACAAATACCTTTTTATATTATAGTACCAAGAAACAAGGATGATTGTGGGAGAATATTACCATCTGAGGAGCAAACAGGATACACATTAAATTATGCAAAGAAAGGTCAGAAGGATTGTTTTGGAAATTAAACTCTCCATAAAGTTGAAAGATATTCTTCACTTGTAATAACCTTTTTATTAATCTGGCATTTTGGTTCTTCAGCTGGTTTGTTGAGCTGATCCCAGAGGGGCTGAACCATCTCTTCTTAATGAATCCAACAGAGCAATGCCACATTAATAAACACGAAAAGTTTTAAATTTGAAAAGTTGTTAGGTGTTTTTATTTTTATTTTTTTTTTACCTTTCCTGGTTAATGATTCCTTAGCTGCAGGTGCTGTGCAAACCTGTGACTAAACAAAATCACCAAATGGTCCAGAACGCCATTTGGCTAAAAAAACTATTGAGAAAAAGTGTAAAGTTGCCAAAACGCTGTCATCAACACCAAGAGTGAACCGTAGCCTGGATGAGACTCAAGAATTTGTCAGCTGCTGTCAGTCAACCTCTGGCTGATGACAGTGAATAAATGGATCCAGTACAAAACTACCTACACAAAGACATTTTGAGGTGATGTATTCTCATCAGCATTTGTCAATCTCTCACTCTGACAGAAGGACTAATAGATACGCAGAAATGCAAATTGAGGCTTGAAAACTGCACAAGCATCAAAATAAAGGCAGCCAGAGTTTGGGGGTAAAAAAAGGAAAAAAAAATCAATCCCTGTTTTCCCCCCTCTGGAACATTTCCTCTGTGTATTGATTACCGCCCCCATTTGGTGAAACATGTCTGTTATCAGAGAAACACATGGCTCAGCATTTGAGCTCTATGAGGCTGAGCACTTTTCATTAATTAACAGAAAACCATCAATTTGTGGTGAGGAGGGAAGGGGAGCAGACAGAGACAAGAAGCTAAGGTAATGATAGGCTACGCTTGTAATAACAATGAACTCTGTATGATCATCTTCCAGGTAATAGAATCAGCATGGGACATGACGAAGACAGCTCATACATACACTAAAGAACATCCTCTGCCGTGGGTTAGGACACATGAGATAAAAGCTATGAATAAGTGAGGCTGTCAGTTTTCTGTGCATTTGCCTTCTGCTGTTTCAAAAGCTACAATATATCAAAATCGATGTGCTGCAACAAGTCACAAATGTATATAAATAAGTTAGGAAGTTGTTCAGCATTTTGAGAAAACTCTCATGTCTGCACTGTAAATATGATGTGACGCCCAGCAGCCAATTAGCTTAGCATACAGACTGGAAACAGCCAGGTGAGTGTGGTCAGGCTGGTGTTCACAGTAAGGGCGTAGAAGGTGTTGTGAACCAATTTCAACCCTCAGGGGCAAACACAGCATTTCTCTTTGTGCCGTATTGAGGATGTCAGTTTATTTTACAGAATGCCTTATCATAATCACATGGTCTCTGTGTACTGCTGACATAGAAACCACCTCCCAAACACTGACCACAGCATGCCCCATGTGACCTCACCCATGATTAAGGCATAGTGTGAACATGGGCGCTGAGGAAAACATGAGAGCCGCCAAACATAAATATATCCATGCTGTATATAGAGGTAGGCTATCTCATGCACGAGGCACAGTCTGCTGGCCCAGATCTGGGGAAAGCGGACACCGCGGCTGGGTCACCGTGGGGGACTTTCCTGCCTCGGCCTCTCTCGGGTCGGGAATAGCAAGTCATCAAACCTGGCATCTCAAGCAGCTATAACCTCGGTCGCAACACAAATCGGGTCAGAAAACATCCTGCTAGGTTGAGGTCAGCCTTTGTGTGTATGTGAAATCGATGAGGCACGGTAATGCATACGTATAGTGCTGTAATGCAATCAAAGCGGTCCCTTAAGTGTTGCAAAGTATTACATTCAACCGCCATCACCTCTTAATCCCAGGCTGCACAAGTGAACACACGCACGTCCTCCAACATTAAGAGAAAAATCTCCTGCAGGGGAACATCCGTGTACTGTATAATTAATGTGGTGTTATTATCAATATTAGCGAAGCAGCGTGTCCACACACACACACAGCCCAATAAGAAAGGCATTGTGTTACTCTGACACACTGCACTCAGATGGACGCTGTGGGTGTTTGTGCGTGTGCGTCGGCGTGCATGAAAGCAGTCGCACGCGTGGGCAGGCGTTGCATAAACATCACATACTGCATAAACATGGACGAGGCACTTGATTGAATGCAGCCATGGGAGCCCGGAGGGAAAAAGGCAGAGCGGGGGAGAAGGTCAGCTCCCCTGCCGTCGCTCCTTCAAATCGTATTCCCTTTAAAGGAACAGAGACGCCCGACCACCTCCCCCGTGCAAAACAAAACGCTGCTCCTCGAGCTCTGGGTGTGAGCAGGTCAAGGCCCACTTTCTGTTTTTTTTTTTTTTTTTTGGGACATTTCATTAAACATGCAGATGAGGGTGACAGGAGCAGCACTTCGCTTCCCCATCGCCACAAACGCACAATTATATGCAAAGTTATGTCTCATACAGCAGGAGGGCACAGCCCTGGCGATGGCCAGCTGTGAGTTCTGTGTGCTAAATTTAACACTGCATGACTGCCACTAGATGTCTCTGCAGCTCTGGTGCTGGTTTTACAGGGTAGCTGAGGCCAAGGCTGCTGCCATCATAACACAGATATTGCGAGGTGACGCCCGCTCATTAATTATTCATAAGGGAGTGCCTCGAGCCGGTTTCCCCGGTAACGAGGACTGTTAAATCTGCTTTGAGATCAGGGGGAGATTCCCACTGTCCTGCCCCGATGCTTAATGCTGACTGAATATCTGTCTCTGTGGCCTCTTGTATCAAGTTCCACAGGATCAGTATTCCAGACCTCCTCGGCCCATTACATCCAGTGCTCTACTTTCATTAGATGTCAGACACGTGGATGGAAGGGACTGACTGTGGTCCATGTACAGCTGAGCCACGCATGAATGGTTTCTCATTCATTTTCGGTTCATGAATTAATGAGACCATTTGCAGTGGTCCCAGCGTTAATGTCTTCCATGTTCACGAGGACTGGGTCGGGAGAAAATACCTCGTCGAGCGCTACAAATATGGCAGCCTGAATTCTGAACAGGGAGCTTTTGATTTTATAGTATTTTGGTTTGAAAATAAAATATCTCAACTGTATGTTCATTTTCCAACATTTTCTGGAGAGCTACTACTACTACTACTAATAATAATACATCTTATTTCTAGAGTCTTTCCAGGGTACTCAAAGACAGAAATGATCATAGAAAAGAAACATAATATAAGAGTATGGTAACACAGTATAATATACAATATACAATCACACATGACAAGTTCTGAAAAGGAGAGTTTTGATTAGTGATTTCAACATGGACAGATGGATGCAGTCTTGGATGTGTTTGAAGAGAGAGCTCAAGAGGGAGGGGACAGTTCTGAACGACTCTCTCGCCCCAGATCTTACTAGCTTTTTCCGGCACTTTCAACCACCATGGACTTCCTCAGTAGACAGAGTTGCTCATTTGTCACAGATGCAGCTCAACATGAAGTATTTAGTCAAGTTTTCTTACTCAAGAATATTACAATAGACTGGATTCAACTTCAAAGTGCAGACTAGTACAATAATATGATATTGATGAGGCTGAAAGGAAACTATGGTTCTGATCAATAAGCAGAATCAAAATCAAATCAACCCAACTCTACTCTTGCACAGTATCACCAATGACCCATAACTGGGCACATAACAAACCCTAATGAGGTTTAGATCCCAGTTGGTATGGAACAAGAAGAGCCTCATAACATTATGTTCATCATTTTTCTTTCTGATGAAGCATGAAAAGTTTTGTAGCTGAACCATGTTTACAGAAAAAAAAAACTGAAGGGAAGCCCAGTAATGACCGGAGTGATAACAGATGGGTGGGCATCTGCAGCCAGGGATACTCTTGTCGCTGGCACTCGTGACGAGGGGGGAAAAATGAATTCCCCGCTGTGCTGGCGTCATCACTGCCCCGGCTTCCATCCTGCTATTTATTCCAGTGGCAGGGCCAGAAGCCAATCACGCCACTCCATTTCCTTTCTCTTCAAATCACCCATCTCTACTACCTACCAATCAGCACAGAACCGCAGGCAGGAAGCGGCGTTTGACCTCTGATTGAACCACAGCAATGTCCCAACCCTCTCTCTCTCTCTCTTGCATAGTCCTCTTTTAAAAAAAAAAATTAATTCAAGTTTCCACTCCATCAGTCCATTTCTGTTTCCACCTCATCATCGAACAATAACAAGAGAGGAGTGAGACATTCATTTGGTTATATAAGGTTTAACAGGTGTGAGATGGATCTATCCCAACCAATCCAGTCTCAAGGGTGAAATAAAAGATTAGCGTCAACAGCGTTGGCAACAACACTGTCATTTTGCTTTTATTCCATCCAGGCACCATAACCATTAGGATTCAGTTGTTGGCTTTCGGGACCAGTCAATAATGATGCAGCAGAAAACATTCCATTAATACAAAACCGCAAGCAATCTCCAAAGGGTATAAGTGCCAACTGCACCCCCCCCCCCCCCCCTTCCTCTCCACCTCCCTCTCTCCACTACAGTCACTTCAGGACTCAAACAGCGAAAGCTCAAACAGTGAAAACTGCTAAATCACTGCTGCTGGTGTTTTCATTTAACACAGCTCTCTTGCCAGTTCGGGGGCGCAGGGGTCAGCACTGAGATGGACAGCTGCTCGGTGGCTGACACTTACTGCAAAGCCAACAGTTTGACTTGAAGGGAAAAAAAGGAGTGACGGGTTAGCATCTCGAAGCCGGACTTTATCTTTATGGAATCTCATCCCGAGCATCAAACACGCGCCGATTAACCTGACTCACTTGAATTTACGTCTGGCGGAGGAGTTTTTCCTTGCCTTTCCTCCGCCTCCTCCTTTCTGACAGGAGGTGCACTTCTCGCTACTCCCCCCACCTCCAAGAGGTCTCATTGGTTAATCTGGCCAACTCCCAGCACTATATTGATGGGACCTGCTGATGCCTCCTCCCTCCCCTTTAAGATTTATGTGCCCACTCGATTGGCCATCAATCACGGGACATGCTCAGTGGGCTCCAAGCTCCGACAGGAAGCTCAGAGCAGACCAATTCATTACAGAGGCTTTGGTTCTACCGGTGAACCCCACCCACATGACTGATTAGAAGAGCATCAACAGGACTGATAGGGCTGTATTGGTTAGCTGTGCCTGCTCCGTGGAATTGTGTAACTGCGTGGGGAAAATAGATCAAGCGGAGTCAAGCAAATGATTGATAAAGTGAATTGGGAACCAAGTAATTACATAACCACAACTTGTGAAGTTTTAAGAGCTTTAACATAAAATCTCTGTCCAGACCTTTGGCTTGACGGATGTTTATTTGCTTGGGAATCGCTCTTTTTCTCTGCTATTATATTCGTATTTCATGCCAAAGATCAATCTTGCGACAGATCTGGCCGAAGAGAAAAGTGTGTCTCATTTTTAAAGTGACAGTGAGTGATGAGAGAAATAAGGAACGAGTCGTCCTGCAAGGTAAGATGCATCTGTGTGCCTAAATGAAGTCGGTTCTGAAAGCAAACACAGAGCAATCTTTTTCTTTCTGATAACCTGCCCTTGCTCCGGGTGGCTTTTTTGTCAGCTGAAGGTCAAGCCAGTGAAGGCTAAGACCAGGTTGCAGACCACATCATTTCAGATCCTTTGACGGTTCCATATTGAGCTCGAGAGGTGCAAATGATTTGCCAGGCAATTGGTTGCCAAAACTAAAAACAACAAGCACCTGACATCACTTTGTTTGTTTATTTGTATTGTGTTGTGTTGACTGTGCGCCCTAGGAAGATTAGTTGGCATGGAACAAATGGGGTCCTAATAATAAACAACGAAGCAGACAGGCAAGCTGCCATGCTGTTTTCTTGACTATCCTTTTTGTGCAGGGAAGCAGGCATGGAGGCAGCTCATGGGGAAAGGAGTAAACAAATGCAACCTAATCTCGGATCAAAGAAACACACCTGCAAATGGGCCAAAAGAAAACAAAAAAGGACAGCCCTCGCTCCCTTGTGTAATATACTCCACACCGGCGGCGCTGCAGTATAAAACTCTGTTATGGCATTTCATCACGAGAGGAATTGCAAAACAGTGTGCACCGGCACCATCGCTCTTTCCTTCCCATTTCCATTTCCTGTGGTTTGCCCACCGCCGCCCCCATCCAAACATGCCCCCACAGCCAAGGCAGATACTGTCTGTTCTCGGGGGAAAAGTGCTGACTCACAGCACAAAGGCAAGCCTATCTTGCTGCGTGGGCACCATAGCACCGCATAGGGCGCCACCAGGTGCCAAGTGAACCGGCACCGGGCCATTTCATTTCCCACCACTTTTGTCCCTGAATTGACCTGGCCAACACCACAGATTTCTGCCAGTGAAAAAGTACAATACTTGAACCAGTATTTTGTGTACTATGAATACGGGGTGTGAATGGTTCTCCATCAGCTGCTTACATTGTACAAATTAAATTTAAGACTCCTGAAGAACTTTTTATTAACATATCAGATTAAATATACAATCATGTCAATGTAGAAACATATAACATTATTAACTGTTCTGACAGGATACCAATAAAATAATGCATTTACAGGGGCAATGCATATTTATCAATATCACTGTAAAACATGCTAGCATCAGCAAAAAAGCTAACTAAAGTGTTGTCTATGGTGAGATGTTTAAATAGCAAAATGCTAGAATGCTGTGTATCCTAACAATAAGTAACTTTTAAAGCTCCATTAAGCCATATTTTAAATAATATTACTAAAGCAAAGGTGTCCTGTAATGTAAAAAGGTTGTTCTTACTACCAATCTCACTCAGAGTCAACAATTGAGTCTGTAGCTCTGTGAAGCTTTCAGTCACTTTCAGCTTATTTTTTTGGTTTTCTGGTTGAGTACTGAAGCCAAAATTATACCTCCCACGTCTGCTAGTGAGCAAGGGTCCACTAGGGTCCCTGTGACATAAAATGTCCTGATGAGAGGGTGTATGTGTAGGTTCTGTGAGGATGTCCATGCACCTCCAATTTTTTGTCGCTATGCTACAACAAGCTATGAATATGTCGGCCTTAAATCTCTCATAATGCCCAAATACGAAAACCTCGTTTATATAGTTCCCAAAAACAACTCCCACAACACAACTGTATGCTGACTGCTATGTACAAAATGAAGGCAAACTGAAGTAAAAGAGTGACTATTAGTCAAAAACTAGCAAACCAGAGACATTTTTCAAAGGAGTTAGTGGACTAAACGAGAGCTACAACAGGTAGCAACAAGTGGCACTAAAAACATTAATGTAGCCTCCACTCTATTGAAGCAACTGTCATACACTATGTATAATACCCTGGGCTTCAAACTCTTAAATGAACTGAAGCTATTCATAATGTTGTTAATTAGATCGGAGCTTCAAAAACATTTTGGAATGTCCAAATGCTGCCATTAAATTTTGCACAGATCTGAGACGAGCAGCAACTCCGCAACCCTGAACCTGCCTGTAAATGTGATGTCGCCCTCGGGCAACTCATGAATACAGCATTGCGGTGTGCGTTATTAGCTGCTGAAGAGCATTAACGATATATTCCTTCTCCTTACCTTTGTTGTTGTAGACATCTAGGTAGTTGGGTGCTGAGAAGATGGTGATAAGGGACGGGAAGCCAGTGGTCTGACTCTTTCTGTACATGCGATATCTGTTACAACGTCCAAAGAAGAGGTAAGCATTAGTAAACATCACAACATTTTATTTATGGATTAATCACTGGTGTTGGACCTTTGGGATACGATTAGCAGGGACGGTTTTAACGACCTCTTGTTTTCACTATGGCTGTGTTTGTCTTGTAAGCGGGGCAACTTGGCGTAGCCTCAGGAGAGTAAATCCTTGTGTTGCAGGTGAAACATGCCCTTAAGTACACACTGAAGCAACTCAGCATTCAGAACCAACTGACTCTGATCTCCCAGCGAACGTCTGTGCCGTGTTTGGTGGTTTGGATACTTGCAAAGGAGCAGAGCTTTAGGCAAACAAAGTGCTCGCTCAGATCATTTATTTGCTGCACCACACCTGGCAGCAGCTATTTACAGAGATTTAAAAAGAAATTCCAATCACAAAGAAAACATAGATGAAGCTCAATAACGTTATAACATGTATAGTCCACGGCAGCTTTGGGCAGAAACCTCATCCGAGACATGGCGAGGTGTCCCATGTGACCGAGCTGTAGGAGTGTAATGCTAAACAACTGTGTGCCGCGCATCCCACCGCCTTAACCTCCCTTAGAGGGAGATCAGCTTGACACATCCACCCACCTGCCCGTTTTAAAAACCAAACTTTTCAAAGAGGCTTTCAAGTGCCTTTGTTAGAAATCCAGGGCGCACTGTTAGTTCCTGATGAATAATAGACGAGGTGGGTAGTCGTAAAGCGCTGTATGCGTCTGAATGTGGAGCAAACAACATATAGTGACGGGAAATTGCACAATCTTTTAAAGCACAGTTCTCGACGAGATGTGCGTGAATCTAATTTGTCACATCACATCTGGCCAACTAACACCTTGCTCTGGGTTCATTTTCATTTCTTGGATTAGCACGGCTCCTCTCAAAGTTCAGACTGCGCCGAACCTGCTCTCCAGACAGGCTCAAGCGAAGCCCCAGAGCACCGGGGGGAAGCTTTTCATTTAATACCCTGGTCTGAATCACTCTGCCGTGTGACAGTGTGATGTGAGAAGACAAAATGCCACAACACTCACCCAGCATCCTGCGCTTCATGGGCCCGGATGATAGATAATAATTGATTGTGTTGTAGAAAGTCACAGACTGCAGGGTAGCTGTTGAATAAAGAGACAAACATTTGGTTTAGTCATACATCCAGAAAAACCCCAGTAAGATCAAGGAGGACGATCAATAGAAATAACTAAATAAGTCATGGGTCTCATTGATTGTGCTCAGAGGAACAGTGGATATACAACATTGAGTTCAAGCTAAATTTGTTCTAAAACCCAACTGTGGCTCATAAGGAGGTATATTGCTTTGAAAGGTTGGCTGTAAATGAAGGCTTTCATATCAATATTAACTTCACCTGAAATTTAAAACAAGCCTTTTAATATCTCACATTTTTGTGAGCAAAGGTACGATGACTCATTATCTAAATAATAACATGTAATAGGCTTAACTTTTGTACGAGCTCGTACACTGTAAGGGGAGTAGGTGTGATCGCTCTCAAATGGTGGATTTTATTTTAGAATGAAACTCAAAAAAATGTCAAGTATGACACATGATTCATAGCAGACTGTTTCTTAAAGAAAAAAAAAAGCGAACACTGGGGAGTGTTAAAGAATGTTTTATGCTCATGCTGATCTATTCAGTGTGTGAGCAGAGAGACCAAAAAACCCTCCTGCCAACTATCAAACTACAGTAAGGTTTTCAAAGTTTTCCATGCTACAGCCTTTCATTCGTCAGCACCAGCTTCCACTGGAAATTTCCTTTTGCTCACAAAGGAGAACGGCAGAAGACGACTCACTGGTAAACAGCATTTTTTTGAAGGAAAATGTCTTGATCTCAAAACAAGCCGCCATTAAAACCGCATTACCGCAGTGCTTTTGAGCGCTGCTTCCCGAGAAACATGATTAAAACCCCTGTGGACGTGAGGATTTGTGAATAGTGGGATGCTGTGTAATGAACAAAGTGAGTGACAGCTCACGATGAATGAGTGACACCTTTGCATTGCATCTGAAACACTTAGTGGATGTGGGAGGATTTCTCAACAATAATAGGGGCTAAATTCAAGTTGTTGCAGTTTCATGTCTAGAATCTTTGGCTGATTAACATAAAAGTCCCTTCACAGCTTTTACAGCTAAGAGATGAAATTTTAGGGAATTTCACAGCCTTGAATCAGGCAGATTCAAGATCAGGCATCTCCATTACAACGTGTAATGTCAAACTTTTGTGATTACTTCGATCAGTGGTCATTTTTTCCTGTCGTCATTCCAGAAAAGAAAGAAAAAAAACTCTGAGAGAACAGTACAATCAGAGTCCGTAAACAATCCCAAAATATCAAAAAACCTTTGTGGCTCGTCAAAAGAAGTATAATGTGCTTGTTCAAAATACAGGTTGTGATTTGGTTCTGTAATCCGAGCTCTGCTCCTCTGCAAAAAATCAGAGCAAAACAACGAACAACACCCACATGCAGCAATCAAAACCAAACTATACATTTTAGATTCTGACCTTTCAGCCAAAGTACCGAGAGAATTGTTTGTGTTTTTTCCAGCAAATGCTGCCCAACGAAACCAGCTGTTTTTTTTAAATTGCTTTGCAGACATGATTCTGTCTCTATAATGGACACAATCCACTGCTGAGGTTTCATGATGACTGTGCGAAGCTGTTTTGGTCAGGTTTGATATAGAGTAAAAATACCATGGCAGCTTTATTGTGTCTCTTAATGTAAAGCCCTTTGGGGCAGGCTTGCAATAAAAGCGTTATATAAGTAAATTAACTTTCTCTGACTGGCTTGTTTTTGTATGCGTGCTTATCAAAAACCATGCTCGGTTTTTAAATTGAAATTCTGTGAAACCCTCATCACGCGACGCCAAAATTGAAAGAGCGAGGAGAAGTTCATTAACAATCTGGGTTTATGTAGACATGAGAACACATGAATTCCTGACAATCACAACAAACATCTGCTGGGAGGGATGTGAGGAGGGGGGGGGAGCAGTTGCCAAGAGGGAATTAAAAATGCAATGAGTTTTTTGTTTTTCTTTAGATGGTGGAAGAAATTAGGAATAGATGGTTTTATTTCTCACTTGATTTCCTGCAGCAGATGCAGATATGTGCCATATGGAGCCGTTTGGTAGACAAGATACATTTTGGCCTAGTTTGTTTTTTTGGCAGTTTGCATTCTGAGTTTTGAGCATCTCCCATCTGCCCAACAACAGGACACAGATGTTAATGGACTCCTTGGACAACGTGAGGAGTTGTGCAAGAAATGACTTCATCGTGTGCAATGCGAGTGGCACTTTGCAATGTTAACGTTTGAGCTTTGAAAGTTGGTTTAATATCAATAGCTTGCATTAACAGAAATGAAAAAAAGATGTTAGGAAAATTACTTTAGGCTGAATCATCTATGCTGGTAAAGGGGGGGCTAAAATGAAAGCAACCATATTCAAAACATGTGCAATTTCATGCCTGAATTGCGTTCGTAAAAGTCTTACGAGCGTGCCTACGGCGCTGGGGGAAATTATTGGTTGCTGCAAGACAGAAGCAACAAAGAAGCTGATGGTTTTTGGGGAGGGGTGTTGAGGAATGGCTCTCGCTCTCAGGCTGGCTTATAAATCCTGAATGCCAGTGTGATGCCAATTAGCGACCGTCCCCTGGGCAGACGAAGTGGAGGACACTGATGAAAACAAGACTCCAGAGGAATTTTGACCAAACGGCAGAAGGTTAACCAGGATGCTGGTACAACACAAACATGTGACAGTCTGATCAGTCGTTTGAGGGGGGGGGGGGAGGCCACATACCAAACATCCCTGCTCGGCCTCTCTTCAGCGAAGGGACAACATTAGTGGGAAAAAGCTCTATCGAACCATTTGTGAATCTGCAGTGTAATGGCTCAAATGCACTAACAAAATATGTAAAGACAATCTGGCAAAAGATGCCCTTAGACAGTCCCAACAACAGCAGTGCTGGGAGTTCATGTCAAACCATGACCATTAAAATACTATTAAGCCAGCAGTTATGAAACACCTGTTATTAGAGAAAGAAGAACAAAAAGAGAAAATGTATATGAGGAGCCTTCAGACATTTCTGACTCCTTCTGCTGGCTGGCCCCGGGCTCGTCGGGGCCAAGCAAGCATCGCTTAGGCCATAATGAGCAGAGGGAGCGCACTCAGAGACAGGACTGTGCCTTGTGGTAATGTGCTAGTTCATTACATTTTGTGACAGTGCGAGCTGCCTGCTCCGAGCATTTCCTCTGTTTGTTCAGTCACTCAGCTCAATTGAAGGTAATGTGGGTTACATAAATACTGGCGACGGTCTGAGGAGGAGACTTTGGGACTCCTCTAACGCACGCCATGTTCTAGCAACCGCTGGTCTCCTCGCAGTTGAGGAAATGCAGAGATGAGAAATGGAAATTTGGCAGCGGGGTGCCTTGATTTATTAACTCTTTGACAAGATGATGGTTATATTTTTTTCCCATTTTTGTTTTAAAACATTTGTTTATGATTACCGAAGCACTTCACTGACTTCAATACCTGTCTTCATACTCAAATGTTGTCTCGGAAAATGTTTGATTGTATTGAGAATCACTTTGGCAATAAGGTTTCCACAGATTGCAGAAGCCAAAACTAATCAGGGGATGATTTATTTTTCCTACAACGCCAAGGCCAAAAAAGTTGAGCTGTGCTAAATATAAAATGAATGTGATCATTTGCTAATCCTTTCTGACAAATACTCAATTGAAAACAGCACATAGACAACATATTTAATGTTTGACCTCATCTATTTCATTCATTTCTGTAAATATCTGCTTATTCAGAATTTGATGGCAGCAACATGTTTCAAACAAGTTGGGAAAGTTGTGGACTGATCCAGAAACACCTGTTTGGATCATTCCATAGGTAAACAGGTTCATTGGTAACAGGTGATAGTATCATGATTGGGTATGAAAGGTTCATCCTGGAAAGACTCAAGACAAGCGAGGATGGAGAGAGGTTCAACACTTTGTGAACACATGATTGTAGAAAGGAGATTAACACATGGGCTCGGGAACACTTTGTAAAACTGTTGTCAGAAAACACATTTTGTTTGCAGATGATTGCATTCTGTGTGTCCAAACTTTTTTGAAAACTCGATTGTAAAAGCAGTTGAAACATAAATTAGAATACAAGCTTCATGTTTTATACATTTAAAAGAAAATGTTGGCCTAACATGAGACTGTCAAATATACTGAACACTGCAGATGCTATGTGATGCTAGCTGTAAATAAAACCTGTCATCTCTCCAATTGTTACCTTGAATCCTTAATATAATAAAGAATAACCATTACAGAATTTGAAAAATGTCTTCAAACATCACATTGGTGTAACTGTAAGAGACAAAATACTCACCTGTAGAAGTAGGAGCAGCCTCTCACTGTGTTGTGTGTGAAATGCTCTTGGCTCTTCTCGTTCCCAAAGTCCTCCAGGGGGTCGGACCACAGCAGATCGCACATTGGTCCATATGCCGGGGGCTCTTTGAATCTGTCTAGCTGTGGAAGAGAAAGTAGGACTCTTGTCAGCCTCTTTGACTGGAAGCATTGCACATGGAGTGAGCATTGGTACGGCAGAGCAAATATTTTCGCTCCCTCTGCGAGAGACCCGTTGGCGGCTGCTGCTGCTGCCACGATCGTAATTAAATCGTGACTCCGGCTAACATGTTCGCTGAAGTGATTTGTAATTCTATTCAAGGCCGAGAGGATATATGCATCGTGTGGACGACGTGTCAAAGGCAACGCTCAGCTTTCAGTACCTAGAAGGGTTTTTTTTTTTGGAGAGAAAAAAAACCTCAGGCAGCCATTCTTTGGGAGCAATGAACATAAATGACTTTGCTTTCAGCCAAGGATGGCTCTTTCTCGTACAAAAGCTTGTGGATTACTGGATGGGTAGCATGATGGACACTTCAATAGAGCAAATTCTATTATGCATGCCCTCTGATTGCAGCCACAAAATCCATTTGGAATTATTGAATTAGTTTGAAAGCAGGATCCGACTCTTCAACATTTTTTAATCAGAGTGAGGACCAGAGCCGGTGCTTACAATCCCTCGTGTCCAAGTCCTGAGCAGCATTTGAGACAGATCTGGGAGATTCGCTCTGTGCATTGCAGCTGAGGTTGTTATTTTTGAGCACATCACGCTAAAATGAATACAGTTTTTTCCCTCATTAACTTTGAATGAGAGCAGAAAATACGGACAGGAAGCTTCAATTTTCAACAAATGATCTGTGCTTTAAAAGCCCTTAACTGAACACCTGCTGTTAAAAAACACACACACAAACAATTGAAATTAGAGAGAAAATCGTCACGAATCAGACACATACTTTCCTGATGTCGTCAAGATTTGTGATTTCTGGAGACAGTCCTCCGTGTACACACAGGAACTGCTGGTTCATAAGTGCAGCCAGGGGAAGGCAGTCGAAGGCGTCCATACATGCGTCATACACCCTCTCTGAATACTTAATTCTACCTGTCATGGGGGGAAACAGGGCAGGGAAAGGAGAGCATGCCAAGTCAAACAACACAGCTCTCATACATTGGGGTAGTGTGCTAGACTGGGACGGAAAGGCTCTTCAAAGTGCCAAAAAACTTCCCAAACACATTTTAAAAACAGCACAATTTCACAGCGCTTTTGTGGTTTTTTCCTGACTCTGTCTCAGTCCAACAGAAATAGTTCTGACATGTGTAAACATCAAGAAGGGCAAAAATCTGACTGAATCCCGTACCAGGCCAGAGGACACTTTTAAGTGAGCGTTTGAGGTCGATGGCTCAACTGGACGCATAATAAACAGCTTTTAGAAAGAATAACTCAATTCTCCTTCTGCTCTGTACAGAGGTTCACAGACTGCTTAGACTTCATTTAGATCAAAGGTGAAAAAAAAAAATGAAGTGCCAAAGCATTACTTACATTCCTGCTTAAATGTGAAATACTCTGTTAAATGTCTACATTCATGATTCCCACGAAGCAAAAACAGTGTTTTGGGGTAAAGGATCTTTAAGGCCCACAAGTACAGCACACACTGAAACAAAGAAGAAAAAAAGGGATTGGGGAACAGTTAGCTTGTCATCTTGAAATAACACTGGAAACATAAACCATCAAGTCAGACTTTGTCATTTTCAGAGTGGAATAATACAAGCAAACTGCTTATAATGAAACATTCATGCAGTACATTTTGTGGCACATTTCAGGCTTACTGGAAGAGACGACAAGCCTTCAGAGGAACCATCAGAAGACAGGCACGGCACACTCCATTAAAATATGTTTTATTAATAAAAGTCTAATGTTTCAGGCGATGAGACGGCAGGAAATATATATATCTGAGTAAATCCAACACAGCCCCAGTTTAAATACATGTATTTTGCTTCATATTAAAAAATCTCTCTGTACATAACCCTGAGCTACAACGTGACATTTGCTATCCAGGCTACATTTGAAGTTATTACAAAAGCCTATTACCATGCCAATATCTGGAGCCTGATTTGATCTACGCTCAAAGAAAGCTATTAATAAACACAGCTTCAGTTGGGCACATGGTGAGTGTCACACTTGATTAGGCCCTGGTGAGGACAACAAAAAAAAAAGAAAAAAACCAAAACGTAACTCTACACATACTCACTTCAATACTGAAATACCCTCTGTCAACGTAGTCCCCCAGGAAAAGGTAGCGTGTGGATGCTGGTGATCCTCCAACTTCAAACAGCTTCATCAGGTCAAAGAACTGCCCATGGATGTCTCCGCACACTGGAATAAGGCAGAAAGAGGAACAGAGACGCATCAGGATAAGAGCTATTTTTACAGCTGAGAAACATCAGATGAAAGCCGCCATAACGCTGTGAGAGGCTATTTGCTTATTTCCATATTTTCCATCAGATATGAAGAGCTCTGATGAAGTGACATCCCACTAAACCTGGAACATTAGACCGCAGTGGATATCACACATATTCGTATGTCGCATCCTGGACTCTGGATAAACCTTCTTCAGTGGGTATTCACTAATTTTCTATATAATCTTTATTCTGTTTATTTTTTGATTGTGAAACGTATTTTTATAAACTGAACTTTGGATGAACTGAAAAACACATCGTTATACAGTAGACGGACCACTGATCCTTGTCAGCTCCACAGCCCACGCTTACTTTTGGAAAATTATGCACACGAGAGAACAGAAAAGAACAAGAAAACAAAGCTGGCTTGGACCAAAGTTTTGCCCAACTCGAAAACATGTTCTAAAATGGAGGTTCAAGCCGAAATCACTGCATTATAAGAAAATGGGAAAATAATGGAATCATCTAGGAGATTCAAATTCAATAACATTGGGTGTCATGAACACATCACAAAACAAGATCTGTCAAACTTGTTGAGTGTTACAACCAATCTTCCCAGAACTAGTGCAAACTGTTAATACTTCTGTGCACACAATTTTCTTTATAAAGTAGTTGTCCAATATGGAAAGGAATCAAGAACTGGCTTCACTGTGCATTTTCATGCCTTGCCTTTCCACCACATCCTCTTTCAGCCTCTTTATGACCTTGAGGTGTTTCGACTGGCGAGGAAGACTTAATGCGAACACACCTATCCCTGCCAAATACACTAAAGTTCACTGGCTGAAACCCGCTGGAAAGCTTTCAGCTGTGTTCATTTCTAAACATTTCCTGTTAGCTGTAATTACAAATCTGACTTGTCAGAGCACTTATAAACAGATAATTGCTCAGAACATTCGCTTCATCCTAATAGGGCTCAGTCTCTTACTCCACTTCATTTCCCAGGAATCCCCGTACATTCATCACAGTTACAGTATTTTCAATACATTGATTTATTTGTGGCGGTCCACCACAGTATCAACACTGGCCGCCACATATTGATTTGATATTTTTTTTGCAATTTAAAATGGATAAAATCTTATTTCATTGTAGAGCTGCGTGCAGCGCATTGATCGGCTCAGCCCCTCCTTCACTCTCTCTCTCACAAACACATTAATAACAGACTCGTCTGAATAGCCCCTCCTCTTCTCTATGTGCACACTCTGAATCACAACATGATTAAGTGCAGGAGGAAGGATTGATGTTGTTTTTTACCTGTGGAGAAGACGGCTGAGACGACACCTCTGCCCAAATTTGTCCAAAACGGATGAATTCAAGTGAACTCTGATGAGTATGTTTTAACACAACGCTGCCAAGTCTTCAAATAAAGACTTGCATGTGCACAGCCACAAAGAGAATGTACTTCTCTTCAGTCTAGTGTCATATCAATTCCATAAAGCTACTAACAGCAGGCAGCTGTTAAATGGCATCAGGGGAGTCCTTCTGCCACGAGACCACTCGTGAAATCAGGAATTGCCAATCACTCAACCTGGATTGGTTTCCTCATCACCCTGTGAGCCGATACTATATTATTCTCAAGGGACACAAGAGGAGCAGAGGCCACAGGACATCTGCTGCTTAGCATCCATTGATTGACAGGGTGCACGTGGGGTCATCTGATTTAAGGTCAGTTTTGTAGATACTCTAAAGGTTGGCTCAAGGGGTCAGTTACACCTGAACTTTGTATTTACTATTGAGATATCCGTCTTGGACTACAGGGCCATTCTGGCATTTGTTTCCATAAATAAATAATAAATCAATAAATTTGATTTTAGCTACAGAATATACAAAAATTCTAGGATAAAAATCTTCTTATATTATTATTATGCAATGCTATTATGCTATATCTTATTGGATAAATGATAGCATGAGCTCTTTTTGGAGAGACATGAGACACTGTCTGTTTCTGAACAATATGAAATGCCACAGCTGGTCTGTAAGCTGAAACCAGCAGCTGAAAAGGACACACAATTCTTTTTTATCAGGTCCATTTTGTTTGTCAGTTTTATGCTGCATAACCTGTTTTAGTAGCCTGAATGAGTCTGAATTAGTTGCAATGCTTTTAATGCTTTGTTGAATGAAGGTTGCGCGCCCTAATTGTATTTCCTCGATGCAGTGTTCCTTATTTCATTGAAGCCCCAGTTGTACAGGAGTTATTTCTATTCTCATGTTGTGAATTAAAATGGAAGAATAGCACAGGCATCAGTGCAGCAAGAAAGCCCTGGGTTGCTGAATGGATGGAAGGAAATAAAGTGAATAAAACCACTGACCTTGATGATAGAGCAGTAAGTTTACGGTCTGTCAAAGGCTGTCAAATGGCGTCCAATGTCATCGAATTAAATCTATATAGCCAAGCAATTAATAGTAAAAGGGAACTGACTCAAAGCCTTTCCACTTCAGTCAACAAGTTTGAAAAGTCAACTTCTTCACTTGAGAGCTGTCGTAAACAAACGCCATGGCAACAATCAGCATTACTAAATGTGAACACTATCGCAGTGACGGCAGAGATAAGCACGGCATCCGCGTCTGATGCAAAAGTGCCGCAATTCATCTATTCTTCAAGCAATCGGCTAATTAAGTAATTAACAACAGGGGGAGTAGATTGGGATCTTGTTTGAAAAGGACACGGGCTTCCTTTTTCGTAAGGCTGTTTGTAGCTTTATGAACTGTATCTAGCAGCGAGAATTACAATAAGAGCCTGTGAAAAAGTCTTACGCAGAGATACCCAATTAGTGGGAGCTGGAGGACAGCGTTGGAGCAATTATCTCAAGATACGAGCCTCGTGAGACAGCTCTGAGAATCAGCTCTCCTTGACTGTATCGTAAACCTCCACTTTACCATTTGTCTTTTATTAAACTCGCGCTGTGTAACTGTTTAAATCCACAGTGGGGACCAACATCAAAAGAGGAGCCTTGTTATTTGTGGCCGATTTCTAAAGATGTCCCCACTCCCTCTTGCAATCAAGCCAACGCTACTACAAACATGTAGAGCAGGGTTTATTTTAGATTGGCTTTAAGGTTGATGGAAAATTGATTTATTGAAACAATGCATGAAGGAAAAAAACTTTAATTATAGCTAGTGTTATGTTAATGTTGTCATTTACTGGCACGTGTGTTAACTGGCTGTACTAGAAAGAATACTGCACACCCTGATGCACTGCTTTCTATTTTACACATTTCATCCCATATTACTCTTTCCAAAACAAATTCCCCACATTTCTGCAATCAATAACAGGTGATAATGAGCAGACTGTGCACACAGTTCACCCCAGTCACTTATGTAAATATCATATTCTTCAATTAAATCAAGATCACTGTAGCCTTTTTTTTGCTTGTTAGAGACATTTGCCTTGGAGCTATGCTTAGCTCTAAATGCCCAGAAGTTAAGACTCTAATTAAACATTTTTTACAGTTACATTATTTCATTTTATCTAAGTTATGATTCAAATACTTTACATGCATTTATGTAACTGATGATTCACCTGGTTAATTACTTAGTTTAATAGGTGAAGTAAGAAAGTCCATGTAACTGTTTAAGTTTTAATTGGGAGAAACTGTATTTGTCTGACACTTGAAAAAGTGTGAGTCGACCCTTAAAGTCTATTAAACTCTATAACTGCGAGGCAAAGCAAAGAGAGTAATTTTCCTTATTCTTAAAAGAAATAAAATAAAAAGGCCACTTGCTGCAGATTCAGTTTTTTGCTTCCTGGCTACCATTAAGGCTTAAAGGGTTGATGTATTCTTAATGTCAAGATGCAATAAAATGCGACTATATTTGAGAACAGGGTGATTAAATTGAGAAGGGTGCATGATGCTGGTTACTGCCATGGAAACATCCCACTTCATTCAACAATGGCAGCTTCTATCTTCTAAACCAATCTAAGCTGCTGCTGACCCGATAAAGCACCTCCAGCAGAATCACCGGTGGCAACAATGTGATGTATCCATTGTGTAGAAACAAACAGATGGATGTAATAAGCAGCCACCTCCTCTGTTAAGTAATTGTTGTAGAAACATCCACATTAGACTGTGCTCCTGAGTACAATACCATCTGAAGGGATGACCACCAAGAGAGCAATTATCGTGACAATATAGCATTTAGAGTTCGCCACTCGAATGCAGGAGCTACTTTCAAAACACAACCGCAAGCTTTTTTTTTTTTTTTTTCCCCAAACTCGCAGTGCTCACAGGGAAATTAATTATTTTGGTAATTTATGTTTTCATGTTTTGAGAAGTCTGCTCTGCAGGAGGGAGTCTGGAGAGGGAGCACAGGGCTGCAATTTCACCTGAAGCTCACGTCAAACACGCTGCGTGGGAGGACTGCACCTCCAGCTGACCTTTTGGAAAGCTGTCACTTGCCGGCAAAAGAAAAACAGCGGGGTGACGCGGCGATGGCGAGAGTTTAATCAACGGCCAAAAAGGACCCCGTGTGATGGCGGCTGCAGTTCAGCGCGAGAGTGGACGACGTCGGTTGGGTTGCAAAATCGAAGAGGAGCGCTGTAACTCCTCCAGCTCAGTGCTCTGGCTTTATCGCAGCGAACGCACAATCAAACCCATCGCTCTGCTCCAGTACACCTACAGACATGCTTTTCCCTCCCTCCCTCTTGTCACAGAACACACAAAAACGAGGTGAGAACCAGAGCCCACATAAGAAGAGCAGGTGGGAGTACATTATCTGGAGTGAGAAACAATTCGTTCTGGCCATCTCCTGCTTGTGCGCTAAAGTGATCTCCCTGAGTAGCAGCATATCAGCGGGCAGCAGCTATTGAGTGGGTGGCGGGCATTACACAACCTGGCTTCAGAACCTACACAGGCCACTCCAAAGGCCGGGCTCATTGAGCGAGAGAAATCCACGGCGAGGCAGACTGCGCCAGATCATGTTTTGATTGAGGCTGGATGATAACAACTCCCCCCGCCCCCCCCAACCAAGCTTTATGATGGCACTCTCCGAGAGCTTATATCCCGCATAGCATCCATTTATGCAAAGGCGAGGGTGGAGCTTGCAATCTGTTCTGAACATCAGAACTGCATGTGATGTCTAAAAAGCTGCTTTCACCAGTATAGCAGCGCTCAATGTTACTGCGTCTGATTTATAGTTTTGAATTTGAAGAGCTGAATCAATTTAGCGTGTTGTTGTAAACCACTGCTTCTCAACCTTTTGTAAATTGAGACCCTTTATAGCCGAGTAACGCTGATTCACAGCCTCATATCATAGCTTGTACACTGTGTATCTATGAGCTCGGTGCAGTTCCCATTTGGGATTATTTCATTTTTAGAATAGCGAAGAGGGAAAACTTTGCAGTATTTCACTTGAAATCCTGGAAATTTCTGCAGCAGAAATATTTCTCCTCTCATCGATCATTTTGCAAATTCCTCCGATTTCTCTCGCAAGGTCTTGAGAGGCTCAAAACATCAGATTGGGAAAAACAGATGGATTTGTGATGCGATCAATATTTAGGAGAGTGAAGAAATTAGATAAAGATACATCTACATAGACTTTTTAAGACATGAAAATTAAAAGCTGTTGCACTGCTCACTCCCTCAACAAGAATTTGGAAGTTAACAAAACGACTCTGGTGACCTCGAACATGTGCTGAGCAATTTTCTGCATGTCAGCTGACACATACACAGATTCAAATACATCAGCTGTAAAATAATATGACCCCGGCCTATTTATCCGTCTAGCTCTGATATCCACACAAGTGTGTTTCTCATTGCGAGGCTGTTGCATAACAACCTACTGGAAAGGTTTAATGGCCTTGCAATGCTGCACAGAGCAAACACACTTCACATTAAATGCATAAAACTGCCATCCTCATCAAGGTCTCAGTGAGACCTTTTCAAGGTGTACACAGGAAATTCCACGACCAAGGCCTTAACGCCTGCTCACTAAGAATACAGCACAATGTCATTAGAAAATATCTAATATTATGAAACGCAAACAAAACCTTAGATGCATTTCAGATTTGACTGTTTACCTCAATAGCTTGTGAAAAATATCACTGGTGGCTCAAGTGAAAAGTGTTTTAATCTGTTCCCGCGCTGTAAACAGGTGTATGAAGAGTGTAAAAGCTCGCTGTTGCCTGGTGATGTGGCTGTAGGAGCTGTGCTGATGGGCGACTTGTGCGAAGGCCACGGGAGCAGCTTGTACTCAGCGGCCTAAGCCAGCTCCGTTTGTCACACACACACACACACACACACACACACACACACAGACACACACAGACACACACAGACACACACAGACACAGACACACACACACACACACACACACAGACACACACCCCTTCCTCCATGAAAACCCCACCTGCCATCTGGCCCAACCAGGAAGTGACTGTGTGAGTGAGAGAGAGAGAGAGAGAGAGAGAGAGAGAGAGAGAGAGAGAGAGAACTGACATGTCATGGCGCTTTACATCTATGATAAATATTTACTAATTCGCTGACCGTGTGTCATGTTGAATTTGGAGCTGTGTTAATGTGGGGAGAGAGCGAAAGAGAGAGAGGGAGAGAGGGAGAAAGAAAGCATGACACAGAAAGATGAAACATGGCAGACGGAGGGAAGAGCAGTAGTGAGAGAAACAAAGAAATGTTTATAGAGAATGGTGCGTGTGAGTTTGGGAGCGCGCACGAGAGGGAAACACAGCAGGATCACGTGCACGCGCGGCAGAGAAATCCTTGTTGAAAAGGCCTAGTGAGTGGGAGAGGGGTTGAGAAAGGGGTGTTGAGTGGGCGGGAAAGACGTGCTTCGTTGCCGCGCTCGTGTACACAAGTGAACGCACGCACGAACACACACACACACATGTGCGCAGCTCCTCAGGATCCTCGGCTCGCACACAGAGCAGAAGCTGTCCAACGTTTCTATGTAGCACAACAAAGGAAGGAGGTTTACTGGATGATTGCATCATTTCGAACTGTTATAAAATCGAAAATCGAGACATGCGAGCTTGTGACAGAGCTGAATTTAAATGCCAATCTGACCACACCGGAGGGTCAGCATCGGAGCGTGTTTACAAGCAAGAAAACCAGATCGAGATCGGGGGGGTTGAGGCAGGGAATCAAAAAGCATTTTCGCATGTCTGATTAACTCCCTCGTTTACATCATTTGTCAGTAATCAGATCTCTCTGCTGCCCACTGCCATATTTTCTAACCAGTGTTTTTTAAGTGTATTTAAATGAGCGTCTTACATAATAAAACACTGTCACTTTAAGAGATGTTTTTTTCCAGCGCAGTCAGAGGACAGTCTCTGCAAAAAAAGACCACAGCTTTTGCTTGTTGTGCATGTGTGTTTCATTTTTACAAATAGCCTACTGTTTCGCTGTGGACGTGAACTTATTTCGGGGTGTTCAGCGTCAACTGGGAACAATCGATGCAATTTGGTTGAGTTTCAGTCTGAGTTAGAGCTGAATTTGCTTGGTGGCACATTTCCTCTTTCATCCCTCTACGTGGCATTGACAGTGGTAACTTTATCGTGCACATGAATCAGTCAAAAACTTTTAAAAAAAGACATGTATACATGACTAAATAATCAGAAATCTATCAACAGGATGGAAAAGACAGACAAAGGCTTATGATTGTGCAACCTGTTTGCATCTTTTGAACAGCCAGGCAAGATGTTCTCTCATCATAATGTCCTCAGTGAGCACATGAGAAGCACACTTTTGACTAAAAAGACGAGTGAATTTATGAATCTAAGTGCAATGCCTATCAAATATGAGCAGGCTGAAGGCCTCTCTAGACTGTATTTTGAGAATGATCGGGGACGGGTTGCCATAGATCCTTTGAGTAGGTCCCTGCCTCTGATTACAACAACATCAAAGAAGCCTCATCAGAAAGGCTAATGGAGGAACGGGGGGCACTTGACCAGGAAGAAAGACAACAATAGAAGCGCTGGATCTGTGCATATGCATCAGCGAGCCTCCTACTACAGCATGTTCCTTCACAAAGACGGGCATGAATGAGCTCGACTTCAGCTCCAGGGCACTTCTGAGATATGAAACTGCTCAACTGTGAAGAAATAAATAAAACCTATGAAGAATTAGCATCTATAAATAAATGGCAGAAATGTATCTATAGTTTTACCAAGTGGTTAACATCTTTGATTAAAGGAGTGAAATTAGTCCGATGAACTTTTTTTTGCCATCGAATGAGTATAAAGCAGTAATGTTGTGTTTTTCTGGATCAGACCTGGGTTTTAATGTGAGGATCACGAGAAGGCGACTGAGCGAGTGTCACCAAGCTCGTTATTTTTGGCAAATGGGATGAACTGAACCTGTGTGTTTCCGAAAATAAAAGACACTGCTAAGGCACGCTACATGGCCCAACATGTGGCCTGGAGGCACAATGACTCACTTCATTAAGAAAATTAAGTTTTCACATGCAGTCCTCTCCGAGAAGAGCCGAGAGCATGTGCTTCAAATGCGACAAGTTATTTGAGGTCTGCACACAAACACTGTTTTTGTCTCTTAAAGTGAATCATCTGTCATTTGTTAAGGTAATTAACGAAAAACAAGCATAAACTCTGTTCAAGAATAGCAAATTTGAGAGTTATTGGGTGGTCTTGAATTTTCAATTTTGTAAATAACTAAGAACAGAACAGTAAATATATGTGTGAGTGCTAATGAAAATAAAAAATTAATTATGATTAAAACATTTTTTTGAAGTGCACAGGGGCATAGATTTCAGTGGCCTTACATCTCAGTGTCTCCTCTTTGAAAAAGACTCATTTCAGGGTGAAGACAACCACCTGTGTATGATGCAGAGCTGCAATTTAAAATAGTTTTTAATTCATCATCCATCATTGGTTAAGTTGATGAAGTTTTCTGTGACGTCTTCAAATACCTTCTTTTGTCCGCCTTACAATTTTAAAACCAGAGGACATTCCGTTTACTATCACATAAGACAAAGAAAAGAAGCAGATCCTCACAATTTAGTCTAATAAGTTAGCACATATTTTGAATTTTTGCCATAAAAATAGATTGAAACAAATAACTGATTCTCAAAAGAGTTGCTAATGAACCAACGAATCAATTTAAGTGTTGCAGCTCTAACACAACATGCTGAATTTGACTCCTGACCTGTCACAGGGGCCTCGATGTCCAGCAGGTTCTTCTCCGCACGCAGGATTGCGGCGCCCTCTCCTATGAGCCTCAGAGCCACCGCTTCCTCCACGCGGCCTTCCTTGGTTAGGTGAGCTTTCAGCACATCCACTTTGGGCTTCCCCTCGCTGTCAAACACCTCTTTAGCCGTCAGCCGGTGACTAGGGGGGAACGGGACAGCTGCAAGTGTAAAAAAACAAAACAAACCATCATTATAGTTGATATGCTTTCATAACATATTTACAGTGCTTTAATATACCTTTCATTGACAAAAGGATTATGAGGATACGCAGTTAATTCCACATCACTGAGCAAACGGCATTTAAGCTGTTTGATTTGCAGGTACTTTGTACCTTCCAGGGGATCGACTCCCCGCAGGAGAGGGAGTTAGTGTTCACTCCCATGCTTCCAGCCCACCCTCTGAGACAATTTACCAGATTGCTGCTATGATCTGTGAGTCATTCAATTTTCAATATTTATAACAGACCCACACAGTTTCTAGTTTGCTTGGCAATATTCATAGCAAAAGAGATCACACTTGAAAATGAAACACAGAACTGATATTAAAATGTTATCACAAAAAGCCTTTCATTTGAGTGAAGAGTCTAAATAATGTGAGTATATCATGTTGTAGTGTTTAATATGAGATATGAAGACTGCAAAATAATATATATTTAAACATGCACTGTTTTATGGTTAGAAGAACAGAGGCATCTTCAGTCTGACGGGCACTTGCATATTTGTTAGTCACAATTATTTAAAGAAGTGAAATGATGTTTATTTCCAAGAGTCTTGCAGGCATGGTGGAAATTAGACAAACCAAATCCACAACAAATCTCTGTTACTGTCAATTTCCATAATTAGTGGCTTATAAAGGATAGCTTTTCACAGCAATTCAATGTGCTTCAGTAATTTTGGATACAACAGATGCATTCAAAAGCCTGAATCCTGTTTGCATGCATTTTAATTTAGAACAGTGAACTTTCCAATCTAATCACAGCATACAAAATGGAGGGTGCACATTTCCTATGCAAATAGTCCACTGGGTCTTTAGACAGACTTTTAATAAAAAGCGTGTTCTTGTAACAAAAGAACCCAACGCCCACAATGCATTCTCTAAAAAGGACCTCGTGTCACTGTCATTTCAGCAGCTGACATCAAACAGTTTTAAACGAAACTTTTTGAAATGAAACCATGATCAAGAAGGTAGTTTTAGTGGCCTCCACCGAAACAAAAGCCGCGTGTTAATATTTCCTTTTCACAACCCACTGATGAGCATATTGCTGCTGACAGCAAAGGTGCAAAAAGGGCATAATTAAAGACCACATCCTGTAGACTTTCAATTCAGCAGCTGTACGCTGTTTAAAAAAATAAGACTAGCTCTTTATTAACGTCCACTTTGTACAGATAATACACGTGTGACTAATGCACTAAGCCAGTAACAAATACTGTTGAGTTGGTGGCTCTGCGTGTGTGTGTGTTTGCATTAACATCCATCCTCCCCAAAGGTGACATCAGTGGTAATCAGACCTGTACTTTATCTGTGTCACACTGTGCTTAGTGACAGA
Organism: Centropyge bicolor; assembly: GCA_037975185.1. NCBI lineage: Eukaryota > Metazoa > Chordata > Actinopteri > Pomacanthidae > Centropyge > Centropyge bicolor. The sequence goes on from JBBMOC010000030.1 coordinate 2,399,877, forward strand.
TGATATTTGGGATCTCAACTGCAGTATTTAAAGCTTTCTAACAGGTGAACAGGTGTGCTATTTCCATTTTCGTCTTTCCCGCTAGCACCATCCTTTGCAAGTCCAAAATGACCTAAATGGGCTCGTAACACAACTTTGCTCAAGCCAAATCAATATGAATTGAGCTTCAAACAATCTTTTAAAACAATATCAGCCTAGTGACTCCATTAAGTTATCTGGGGCATTCAGAAATCCCCATCTCAGATAGAATTACCTAAGGCCCCAGGTTGGCCTCCTCTGAACACCTGCTGTGCAACTCTAGCCCGAGGCCAGGGCCTTGGGGCTTTCGCCTTGAACGACTACACCCCACCGGCCCCCGAGATGATGGAGACGTACAGTGTGAACATTCCTGTGAACCACCACGAACCTGTTTGGGGGCATTTCCTGCCTGAACAGACAGACGGGTCTGTGCTTTAAACATGACAGCTAGGTCACGAACCCTAGATGTAATTATGTCACAAATATTCCTGGGAAGACTAGTGTGAATGACTATTGATTTTAGTTGGCTGTCATAATAAACCTCACATACAGTAAAGGTGTCAGATAAGGGCAGAGGGTACAGTACAGTTTACAGTATTCTCCTCTGGCCACACTGTTAGGCAATTAAGCATTCCTACATTGACAGGTAACCTCCCAAGGCAGTCTACCACAACCATGCTGCTCTTGAATGTGAACTTTATGAGACCAAGTTATTCTCAACTCTCTCTGCAGAAAACATAGTGTGTGGAAAGGTAGACTCACCCCATAGGTGATGCACGTGTAAAGAATTCCAAGTAACACCATTGAGTTTTATGAGGCAGATGCACAGGAAAACCGAATAGCTGTATGACTCAAATAATGCTATAATGAATATGCACAGACAAGTAATGCAGCACGATGCAGAAGATTGTTTTTCCCACGACCAGCACAATACCATGGGAGAAACTGTGGATGTTGACCGAGCCACATCTGTCCCGACTGAAGTGACAAAACATAACACATCTTAAAATTCAAACGCTGAAGAATAACATTATTCTTTAATAGAAATAGCCCATGTGAAAGCTGTAGCTGTTGGCGTGCTGGCAACCTTTCAACACGTCATCCCTCCACGTCGCACAGTCATGACAATGGAAACACTGTGAACTTTCCCCTCGTGGAATTTCTAACAGCCCTCTTATTAACAGGAGTAACACCCACCTCTGCCAAAACATTACATGGCACATTGTAATGGTAGGTTCTACACTGTAGAGAAAAAAAAAAGGCGTTACCCCCAGTGACAAAAAATTAGAAGTCTTGAGCAAAGGAAAAAAGCACAACGGGGATTTAACAACTCCATCAAGGGAAAAAAAAATCATCAAACTTTTGTTATGTGAACAAGAAAATAAATGGTGATGTCAAATGTTGCATTAAAGAGCGGGCCACATCTTTCTCAGTCAATGCAGTAATTAACCAGTCAAACATGAGACGCTGACAGTCAAAACAGAATAAAATGGCAAAGTCTCAACCGCCCAAACAACAGTATCGGAACATTCCCACACAGCGATTGTGGATCGTTGCAAATAACCCTGTGCATCTATCCTTTCACACAGAGCTTTATAGTATATAAATTGACCCGAGGCTATCTGCCCGGAACCCAAGTATGACTCAAAAATGGTCTCCATTAGCTGGATGCTTTTGCCTTCATTAATTTTACCATTTCTCTGTTCCCTGCTGTTATGTAACCGGGAAATTGCACTGCAGCCTCGAATCTAGCATGAGAGAGAAATGATGAGAGTGAGCGAGGGTAAGAGAAGATGAAAAAGAAAAGGAGAGAGAAAAAAAGAAGAAGTCTGGAGTCTGATTTAACTTTCCCCGGTAATTTGTCTCAGATTAGCATTGTAATTTCCAAGATACAAATTAAAGCCATCCATCAGCCATTAGGTTTAAAGCCTAATAGACCGCTAAACCTCTGAATGTCTGGAGGGCGTGCTAAATAAACTTTAAAGTTTATGTAATAAAAGTATACTATCTTGTGCTGGTCAGCAAGGTTTATAGCAACAGTTAATGATTTCTTTCTTCAGTGGGTTAGCGTTGAGTTTCAGGTCTTGAACTCGCAAAGCTTTAGATCACCAACCCCAGTGGTCGCATTTGTCCTTGCATTCGTGATTAGAATGACTATCTTGGAGCGCAGCCGACATTCAGGTGCGATTCTTGAAAATTCCGCACCACCGGGGCGCAGCGCATCTGAAAGCGCTGGGAAGCAGTTGGGAAAAACGGGGCAGGTTGAAATGTTCAGGCTGGTGTAGTTCAGAGCTAATGCGATCTCTCTGAGGAATGAGACAGCGGGAGGTGTGCAGTCATACGGGGCTGGACAGATCAGCTTAATTGGAGAAAGGGAGTCGGGCTGTTGCAGAGCTTGCCGAGCAACCCCTGGCTTCGTTTAGTGGGGAACACGAAGTGCAACCGTGATTTCTGGCCTCAACTGGCAGCTAAGATGTCTGCAGTTCCTGTATATCATCTTCCTTCCTGGCCTTGTTGTGTGTCCTGCACTTGACATTATAAATAGAGCATAAACAAACACCAGCAAAGTCACGTTCAGTTATATTCAGGAGAAGTTTCTGGAAATCAAAAAAACTCTCAACTCCTAATAGAGTGAAATAAAAAAATGACCTACAAAGAAGAAAACGTGCCTGTGCTTAATAGCTAGATGGAATTGTAAGAGCTTTTATTGATATAATACAGCTCCACTCACATAATATGGTCAGTGGATCAATACCGACAACCCCAATTGCAAAAAAGTTGGCATGCTGTGTAAAACATAAATGAAAGAGAAAGTGATAAGGAGCTAATCCTTTCTGACATATACTCAATTAAACAGTACAAAGAAAATACATTTAATTTTTGACCTCATCAACTTCATTGATTTTTGTAAATATCTGCTTATTCTGAATTTGATGGCGGCAACATGTTTCAAACAAGGTGGGACAGGAGCAACAAAAGACTGTGAAAGTTGTGAACTGATCCAAAACCACCTGTTTGGATCATTCCACAGGTAAACAGGTTCATTGGTAACAGGTGATAGTGTCATGGCTGGGTATGAAAGGTTCATCCTGGAAAGACTCAGTCGTTCACAAGCAATGATGGAGAGAGGTTCACAGCAATTCCTATAGCAAGCATTTACTGTGGCTCACCCAGACGCTGGTGAAGAGCAAGCTATCTGCTAATAACTTCCTTTGTCTTAAGTCAGCATTGTCCAAGCTAAGTTGGGATTGTGGCCAATGAGTGGGCATTTAAAAAAAAACAAATGAATTCCTTTAAAACATACAGATAGAGCAGACTGCTTGGCAAGAAAAGCAACAACTTATGATAAATTCTTACATTTCCAGGTCCAGCGACCTAAATCCTGCGATGCACAGCACCTTTCTCTCAGATGCTAAACTGATCTGCAAGAAATCAGCGAGGGTGAACGATGCAGCAGGAGCCCGTGTGGAGCGTGGGCGACACTCTGATTGTCACTGCCCACGACTCAAACCCTCCGCCCCCTTCCCACAGACAAGCCACCACACCAGCAATTTTCCTCCTCTAAGACTCAGCATGACCAGTGGAAATCTCAGCATGACCAACAGGGAGCTGAGGCACAACAAAGACTTCAGAACTATGTGTGAGTGCGACAAAGGTCAGTTCATATAAAGCATAGAATACCAGAGGTAATTTGACTGCATGGTCAGACGTTGTTATGCAAAGGCAGCGTGGTGTCTGATCTAAAGCGAGATACTGATCTATAACTTTGCTTCCTTGCGCCGCGCACAAAAAAGCAGTCACTATTCCCTTGATCCATTTGCCTTTTTTGAATGATGGTGCTGTGCTGTTTGTCCTAAGGCAAGGTAAGTGGCTGGAGGCACAAGCAAGATCTCTGTATGGACCTCTCAAGTGGAAACTCTATCTCATCAAATGGTATGAAAAACTGTTGCCAGGTATGACCATAGGCGGATTAAAATGACGCAATGGGCCCCTTGGCACATGCAGGTAAAAGCCCCCCCACCACTCCAACACAGAAGCAAGACACCCAGCCTGAAAGAGACACAAAGCAACAGCAAATCACAAAGCTTTTTTAATTTGTGGTCTTTTCAAATCTCGATGTAGATGTTTTGTGCTTCACTGTGGCGGTTTGTGTCTCAGTGGCCTGTGGTTGCTCGGACCCCTGGGCCAGCGCTTGGTGCTGCTCAGTAATCCATCCATGGGTAAGCTTGCACAACCAAAGTGGAGTGCCATGCAGCAGTATTTGTTTGCAAAAGGCAGCACACAGAGAACAAGAAGAAACACACCCACTAACACACCAACAATTGTGGGATTATGTTTCAGAATAACAGCATTATGCATTTGCACTATACGCACGAGATGGATCTACTGGCAGTGCAAAAAAAAAAAAAAAAAAAAAATTCAATCACACTCAGACTTTTTCCCAGTTGGAAGCCTTTTAGTGATGAAGCATCCACTGCGTGTGGTGTATGCACAGAGGACGACTGCCAAGTGTTGAACGGGGCACCAAGAGTGTGCAAGTCACTCTCCACTGATAGCCGGGGTTTGTTAATTTAATTACATAAGGACATTCAATTAGGACGGGATATGTTTAGGAGACGAGGACGAGCAGAATGCATGAGCTTCGGTGGGCGGCACGAAACAAAGAACATACTGTACTTCAGAAAGCACCTCAACTTCAAATGTCATCTGGCAGCAGTTTCATCGCTTCATTATTACACTACCAGAGTCCATTCGGAAGCTGATTACCTGACATGCATAATGCAGAAGATGTAGCTGTCTTCGCTGACAACAAAGAACTGCAGCAGCTGAACCATATAACGCATTATATTCACGCGGTGATAAATTATTTGCGGCGCCGTCTACCTCACACGCTGGATACGGCGGCGTGATGTCTATATGTCGGGTCTGAAATTAGCGTATCAGTGTTTCTGCGACTCCTCCTCCCTCTTCAACCCGTCTAGAAAACATATAACACTGTCAATCAATAATTCATGAGACAGCACTCCCTAGGAATAATGCATTCCTTACATACAATTAACACAATATAAAGTTCCAGTCGCAGAATGACGCCTACGGTCAAAGTAGAACTGATTACAATTTCCAGAGAAGTAAAACAATATGTCAGCGGGGGCTTATGGCTGCCAGCTTAATTTAAAGACTTTCTTGAGCAAAGAAATCATAAAACAGAAAAGGAACAGTTGGCTTCTTCCTTTTCATAAGAGTCTACTGTGAACAAAATTGCTCTGACTCAGTGTAGAATACATCAATCTCCACTTTCAGTATGATTCAGAAAAGCAATATTGTGTGCATTAATGGATGGTAAAAGAATTGCCCATGAGGATGAAAATTGAAATTTGGTAATTTGGATAGCCCTGTTAGAATTATCCTCAGCTGGATGAGCAGTTGTCTGGATGAGAAGCGCTTTATTGCCCACTTTAAGTCGTTGCATAATTCTGCAAAATCAAGTGTTAACAGGCTGGATTTGGATGCAGCAGCACAGCTGAGTCCATACACCTGGTATTTACAATGTGTACCAGTACAGCAAAGAAGGAAACCACTGTAGCCTCCAATACTGTCATATGAAGAGGCATTAAAACGGAAGTAAATGTTCAGTATAGAATATATAGGCCTACCATCTGGCCACCGAGGGCAGGCCACAGATTCAAAAGGCCGGCAGGCTTTAGGGCAAATGGTAGAAAGGTCACTTAGAAATTGGCGTGAACCTCTTTACCATGCATTAGCGGGGATAGAAGCCGGCCCCTGAACGAAACGCTTAGCAGAGCTTAGCTTTGAAGCTCAGTGCTTTTGAGTCTGCCAAACATATCTGTATGCGGTATGGAAATGGAGTGGTTACCTCTGCGGTTGAAGCAGGAAGGAGAGCAGCGCCAACAGCACTCACCTTCCCAGAGACAGACAGACATAAAGAGAGTACAAAGACAGAAGGAAAAGAACACTTCTGCATCAGAGGAAATAAAAATGCAAAAGGGAGGGGACCGAGCAGGACTGTCAAAAAATACTTAGGGGGCCTGTATCAAAGATATGGCACCATAAAGACTGGTACTGCTACAGAGCCCAGCAGGTATTCAGAATAACATACTGTATTTAATCATTTGTGCATAGAAATTACCGTTCCCTCGAATTAATAAATTGCAATAGTACAATAACTTCTACGCCTCAATTTGCTCCCCACAATTAATAATTCATGCCCTAAAATTAAAAATTGTGCCTTCGAATTACTCGATTCATTCCCTCAAATTAATAGCAAGGCAGTTTAATTTATTGTAGCAGTCGTCAGAAAGGGGAAAAAAACACCCAGACTTTGAACTTTTCCCTTTAAATAAATAGCATGAGGATATAACATGAGGATATATTGTTAGTGTTTAAAAGACAGTCAGCACTACTTGAACTGTTTGCTCGTCAGCTTTGGCTAATAAAGCACAAATGCTGCTGTGTAATGCATAGAAAAATAAACCATATAAGGTGTCATATAAACAACAATCTAAATGGATTCATTGGTTTTATTCTGACTTTGAAAAAAGATATGTAGATGCATATCAGGTTATCTTTGACACCACACTATTTCTGTTGCAGAATAACATTGTTTTTGTTCTGTAAATTATTCGCTTCTCCGAGAAGGTGATTGGCTGCGGTCTCCTATCCCTCCAGGGCCTGTACGTCTCCACCCTGAGGCGAGCAGGAAGGACTGTGGCTGACCCCTCCCACCCCGGACACAACTTTTTGAGTCACTCCCCTCCAGCAGGAAGCTGCAGTCCATCAGGACCAAAACCACACACCACAAGAATAGCTCTTTCCTGACTACCCCCACTGAATGCGACTCTCCATCCCATAGTCTCTATATGTTACATTAACATAGGTCTGTGCCATCTGAATGTATGCATTACAATAACACACATATTGTATTGGACTACTATCTTGCACATTTTACATATTCCTATACTGTGAACTTTCGCACATTCCCTTATGAGTACTTTGCACATTCCTGCACAACAGTACAGCTCCTTCATGTTAATAACATATGGTACATATTTTCATTATAGTTTTCATATTTTATCATAAATTTTCTATTTATGCTTCTGACTCTAAGTACTTGTTTTTATCTCTTTTTTTAAGCACCAAAATGAGTCAAATTCCTCGTATGTGAAAACCTCATTGGCAATAAAACTGATTCTGATATTGCAACCTTTGAAAGCAAATCTAAAAATCCTCTAAATGCACTATTGCTGCACTTTTAAGTGTTGCTGTCCGTGATCATCTGCTGCAGTGATATAAGCTTTTACATCGCATCAACAAACAGGAGAGATATTAGATAAAAGTGAGTAAAAGGGGTTGCCAGGGAAACAGAGCTGTAGAGTCTCAGTCTTAATCTTTCATCCATCAAAATATTGGCTTAAAAATGAGTCGCCGGCAGCATGTTACATACTGCACCGACTTCATCCAAGGCTGGAAATCCGAGCAGTAGCCTTATCGTACATGTCTCCCCCGTTACATGCAAATTATATATTAGCAGAAATGTGGTGAACACAAACAAAAGGAGTGTGAATGTGCATCCGACAGCTGTTCGCTGCAACAACATGCATGGCTGTTTGCACAGAGGTTCACATCAATGACAGCCGTCTAGGGATCCTCATTATTAAGATAGACAGGTTGTATACTAAACAAGGCAACAATACACCCAAAAGCCTGCATTCATGCTGCCGTGGCTGTCAGGGTTATCAAAGACCATCAAGCTCTGACAGAAAATAGCCCATGGCAGTGTTTGAGACCTGGGCGACAGCGATGTGAGAGTGAGTGACAAGCTAACGTTAATCCTGCTGCTGGCTCAACAGATTTCAGATGAGAAATGTAGAAAGAGTTAGCAGCAGCAGCAGGTGATCAAAATGCACCGCTGCTCAGACAGCACTCTGACTAAGTCCCTGATTAATTAGTGAGGTTAGGGCTGAAGCGTGGGAGGCTGGCGCGTGGGTGAATGGAGGGATGGATGAATGTATATACTATGTAAGATGGATAGATAGGAGTAGGCGGTGGATGTTGCGAGGGGGAGGGTGGTGCATGTGGGGGGGAATGGGCATTTTCTAAGGGATGTCCCTGCATCGGTTTTCTGATGGTGGTTGAGCACATTGCGAGCCATCAATGTAGCAGCCGATCAATGACAGAGTGAGAGGCCGCCAGGGACCTGGATCTCGGCTGGCAAATGACTACAGTGGATTTGGAGCCGGAGTGGGGGAGGTGCATGAGTCAGGGAGAGTGAAGGATCAGTCAATGGAATAAAAATGCATCAAGAGTCAAAATGAAAAAAAAAAAAAAAGAAAGTGCAGCGAGAAAAGAGCGCCTGTCAATCTACCGAAAATGATCCACCCCGACTCCACTGATGTGACATCCCAGCAGATTTACCATAGTCACACAGCTCGTGGTCTAGAGCAAATTGTTAGCCATGTCCTGACGATAGACAGTCAAGTCAGTTCACTGTCTAGAAAGCCATATTAAATATTGACACCGTGAAAGAGCTATCGTTTCCTCTCAAGGCAAAAAGGGCAATATTAAAGCACAACAGCTTTTACGTTTCTTGAATTGAATCTAAAGGGTTTACTCTTCAACTGACAAAGACTCAGCAACATGATGGCTTTTACTTCATCCAACTGAGATCCAACTAGCAAGTATGGTAAATATAAGAAAACAGGGAAATATTGCTTCTTTCTGCAGTACTTTTTAAATTTAAACAGTCATGTTAAAAGCATGCTGCCGAAAACCACCAATCCAAAGTGCTGGATCCGCCAAGAAGTGTCTTTCAGTGCTGGTTTTTCTGGTATGATTCTGGTAAGATTTTCTTCCAATGAAGTACAACTTTAATATCTATAAACAAATACCAGCATATGAATAAAAAAATTTCCTCAGCCGCCATGTTTGAACTGTTCAGAGACACGATTGCCTTCGCAGACACCCGAAAAATATGAAGCAGGCTAAATATTGAGTCGTGATGGTGAGCCATGCAACGAGCTCCAGTCGATGAGAGCAGACACAGGCTTGGGGATGGGAGAGCAATGGAACAGCAGCCAAAAACCAAATCCAAACCACAACCATTTCCTTCTTCTTTTTCGCTGCAAATCAGCGCACAAACAACTTCAACTCAGCACTGTATAAAGAAAGGTGTCTGAAGGAAAGGGTTTCCCAATAACTAACTACAGGTTAAGGAGCAACTCTGGTCAGAGAGACTCAAAGTGTAATAGAAAAGCAAACTGTGCCAACACTGATGAGCAGTTGACAACTGAGGTCCAACCGCTAAGAAGCTATGATGAACGGCTGGGCTGGACGGAGCTACAGTGAATTATTACAGGCCATTACAAGTTTGGACAGTCCTGAGTTTAAGGTGTTAAGGGCCAAGAGGCCGGCACTGAAAAGCTCCGTCTCAATGTAAAACACCTCGTAGATTTCCAGGTTTGCGGAGACGTTAACACTCTCTGGCATTTCCTCTCAAAGCCACTCTGACAGGCCCCTGAAGAAGACATCCCCTGCTAGCTTTGCCGTGCTGAGCCCTGCCCCCCTCCTCCTCTTCCTCCTCCTCCACAATGCCGTGACACAGGATTAGCTTTCATTAGAGAAGGCGCTGTAATCAGCTTTGGAGCATAGCAGAGACGGAACAATGGGAGAGGTTGAAAGAATCTGGAAGACAGGGCGCTATGGGTGCGCGCTCGGCTGTACACGAGCTATTCCCACAAATGGAACCTGTGGCACAAGAGCCAGACAGTTTCATATCCACACTCATCTGCATATTCCAGTTTACTATGGCTGAAAGACTGCCGCCATGAGAAATACAACATAAAGGCAACATGCTGATTGCTTCACTTGTCATTTTAGGGCTCTGACACGACAGCAGGCTATAAGACACTGTTGAGCTGCCATTAAGCATTTCAGGGGCAGATGAGTCCACAGACAGTGAGAGAGAAAGCTATCTGACGAAATCTGGGATTTCACTTCACTATTTCTCCGGCTCAAGCAAGACCACGAGCCAACAGAGATACAAATGTGGAGAAAATGTTGACTGGATGTCGGCACTGTGCTGTGGAACTGCAGAAAAAATAAAGCTGTCAACAGAAGACGAGACAAGACTTGCAAAATGAAATAATACAGTCCGAGGCAAAAAATCTAATACTCTCATATCCCGAAATAGAGGAAATTGATCACACGCTAAATTGTCCTTCATAAATCAACCGAAAGTAAATCAGGCCATCCATAAGGTCTGTGCTATCGTGTGTCTGGTCTTTGATGCAATGATGGCATCTTTCCTCAGGGCTTCAAGGCTATAATTTCAACATTTTCTTCAGATGGTAAACAGAAAGGTCAGGCAGTTAAGGAGGGATCAGTGGGCGTGTTTGGATTCCAGTCTGGACAAAAACATGGCTCCGCACGTGCACAGAACCACCTTTGTGTGAGTCCTCCAGCACTCTCCATCATGCTGTCAACTGGCGCTTGAATTGGGAAGGACTGACGACACAGGTCTATCGAGAACATATGTCCCCACTAACCCTGGAGAGCTCGCCAGTGCACAGGCAGCCACTTTACAAAGCGTTCTTGTTTGTTGGCTTGTCCTGCGAGTGTGCAGTGACATACGGAAGGGTGGCTGGACACGATACAGATCCAGCGAGCGCAGTTCAGCTGGGGCTGCAGTTGTTGTCACAAAACCAGATGTTTGACTTCAAAAGCTTTACTACGAAGATAAACATGTGAAACTCAATACTATAATGATACCATGGCAGAGAAGTACAAATATAAAGCAGTATGCTTCCACATTTGAACTGGACATGTTTGCTGCCACCTTTGCAGAAGTGCTTTAAAATGTTGGTTAGTCATAAAACTGTCAGCTCTGTAAACAAATTTGTTCTACATTTTTCACCTGGGGGAAGTTTTTTTTCATGTTGCTACTGAATGTTTTTAATCTATTTCAGTGCCTGCTACAGTCAACTGTCAAGAGCCAGATTGTGGCTCCTTCTTTTCCAGCCCTTTTTTAAAATATTTCAATCCACACATGTAAATACTCCAGAGAGGAAAATAAAAGAGCATTTCAGATTGCAGAACACATTTGCTTCAAGTACCAAGACGCGTTATGTGTTGATCACAGAGGAGAACTGAACTGAACTTGACTATGTGATACCTTGAACATTATGAATATCTGGATGGCTGATTATGGCATCATCAATGTTCACCAGCAGAAAGTCAAGCCCTGACCCAAGTTTTACAATCACATCTAGAATCACAAATTAGAAATCTTGATTATTACATGACTCATATAATCTGATGCAATGTTATCTTCTGCTATTTCAATATCAATATGATACAATATGGTATGTAAATCATTAAAAAAAATATATTGTTACGTTTCAGAAACTCCAACTGACTTTGGTGTTTTCTGTACTCATTCACAGCTTGCCTCTGAGATAATATGCCTCAACAGGCGTGATCGCACCTCCCAAGGAGGGCTCGTTGGCAGCCGAGATGTTGGCATTTCCAGAATGCAATTACGAGACGCATACAGAGGGGATGAGGCCAGTCTATATTTGCACCCACACTTGGTAAACGGAGCATACGAGACTTGAGGCTGACCCAAATAAAACACTGCCTGAACTGTAGATAACATTCCTCATCATTAATTAACCCCCTCCCTTACTCCTCTCAGCCGTGAAGGTTACCTGTTTGACTCGTAAGAGAATACCGGCCTACGGCTATCGCCACGATCTGCGGACTGGGGCAAACCCTCCCAACCATACAAGAATAGCCCCGTCACATATGTGAAATGGCATTCCTCCATGCTGTGTCATAAGGACAAGGGCGGGTCAGAAAAGGCAACCAAATATAACATGTGTTTTACATAAGTAAACACATTAATAAAGCTAAAATATGTTATTCTAAAAAGTATTAAAGGAGTAGGATTCAAGTATAATAAGACTCATCTAATATTATAACAAGCATCTTTCTGGCATCAAGCATTTGTGTCCAAGAGATCCATGGTTGAGTTTTAATTTCTGGCAGAGTGACTGTGGTTTTTCTGAGGACAGGTGGTGAGGCAATGGGATGGCGCAGCCAGCCACCTCCTCCCTCCTCTTGCCAAGACAACAAGGCCCCTAAGAGTTCCCTTCCTTTGCCATCGCTTCCATTTCCCCTTTGCCCACGCCCACCTCTCAAGCCCATCTCCGTATCTAGGCCATGACTGCACGGGTGTGGTGGGTTCTCCTGCCAGCAGGGGCACCTGACTGCCAAGAAAGAAAAGCAAAAAAACAACACAGGGCTGGGAGAGGAGGGAGGGAGGGCAACAAAGGAATTACTTTTCTACAGACCAAAGGAATTCTGAGTCAGCAAGGGATATAACTCCTCACCAACCGCACACACACACACACTCCTTGTCTCGCCATTTCAAGCCCCTTGGAGCTCCATATATCAGGAGAAGCTGTGACGGAATCCCTGAAGTAGCTGCTATTATGCAACCCTTCTGGCCTAAAAGTGACTGTAAAGTAAATCATCCTTCTCTGCCGCCAGCCTGACCTCCATATTGCAGAGAAAGCACTTTCAAAATTCACGAGCAGAGTATTATGCTGAAGGCACCATCTGTGCAGGCTTTACTAGCAGCCGTTAGATTAAAGGCAGTTAAAGCATCACATTCGAAAGCCATATCTGTAGTCAGCGTCCAATCAAAGATAAGACGTGTAAGCAAGGGCAAGGGCCTTAGGAAAACTCTAGGTGCTGCTGGGTAGTGAGGGTCAAGCAGCACTGGGCTGCCCGGGTCGTGCCCCTGATCCCTTCAGGGCAAACAGGCCAGCTACAAAGGTCATGTGTCCTTTGCGGATCAGGTCAGTGAATAAATTCAGGACTCAAAAAGGGACATTTGACAGCTTGGCTGCCTGAAGGGAGTCTCCACTCACAGACTCTCTTCTGCTGTGGTCAAAGGCCTCTTGCCTTTGCTACACATAAAATACTAGTCAAATGTTTGGATCTTTATTTATTTATTCACTTTTTACCATTAATGCTGAAGACATTAAGATGATGGCAAATAAAAAAAAGTCTAAACAAAGCAAATTATGACACCATCCATTACAACCAAAACTCTCACATGTGAACTCAAACTTGAACATCCTCTGCAACAGAGGTAACTCTTGGTCTTGTCCTGGGATCATCCTCAATAGGTCTAATTTCTCTTTAATAGTTGAGCAGTTCTTGCCATAATAGGGATTACTGGAGTAGTCAAACAGGGCTGTTCACTGTGTACCCATACTACCTCCACACAGCACAAGTGATTTCACTAATTAGCATTTGACAAGATACACCTGTTAATTGAAAACCATTCCAGGTGACGACCTCATTCAGCTGACAGAGAGAAAGCCAACAGTGTGCAAAGGTGTTATCAAGGCAAGATGGCTACTTTGAAGAAAAATATAAAACATATTTTCATTGTTCACCAAACACTTATTTCATAGTTATATGTCTTTATGTAAAAAAAAAAATTAAATTAAAAATAAAGAAAATACTTTGTCTGGCATTGTACATCTCTTTTTATACTTACAACCTGGATACTGTAGTTCAGCTAATCTTCTGAAAAAATCTTTACTATAGTGACAAGTTGTACTGAACAACTGTTTTTATGTTTATGACCATCTCCTTCCCGGAATACAAACACAGACACAAAAGCATATGCTGCCATATATTACGTCCGTTTGCAGATTCTAAAAGATGGACTATATTTACTTAATCAAAAGCAAATAGGTTTTATAAAGATATCCCATGCAGTGCTGCAGTGTAATACTGTGGAACTGCATAGCTCTGTACTGTATACACCATCTGTTAGGCTGAAAACATGTCCCTGCCCTCTTAACTGCTGGCTACCAAACAGACAGTTCTCAACGAATGTTTAACGCAGCGTATGACTATTGTCTGCCAACGTTACTGTCATGAAGTGTTTGAGATTGAAATACATTTTTTAAAAAAACATGCTTGCGGAGAGGGAATGGGAAATTGATTTCACTCCGCCAATTGCTGCTGAAGTGCTGGCTTAAAATCACTAGGAGATACACTATCTGCCGGCTGACCCACTGATTCGTACCTCGATTTGGCCGTCCCCGAGGCTTGCCACATTCCTCCAGGGGGATCAGATTACGTTCTATACAGGGAGACGGGCCTGAAGCATTATGGGTGTTTTGGTCGTACAAACACGGGTCTGACACAGTTGAGCAGCAGCGTGAGCAAGCAAGCGCTCAAAAGGGAATGAAAAAAGAAATGGCGAATGAATGGCAGATGGTGGCCTAGAGGAAGCATTGTAGTCATGGTTGAAAGCGAGGATGGCAGAACCACAGCGAAAAACTAAACAGAGGAAGAAGACAAGAAATGTGTTGTTGGAGGGTGGCTGGGATACGTGACAGAGAGGCAGAACAGAGTTGAGCCAGGGAAAAGGGAAAATAATCTTGCCTTGTACAGTGTGTCTCACATTTTCTACAGGACCCGAAAAAAAGACAGCGCTGACTGAAGTAGCTGTCGCGCCTCTGTAGAAGAGCTGTCAAAGACACTGTAACTCTTTAGTCTTCTTGAGACTGCATGTCATGGATGCGGACAGACCCGAACTTGTGTTCACAGCGGTAACTGTGTGCTAGTGAGCGTCTGTGTCACTCAACCACCTCGCCGCTTTCTGTGGGGGCTGGGCCACTATAAAAGGCTTGCATGATATAGCAAGGCAACAAACAAGCTGCCAGAGAACATGACAGCTAGCGAGCGTGAGCACGGGCGGGTAGGACTGGGGTGTGACAACGGCATTAATTACCAACAATGGGTGCATGTCTTGTGGCTCTGGAGTTCACACAGAGGGGAGATTAGTGTGTTGAAACAACAAGTCTCGCATAGTTTCACCATTCTCAATAAGTTGAATGGGAGGATCCTACTACTCCAAGTTAACAGGCACAAAAACATGAAAATGCATGGATGCTTGTATGAACATGTATAACAATGACAGCTGACTGGTGCATCCACCACACTTCTACTGAAAAACAGGATCTCTCTGCAGGCAAACAATGGAGCGAAGTGCAAACGTTCATAAGTGTCAGCAGGAGTCCACTAGCCCTCCCTGCACTCCTAATGGTCCGATAGGGAGCAGGCCGGCATTAAAGCTCAAATGATTGGTCATCGTAATGTATGGCTCCCCTGCGGTGTTTGGACAGGCACAAAATCAATCGGAGCCCTGGGACGCACTAACCTCTCCGCAATCTGGCTAACAGAGGCGCACCGAGAGCTCAGGCTGATGAGATATCAGTTTGCACGATGATCGCATTCACAACTGTTGAGGCCAACTCAGAGTCGGCTTTGCTTTCAGGGGGGCTTCGACTGTCTGTTCTGCCTTGTGTTGCTGGCAAACTATAGTCTACTGGGGGCAAGCTCGAGTGTAAATTAAATCCAACTTTAAACAAGGTAAATTGACCCTGCGATTACTAGCAGAATATTCCCCAGAGAAAGTGCAACAGCAAGTGGTGAAATTTCAGCTGGTGGTCCTTTTGGAGTTGATGCTGGGGTCTGATTCAAGAGACAAAACAGCGAGTGCATGGTAGCAAATACATGCCACCTCTACAGTAGGTCTACCCCCTACCTCCCCACCAACACATATACACACACCTCAGTCACGACTCTGGCCAGCCTCTGCAGAGAGTGTTTTGAGTGAGTGGGCCAGGCAGCGGTCCTCCTTCCTCTTCTCTCCACGTGGGCAGGAGTGACTGAGAGGCCTGCCATCATCAGCTCTGGGGCAAAATTAACCCCTGGTTGCCTGGTTGTCTTGTGACACATTTTCAGAGATGGGTCAAAAATTAAAAAAATACTAAATTCTCTTTTAAAAAAAATGATGTACTAACGAAGGGCTGATTTAATAAATAACAAATATGTTGATGAGAAGCGTGTCAACATCAGGAAGT
The DNA here is from genome assembly GCA_037975185.1 of Centropyge bicolor. Taxonomy (NCBI): domain Eukaryota; kingdom Metazoa; phylum Chordata; class Actinopteri; family Pomacanthidae; genus Centropyge; species Centropyge bicolor. The sequence continues at coordinate 2,415,866 of JBBMOC010000030.1, forward strand.
ACTGTCTTGTCTCGTCACACAAATGCTAATCTAACAAAACAACATCCTGTCAGGTCAATTATAGCACAAGCTGACATCCAATGAAAGATTTTTTTTGTCCTATGGTAAATAAGCAGACACCAAATTCACCACCACGTGGAAGAGGAGGGTTCATTTTCAGCCAGGTGGTCTATAATTAACACGTGTAAATAAACCTTGGGGCCTCGACTCACCTCCAGCTGTATTTGTATAGCTGGAGTTTGTCTCTCGTCCACACGCTGGGTACTTTAACTAGCTGGCTAACAACACCTGAAATAAAGGACCCCCACCTCCCACCCCGGGGTTGTCTCTTCACACGGCAGGATCAACAGTGAATGAGCAGAGGAAAAACAAAGTGGCATATAATGTGCTTATTTACCCATCTGTAATTAGGGCTTTCCTCAATTAAGCTAATTTTTGTTCATTTGCTTAATGGAGCTGAGAAATAATAATAAAAAAAATCCTTCCTGTTGAAAGCTGCCTTTGAACAGCAGAGAGTGAAAATACATTTTCTAAATGCCCTAAAAATACTAAATCACATTACACAGCAGAGCCCGATGCAAAAAAAAAAGGAAAATTGGCTCAATAGCTCTTATGCTTTCCTTCACTGTTACTCCAGGCTTTAATAAAGTATATCCATAACACTTGATTAAAAGTATCGATCGACCTGTTAATTAAAAGGAACTGTGTGTACAAAATGATCTCTCGGCTTGTCTGATAAAATCTGTCCGGCAGTAGATTCATTTCTCCAGCCGCAGTCGAAATGATGAAGTGGTAAATAAAAAGGGGATGAAGTGCATTCGCTGCGTTCTTTCACAATGCAGCAAACTACTGGCAAGCTGGCGCACACGACATTCACTGTGAGTCCCACCTGACATCAAGGGCTTCCTGGTTTATAGTAGAAAACTAGCGGAGCTGAAAATGCCCCCGAATAATGTCAAACTGCATTTGAAGGCCCGTCACTGGCCACAAACCACTGGGCAACTTGTCTGAATGCGCAGCGCCGATGCCATGTTGGCTGATGCAGCTCTCTGCGCCTCTGCTTCAGTGATCGGCCAAAACCCAACTCCCGCCAAAATAAACCTGCAGTGGAATGCGGCACGGCGACCTGAAAACAACTGCGAATCAGTGAGAAATCCTGTTCTGCTCTGATGCTTTATCAAACACCCTGTAGGAAGAAAAAAAAAATTTACAGTCATNAATCAAATCATCATCCACCGAGTTGTTAATTGAATTGAGTCTCTGCTAAGCCAGTGATTCACAGCTCTTGACAAAGCATTTGCTCTCAATTTTTTTGCTAAACAGCTTTTTGGCAACGTTCCCATGACAGATGGTTTCTTATATTTGAATTCTTAATGCTGAGTTCACACTACAGGATTTCAGGCCTGATTTTCCACTCGCCAACAGTTTTTGGAGATCGACGACAAAAGCCCAACATCAGAGGCAAATCTGCGCTCGATTGCTATGTGCGAGCTGTTTAAAGATGCAATCTTACAGCTTCCCGGTGCCTCACACATGTCCGAAAGATATCAAGAAGGCTACATATCTGTTTGTGACGTGGACGGGGTCGGGGAGCCATGCAACGAGCTGTGGCCAATGAGAGCGGAGACGGACTGAGGGAGGGGAGGAGTCGAGAAGGAAGAGCACTGACGCAGCAGCCAGAAAGCACATGCAACACGACAAGAACAACTGTGACACGGCTACAAGAAAATACACATCAATGCACAAATAACTTGGGCTGCTTGTTTCTTGCAGAGTTTCATTTTGGATGAAAAAAATTCCTGTCTCACACATAGTATCATATCATTTCACATGTCACTTCTTACGTGTGTTTTCCTGACACAATGTAGTCTGAAGACCCGACAGACTCGTCAGGGATTCCCCTCCTGCTGAGAGACCTTGTAATGTGTGACCCCCCCTGTTGCTCATCAGTCATGTAGTGTGCAAACCACAACGGCTTCAACATTCACTATTACAAGACAGGAAGTCATCCTGTGCGACCAACGCATAACAAAACACGCTTTTTCAAATTACCTCACCGTGACAAATGTTGTAGATAATATGCATGTGTACGAGTGCGTACCCCCTTCAAAATCCCATTTCTTCTCTTGCTGTCCACACACTGCCCTCGAAGTGGGACCTGATGAGAAAGCAGATTTACTATTCTACTTCCCTCTTTAATAACCCAGCAACCCAGTTGCTCCCAGTTCACTGGGTTAGCCTCTCCTCCCCCACACTCGCCGCACTGGCTACTCAATATGTAGTTACATGTGTTGTAGACACTGTATTGATTGATTTGTGACAGCGCTGTGAGCAGCTCCAGAGAGGGATCTGATGACACACGACTCCTGTCTCTGTTCCAAATGGCTTTTGTTGGCCACTGACAAAAGAACCATGTGTTGGTGTCTGCCAGCCATGAAATGGGAAATGCTGAGGGTTTGTGGAGGCTGATTTTTGGAGGCTGAGTCTTTTTTTTTTTTTTTTTTAACAAAACACAATAGTGCAACATTATGATCTATGGCCCACGGATGAGCACTGTGGCTCCAGGCAATCAAGAGTGAAATTTTTCTGTTTGGTCCTCTGCAAAACGGCACTTTGGTGGTTGAAAAGGAAAATGTGGCGCATGTTAGGCACCTTATGAGGAGGCGCAATAGTACAAAGCCACAGTTAAACTCCATCCATCAACATATAAGCTACAAAACAGCTGCTGACAAAACTATACTGGTTCGAATGTATCAACAGTATAAGTTCAAAGGTCTGCAAATCCCCAAACTGTACTCATAGGCTTAGCAACAATCTAAAGATGCCAAGGTAGGTAAACAGTTTTTCTCCCCCTATTGCTTTATCAAGACCCAACATCCATTTGTTCACATGAATTAGCAAGAGCAGCAGCTAATGCATGGAGTCAGATTACAACCTCTGAGCAGAGCCGCCTTTATCCCCCTATATGGAGCTTAATCTGCCCAAATCCGCCGCTTTGCTGTGCCCTAAATCCACAACAGAGCCTAATTCCTCTTTAATCTAATGAGCGGTAAAGGTGCACTTACTCAGGTTCAGAATACCACAGGCTGTGTATCAGTGTATCGCATCACAACAGAGGTAGTTCCCCTGTGTGCCATGATGCAATACATTGTTATCAAAAACAGGCAAAAGAATCTCTTTATGTCACAGCAGATACACGACAGGCTCGGACCACTTGTTTGCTTATCTTCTTGTCAGTTTCTGCTGTGGGCGACATTTCCAGGTCGAGCCGTTTGAGTGGACCGCTGTCAAAAGATGCTGAGGAGGAGGTGGCCGCCCCCCCTCACCCCCTCCCCCTCCAGCCCTCAGCACATAGACTTCTTCACATGCCGAGAAGACGTGACAGCAAACCGGGGAGGGGGGCATCCCTGAAGACTTTTGAAACTTAGGAAACTGGCTTACTCTGACTAAGTTATTCAGAGAGAACACACAGAGAGCACCAGCCTTGCAAACCCAACCTCAATCTGGCAAGCTCATTGTTCACGAAGTGTGGAAAGTAAACACTGAAAATCAATTGAGGCCAGCGGCTGAAAGATGAGCCATTCTGCATATTATAATAATGACACATGGCTGCAACGTTAATAATAATTGCTATCATGATTTTTACTTCCACAAATAATTAAACCTGATTGGGTGTGATATTGACAGTTTGCCATTTAAGCGCCTGCTCTGGTGCAGCAGATCAAGCACTCCCTGTTCACAGGTCAACTGTCTGACCAATCACAGGCTCCTGCAGGCTGATTAACCGCTGTGGCTGCTGGCAGGATTATTTTCACACTTTCACCTGTAGTTTAACTGCATACGTATGAAGGGGCTAAATCCTGTATTTAGCTGCCTGCTGTGGCGGCATAATAATATCCACCAGCTGTATTACAATTTTAGTATTTTGCTCTATTCTGCAACCAATGATTACTTCTGTTTTCAATGAATGTGCACATTATTTCACTATTCATTAGCAAATCAGAATTATTTAGAAGCTGGAACTGGGGGATGTTTTTGGCAATGGATTATAGTAATAGGTAACAGATTATAAAAATATTTTCTGATTTCTGTTGTTTAAGCTCTAGTATTATGTTCTAAAATAAAACAATTTTGTTCCCAAAGATGGATTAATAATTGGGATATTAATATAGAACAAAATAATCACCCCTGTTATTTTAGTCATAATCATACTAAAAAAAAACAGGCTTTGCTCAGTGCCTCTTTTTTCCATTCACCCTTTCTAGGAAGTAAGTCAAGAAATGCTGAGCATCTGCCATGAATGGATCAAATTCTTAGGCCACTCTCACAGAGGAGATCAGCTCTATCCACCAGAGGAAAAACAACCTAATAGAGTGACTAAATGGCGTTGCAATGTTCAGTATCTCCATATCCTCACAAGAAACGCTTATGTTCTTGGGCAGCAAGTCAAATTACACTGCAGCCACCCAAGGATACTGGGACCCCAAATGCATTAAGACAGTTTGATGCCATCTAGCGTGCTTTGTCTCTGTCTCACAGAGCAGGAAACGTGCATCATTATTATCTCTAGCTTCAAACTGACGGCCTGGCATAAGAATTTAAAAATAAATAAAGCTTTATGCAAGCTAATGAGGAAGTATTACTGAAAATAGCCGCACCTCAAGAAAAAGTCCTGGCATGTCATTTCATATCTATGAAACACACTGCGTTCGTACTTGATAGAGAAGAAACACTAGGATGGCACACATGCCACACTGAACATGAAGCAGGACCGTATGTAGGTGACCACATGTAAGGCAAGGATCGAGTATGTGGTATTACTTAATGTTCTGTTCTATAAATGACTTGGCTATCCAGCTGGGATCAGTGGCTGGCATTGCTGTCACCACCACCATCTCTCCAACCCACGCATGTCTGAGCATGGGGGCCTCTCCTCAAAAGTCAAATGTCAGATGTTATCCATCCCCACTTATAGAGAAGGACCCGGCGCAACATCGGGGGCGCGGAGGCCCTGCGTCTTAGCTGGTGATGGAAAAACACCATTACTGAGCTCATTCTGGTTTGGAGTGTGGTGGTTGTCACGATTGCACTGAGATGACCATATTATTAACCCTTTGTTTGTTTTGTATCTAACTGAGGGTGGCTCAGGTCACTCAGTGTACGACTATGGAGCAAGATTTTGTTTCCACATTCATTCGCAATAATTGTATATTCACATGACTCTAGCAGTTGCAAATACTCCATTTGCTGATTCACGAGACAAGCATAATGATGGCTCATTTTAGATTAAAATAACTGTAATAAATTGATTAGCCTATCAACATAAAAAGAATCAGCAACCATTTATCAAGTTATTGTTTAAGTTAAGCAAAAGAGCTGAAAATCTACTTAATTATCAGGTCTTTATATCTAATCTTCTTTGGTATAAAACTAAGAGCAATTTGAGTATGTAAACTTGAAAATTTTGATTTGCATTTTTTACCATTTTATTTTTATTTTATAGGCCAAAGATTAATCAAGAGGTTGATCAATAATGAATATAGCGTTAGTACTAATAGTTGCAGCCATATGGCTAATAACTATTAAAAAAAACATGGCCACAAAATCTGACAAGTACTCATTTGAGTCACATAATGCTTATTCATATATCATACATTTCCGTTTTTTTCTGTCAGGGATAAAAACAAGATGAAACTCATGCAACTCGTGCTGCCTCAGCCGATTAAACTCTTATGAGTAATTACTATGCGGCAGCGGCATTCAGGAGCATTATGATAATGCATTTGGAAAACAGGTGGATGCAAAGCACTTATGATAAGTTAGACTGACACCTTGTAGCAGGGCAAACTAGGCAGCTGAAAACAAATTACTTCACACCTATAGCCTGCAGTTATTTTGGAGAGGTGCTTTGTACACAGCCAGCGTCTGTGTTGTCATAATACTGATGCATTACCAAAACACTGACTTCTTGAAACTTGATGAATGAATAATGACTTAAATTACTTTGTCGATCTCGACATTGGGTTTTAGAGTCAGCCCATGAAACCGGGCTCTCAGATTCCCTGACAGCCTCTTTAATGACCAATCAATACATTTTAACCTGATTGAGACCATTGCAGTCCGACACTAAACAGAGGGAGGAAGCTACTGAAAATAGAGTACAGAGACGTGCAATCTCACAGTTATATTGTTAAATCTCTTCAAAACCCATACTTGTCATATCTATTTTTCATTAGCCTTCAAGTTGGTGGAGACTGTAGGGGGATGATCTCTTCAAATATTCATTACAAAAGCACCCAAGACATGGTGTGACTCTCTTTTAACATTCAACCACATTTTCAGAGCAAACTGTAGCCACAAAACAACTGGCTTGCTCTATACGTGCTGCAGAAAATAAACGGTTGCAGTGTCATTTTTGCTAAATATTTTTTCTTCCGTTTCAAATGGCACAAGCTGAGCCTAAGAAAGCAATGAAGTGGAACTATATTTACGATACAGATAGGCGAGCAAGAGCTCAGGCTTGCCTTTAATACAGTGCAGCCTATAGGCAATGATTCCAGTCATGGTCTTTTGAACACTGTAGCATCGCATTCCCTACTCTCAACAAAATCTATAATGATCACCAAAGATCGAATCATTTCAACTGGTTGAGCCCTCGCAGCTAAGCCTTGGTGAAATTACTCAACAATTCCCTCCTGTGCTTGTGCACACTGTGATCACTGCACATGCCTGTTGTGATGTACTGGAGCTAGAGAGGATAATGGTTGCAACTCGTGCTGGATCAAAACCAGCCAGCGCAAATAAACACATTCTGTCATCTTGCTTCGTGAGGAAGGGCTTTGAATTCATCTTCAAATCTCACACAGAACGACATCCAGTGCTCATAATGTAAGGCAGAAAGAGGCGTCAATGCTGCAACTCAAGTGGAGTCCTGCCTTCAAGTCAACATAAGATGTCAGCTGAGATGAAACAAGGCAGGCTACATTGCTCCTACTCAGTGTTCAAGGGATAGGTCGACTCGATTATGATCTTTATTGCATTCTTATGGTAGACTGCAAAGGTGGAATGTCAGACCTGTAAACACAGAAGGCAGGAAGAACAAGCCCATATGGCATGAACACTGCAAACACCCCCAAATGTGAGATTACAAAACATAGGCGACATCAAGTGGAATTATGCAATGGTGCAAAAAAAGAGGAGGCTTTGGTAAAATTATGCTAGGTGATGCATGCAAAATGAGGGAAAATCGCCCTTGGGTTGAATGCAATGGTTGTGCAATATCTGCATGCATACAGTAAAGCTGTGTGCAATGTGGATATGAATCAAACGATCATGCATCTGTCACAGCTGCTGGCTGTGTTAGCCGCTAATGAAAACAGTGTATGTGCAGGCAAGCGGGCACATTTCTAGAAGATTTCTTGCTAACTAACAAACTGGAGTTAGCTTCACTTCCTAGTTTACTGCTGCTGTCATAGCTCGGGCTAACACCCTTCTTCCTCCATAGCCAGCAAACAATTTTCGACTACATTAGCTGCTCATGCAAAGATAGTGAATTCTTCTCAGTCTCAGGTCAGAATGTGTGGTTTCGGTGTTGCATTAAAAAAAACATACACACTTACATTTCACCACCCTGTCCGTCGTAGATAACTTCGGCTCATCATTCGGCTTGTTTTCGGACATTTCCAGTGTGATATAATATTGAGATATAGCAGAAATGAGAGTGAAAAGGGTCCCTGCGTTGCTCTCGCCGAACAACTCTTGAGTCTATCCGAGAAAAGAGACCGCAGTGATCTCACTCGGTCCGATCAGCGGCCAAAAATACTTGCAACAGGGTTACAATTTCACTGCTGGCGCTGCTGGAGCTGCTCTGTCTGATTTACTGTTACTCTGGATCAAGTTGTCTGAGCGCAGTGTGCAGGCGAACTTGCTAACCCGCAGGACCCGCCCATCGACTCCCACCGGCTCGTCCTATTGGTACAGAGCGGCAGGCTGCAACGCAGCCTGTGAATCTGCTTTTATCAGAGGGCAGCTTCTGTGTCAATCAGAGCTGGTATGAATAAGTGGTATGAATAATCCTACCAAATTTGTATGCGCAAGAAATAAAAAATGATAAAAACAAGTTAGGTTTTTTCCAATAAATCCTCACAAATGCACGTAGATAAAAATAATGGATTTAGCACAAAAAATATCTATATATACATCTTTCAAAATGCATTTTGACCATGATAATACTATAGTACTAATAATAGCAACAGTATATGTATGTATGGAAGCTTATTGCCACCAGTAAAAGAAAAAAAAAAAGTTGAAAATAAAACAAAAGATAAATTTGCTCATTTATCTATTTATTCCATTTATTTATTTATATTTATTTAAAGAGCCAACAGACTTCAATCATCATTTCTGTAAAAGTGTATTGTTTTTCAACTGCACTTTTTCTTGCAAAATCTCCTAAAACCAATGAATGTGAATCCTTCAATCAACTCAAGCTTCAGATATACAGTCAAAATTTTGAGATAGTTTGTCAAAAATGATTTAGAGTTAGAAAGAGTTAGAAAATGTAAGAAGAAGTCTAAATTATAAAATAGTAAAGAATTAAGATGGTGAGCCCCAATTATGACATAATATATAGCAAAATAATAATATAGTAATGTAACATTTTGACTAACTGCGAGGATTTATATTTTTATTTTCATCGTGTCTAACATTTCATCTTTGTTTTTCTTTTAATTGCTGAAATGGGCTTCCATACTCAGCGCCACTCAAAAAATAAACTCATCAGCCTCATTTACATTTCCCCCAAACTTTTTACTCAACAACAATAATAGTAGAAACATATCTCAAACTCTAACTAAAAGCCAGATTATCATGACATTTGCTTTGGAGTTTTATAGTTCTCAGAGGATGAATCTTGATAGTTTCAGTGACCCACTCATTTTTGTGTTTTGTATTCTTTCCTCTGTTGCCACCTTTTCCTCTGGTGCCACCCTCAGGATAAAGAATCGACACTGCACACAGATAGAGTTCCATAATTTTTACAGAACATATTCATGCTCCCATGAAGATAACCATATAGATTTTAATGACCCCCGTGCCCTTTCCTCCAGCACCATCCTCAGGACAAGATTTGCAGTCTCAGCCTTGCTTGTTTGCGTGAGTGATAACATTATCAATATCTCATTGAGGTCATGGTTAAGCTGCCATATAATTTGTCTCCATGTCACTGCTTGTAGAAAAGTAGCTGGCTTTGATATCTTTATTGTCTGCCATAGAGGACGTGCATTGTTCAGCTGAACCAGATCCTGGGGAGGTTTTCATGTCATGTCTTTGTGGTTAAATCAGACTAGTCATGCAGACAATGGGAGTGAAAGCGTGTAGGTCCGCGTGGATGGGAACAGAACGATCTGTCATTGGTGAGTCACCGGGTACACGACGCTGGCGATTTGCATGAAGGAGACCTCAGCTTTCACCTGCTCATTTTGTTACAGTTTCCCCACCGCTGCTCCAAAGAAATAAATGGTGGTAAACTGCTATTAGTGAGACACTGATGTGGTATGACTCAGTTGTTTGGCAGGTGGAGGCAGTTAATGAAGCCCTAAGTTTTACATTTCTCTCAATGAGGGACTGTGTGTGTGTGCATTGTAGGTCAGAACATCCCACAGCCTCTTCATCTCTGCATGTAGTGGAGATATTCACACCAGATCATTAGTTTTAACACGCCTCAGGTTCTAGTGCTCTGCCTTGCACCCTTGGCTCTGCAGACTTAATTAAACTCTGGTCAAGTCTGTGACTCAAATTTTTTACTTTCTCATCGCCTGTTGTCTGCTTGACAATAACCTTTGTGTATTATTTGCCTTCCCCTCACAAATAAACCTACTTTTTTATGGCATGTCATGAAATTGCAAGACAGAATATTTCATTATTTGCTGTTTCATATATGTGTTTTTCTGTTTCTATTTCAGTTTATTTCTGACTTCTTTCACTGTAACTATGGAGGTTTTTATTCTAGAAAAATATCTTAAGTTATATAATGAGAAAATGAAGCATAACTCAGAAATTCTCCACCCAGAGTTAATTCTTCAAACTGAAAAACATCATAATTAAATCCGCAGTAACCCCTTGTTTTTCATCTTTCTGTGCCGTCCTCTTCAGTTCTTCAGCAAATAAACAGTATCTAGACATTGGCTTTTTATGACTTTTATAACTACCCATTTTGCATACCAGCTTTGGTACTGCCAGCACCACTAACATGTTGACAGGAAAACTGAACTCGCTCATGTCCAAATCGCAATCAGTTTTGGGAATTTTCCACCACATTAAAATTACACGAAGCACATTTAATTCCACTGACTGGATTACTTGGAATTGCTGCCATGGTGCTGTAATAAAGTTGGGTTTTAAAAAACAAAAAGCTCATATCCAAGCTTCTTCCCTGTCATCAGAACAGGGAACAAGGGCTTAATGTTCACTCAAAAAAAAATGGTCTCATTTATTTGTCCAGTTTGGCGTAGCAGGAAACTCCCTCTTATCTGAGCTCCTCCTGACAATAGCAGTGCTGTTTTCCATGTCACTGTGAAGTTAGACCTGCAGACAAACAAGAACTGTAGCCATGAGCCAGACAGGTAAGGTATCGGTTTGCATTATTTATTCATTAAGTCATCACTACATACATTTTGGTGGTAATTAAAATGATTAATTACTTTAATATACTTCTATAGTCATGCTGATTTATGATGCTTTGCAGTGCTCGGGGCAACATTTAGGTCAATATTGGCAAAATTGGTTTTGATTGTGGTTGTATATGTTAATGTCAAAGCAACCTCCACTGCAAACAGTATGTCACATTTTAAAATGTTACGCTGAGAGTGACACCAAAAGTATTTTTCCACAATAATGCATTTGAAATAAAATGAAATATTGTGTTTTTCCATAGTATGGTAAATAATGAAATCAAAGAAATTCATTGTGAAATTTTGCTTTTTCTTGTAGCTGAGGAGCTGTTAATCATTTATGAGACAGAGGCAGAGCAATGGGCCACCTACCTGCACTCAGTCTTTACTGGTCCCATCTCAGAGGCTGGGATCTGCTGCTATGACATTGCCGCAGCGTCCAGCCGGCGGGACGACTTCCTCAGGCTGGCCTGCTATACCTGCAAGCTCCTGATCCTTTCTAAGGGCATGCTGGAGGGTCTGTGCCAGATGCGGCGCTTCTTCCTGGCCCGAGTATTGAATCCTGCAAGTCATGTGGTGGTGCTGCTTTGTGGGGTGGAGAGTCTGACCCCGCTGCTGGAGCTGGTGCCCCTGAATGGGAACGAGTGCCTGCAGATCTCGAGTGAACAAGATGCTCATGAATACCTGTCCACCGTGACTGACATTGTGAAAAAAGGTAGGCATTGGCTGCGAAATGTTTTTCATTTGGATTTTTTTGTGGCCTCCCCAATATCACTGATGACCTGTTTGGTTTGAGCTCCATCCTTTAAATGATTTAGCATACGAGATTTGGTGTATTACAAAAAGGAAGGTAAAATTCCAAAATGAATGGTCATACTAGTTCAACTCCTGCAGAATAAATTAATTGTGAAATTAAATGATATGTATAATTGACTCCCAGGATGCCCTCAAAGACTCTTCATGGTCCCTGACCTTATTTCAAGAACCAGTGAGGTATGAATTCCCACCTCAGTTTCCCCACAATTCTAATATCTGATCTTTTATGCTTAATATCTTTTAAATCTAAGAAGTGTTATTCCAACATAACTTTGATCTTACCACTATTTTTTTATGACATGCATTGAAACTCTAATAAATTAATAATCATTATGATAAAAATGAATGAATGAATACTGTGTTGGAGTGAAACATCTATCAAATAGAAGTTTAGTGGCACTGATTGACCAGTATCTGCCTTTTCTAGACAAAGCAATATATCAGTCTCTGTTTAACACTAATACAAATATCCTGATGCTTGAGAGTAAAACAGACAGTGGGAATCTTGCAAACCCTGAACACAATCGCTCTCTTCAACCTTCCTTCAGGAAGAATTTCACATGGTCTTGCTGCTCCTCTACCATAAATGCAAGGGGGGAAAGGATGCTCATTATTTGTGAGGATGCCTGAGCAGCAGTTTGGAAACCTGTTTACCGACTTTATTTCACAGAATTGTGTGCACTGAAGACTGATATCCAATATTTTTTAGCACCAGCTGCAGAGACATCGTCGGTGAAGCTGTGTGTATCTCTGGCGTGTCCTCATCTGCCCTGCCAATTATTCTCTGCCTCCTTCCCTGTTTTTCCTAATTGCACTATTTGTATAAAATCATAAAGCGGAGGAAGGGGCTCGTATTGAAGCAGGTGCGTGCGAGGGAGGAACATCTGATGCAAATAGCCAGTCTTTCCTCTTTGGTCACCACTGACTGCTCATCGCGAGTCATGCAAATTGAAGTGCTCTCTGCATCACTTCAGTGCACTGATACAGTGAAGTGGTTCAGGGCAGGATCCCACAAACAGTTAGGCTGTATTTTAACCCTCAAGTATCTTTTCCTATTCACACAGAATGATGGGTTTTGTTTGTTAGCACAACAGACATGTAGGTGTTTTATGAGTTTTAGTGCACACAGGGGAAGAAAGTGCACTTCATGACTGGTTTCTCTGGTAACAGTGAGCCACCACTAATTTAAATGAAAATCACAAGCCTTTTATTTGTCTATTTTCTATTTGAATCCCAGAATGTCAGTTTATATGAGCTGGCACAATGGCACCGGCGTCAGGCAGAAATACCTAACAGGTGAACCCACCTGCGCTCACGTCTGTCCATTTTCTATTTGAATTCCTCATAATGTCAGTATATGTGAGGGAGCTTAATGTGATTTTAACGTCATTCAGTTTTCAATGACAAGATTCTATATGGCCTTGCTCGCAGTTCTGTGAGACTTCAAGCGCAAAGCACAGCTGAGGATGATGGGAATGTCGTTAGTCCTGCAGGTATTTAGTCATGAACGATTGAAATTGTGACCTGATAATGGTGTCAGATAAAAAGTTAAGGAATCATTAAGAGAATACACTTGAATACATGATGTCATTTTATAGCAGAGAATCTCATGGTGGTGCAAAAGGAAAAACCGGAGGATCACCTTAGTCAGTAAGATTCATCCTCAGGGATCCATGAATGTCTGTGCAAACTGTCTTGGCAATGTATATTCTAGTTGATGAGATAGTTCAGTCTGGCCAAAGTGACCCGAAAGCCACGCCGCTAGCATGGCTGCAAATGTACCTGCGGCATTTGAAACTCATTTTCTAGACATCGCCGGTGCATTATTCAGTATGAGGTTCAGTGTCCCATCTCTTGTAGGTGTGTCAGCATCAGCAGCAAATGTCAACCCTTCAGCTCGTAGACCATCAGGATCAGAGCCAAAGGCGGAACAAATGCAGTCAACTGGAGCCCACAGCATCAGATCCGGCGTCGTGGTCGTTCCCTCCAGAGTTCCATGTGGGGTGAGACACTCATCTCGTCAGTAAGCCGTTTATTTTTTTTTTCTCATAAAGCTTCCCCAACATTGATTACGCTGCAGTTCACTGTACCGTCTCTTTGGCAGAGCTCTGTGGAGGTGTTCATTCTTCTGAAAAATGAGGCGGCTGGCAGCGACGCCGAGGTCGAGTTCACCGCTGACAATCAGACGCTGAGAGTGAAGCCCGTCTGCTGGAATGAGCGGATCCTGTGCGTCAATGCACCAGGTGAACAGGAGAATAAGAAATAATTGATGTATGATTAGCAAAATATTATGAAGTCTTTCGCCAAATGGATGATTCTTGTTGCAGGTTTTCCAGCTGGGAATGCAAGAGTGACTGTGTATAGCAACGGAGTGCCACTGAGCAAGGCACAGCTGCAGTACTACAGCAACATGGAGGAAATCACCTGCCTTCTGGCGAGGGCAGCAGACCCAGTAGATTTCATGTGTCAGGTAAAGCCATTAAAGGGCTCTTCTGCTGCATTTCCACATTCTGCTTGTTTACTAGTTATAGTCAAAAACAGTTCTGTACATCCTCTGTTACCAGTTGTGGAACAATTTTTGGGTCTAGTGGAGTTTTGCTAGTCTAAAAAAATAACCTTGATGATGTCATCAGGGTAAGTTAAGTAAGACTATACATTTAAATGGCTGCATTTATATAGAGCTTGGGATTATGACAGGGTTAAAAAAAATTGGCAGCTTGGAGTCTAAAAACTGCTGGTATTTGTAATTCAGTTAGCATCTGACACATAAAATGAAACAGAGTTGCAGTATGGGAAATGTAGGCTTGAGCACTTTTCAAGCTTGACCCAGATGATGACCAGCTTGTTTGTTCTCATGCCCCAAGTTTATGGAGTACCAAATGGAAGAGCCCTTTCATAGAAATTTGAAGGAGGTTTATTTTATTTTATGTGTATAAAATCTGGAGAACTGAGCCAAATGTAGTTGCAGACTAACTGGCACCATGGCCGCACTTATCAGCTGTAACATTGTAATAAAGATGTATGTTAATATTTCCAAACTTGATTTATTCGATAGAGACTATGTTGTAAAAACAAAAGCACTTCAAACATAATGTTATAGTTATGTTGTTGTAAAGGAGCAAACAGTGCATACCTCACATCAAAGTCCTACCTTCTTGCAAATATATTAAAATCACTCTATCAATCATTAATTCAGTAATGCAGGAAGCACATTTGAATGCTCTGCCATCCTCTCTCTCTTTAATAAAGGTAACTCTGCTGAGGCACTTTGAATGTGTTACGTTACTTAGTGACTCATCGTTATGTAACTCAGTTATAGAAATTAGTCAATCGCTGCCCCAAAACACTGCTCATAATCGATCCGCTTCGAGCCATTAGAAAGAGGCAGGGAAAAAAACACACACACAAGATAAATTGAATGAGTTTATTTGTGCTGATGTTTACGCACGTCGCTGTTTACCGTCTCCTCTCTGGAAACGAAGAGACAGGCAGGTTCCAGCCTTCTTTTGGCCTCGAACACTTTGATTTGATTAGGCCTCTTTTAGCTGAGGAGGCAAAGTTGAGCAAAGCCAAAAGGAAGAATTTGCCAAGACAATTTCAAACTAAAAAGTCTGGACTCTTATTTATCCTGGCATCTCTGCTGGGCCTCTATAGGCTGCGTTTCACCATATGATACAAACACTCCTGCTGCTTTTAGGTGCTGCTTTTGCTTTTTTCATCAAATTTTAGTAGATTTTTTTTTCTTTGCTGCTTTGGGTCTTTGTCTCAAAATATTATTGTGTGTCTGTCTCTTCATTTTCAGGCTCTTCAGGAGTCGTCCGTGGAGACGCTGGATCAGAAGTTGTCCTCCATGCTGTTGGAGGGCATGCCCACCGGAGGCTTTCAGGGACTCAAGTGGGAAAACACACCTGAAAGAGGTATGACACTGTACGGTTGCTTACTCAGAGCGTCACATTGAAAAACATCTGCTGGGTAACTCCACCAACCCGGGACAACTTTCTTAAAAGAGTATTTGAACTTTTAGAGACACATAAGCAAAGTTACCATCTCGAACTATTTGCTGAGACTGTATTTTATTGCAATTTATTTGTGCTTAACAGGAATTCTGTAAAAAAAAAAAAAAATGTTATTGCAGTGTGAATGCTACTCACACGTTACTGCAGATCTACCCATAGATAACACATCATCATGCAACAGGTGATGATTAATGAAATGATGCCTTGTTGTAAATGCATTACAGAATTGATGCAAATTCCTTACCACAACCAGAATGTCCATTTAATTCACTCCTTTCTCTCTGAGCATGTTTCTTCAACAATGTGGACTGAACATACTTCTCACAGTTGGAAGTCGTCCCTGTTGCATGATGCGCTTTATCCGCCACAAGAAGAAAACGTTCCATTATTTCTTGGCTCATTATGTGGCAGATTGATGGCTTCATCAGCTACAGAGATTGATCCCTAACTCTGCTAAAAAGGGCACAGGGAAATGTTTCCATGACAAACTAGTCAATAAGTGCCTCCAAGCTGTCTTCCTTCGACCCTCCTGATTGTGTTAGACTGCTCACATTGCATCGGCTCGACTTCAAGTTATCTCCTGTAGAGGTAGTGATATAAGTGGTGCAGTTGTTGCTGTCAAGGAAAATCATGTGTACATTTTCATAGCTGCCTAACTGGACTTTGTTAGTCAAGTCAGTTTTGAAAAATCCAAACTAATCAAAACTGGCAACTGTCCACATCAGAGCGCCACCACGCAGATGTCCCATCACTCCTCCACTTCGCCGCCCAGTATGGATTCAAGAGCGTCTCCAGCCTGCTCCTGCAGTGTCCAGGTGCTGAGCGAGCGCTGCACACGGCCAATCGCCACGGACAGACCCCCACTGAGATCGCCAAGAGTCACGGCCATACAGAGCTTCACGTCTTACTCAAGGAAACACTGGTAACTGTGCAAGTCTTACTCTATCAGCAGTGTTTTGGCTGTTGAACATTTTCCTCTTGCTCCAGTTGGAAGCTTTCTAGAAAATCTTGTTTTAGCTTTATTGACCGTCCTTACAATGAAGACATTTCTCAAAATGCCAATATCTGATGACAGCTTCTTATGTCCAGTGATTTGTGAGCTAATTAAAACCACCCAGTGATATGAATGTGATGTCACATAAACGGATTTCTGTAGATTTCACTTGCCTCTAGACGGCTGATGAAAACAACACAATGCACCTTGCGAGATCACACGGCACGGAGACGCGATGCAGCACTCAGCAACACTAATGCAGCGTTAGAATTATCAGTGAGTGGTGCTTTATCAATAATGAAGAGAATGGAGAGGGTAGGACGGTGGAGAGCAGGAGAGCGACCTGTGTGTCAGGGACGACCTCGCTCACTCCTAACCAGCATCTTTTCATCCAGCTCATGCCGGCGGATTGATGTAACCCCCCCCCTCCTCTTCTCATCCTGAATATGTTTGAATATGAGGCTCCTAATGGAAACACCCCCACAGAGACTAGAAGGGCTGTGTTTGTTCATGCATGCACAATGGCTGGCAGCGCAGGTCGTCTGCATACATTCAGACAATTAATGCAGCCGCTAATGTCGAGATTTTCTTGCGTAATGGCTGCCATTTTCCCATGTTAATATGAAGAGCCTCTTCCTGCTCAGCCTCCCATTCCGCCGTGCAGATACAGCGACGCAAGAGCGGCACATTTGCTGCGATCCAAATTTAATAGATCTCTTGCATGCGTGCACATCCCTTTATTTGATAAACCTGGAGGACACTAGCATCATAATGTCTTTTCCGATGCTAATTTCATTAGGCGGTGAGGACATTATCATTATGAAAAAGACGTGATGCACCCGGTGGTATAGCCAGGCTGAAAACACCACTTCATTTCCAGTGTGTCCTGCAAACACTTAATCAAATATTACAGATGCCCGTGATGCAAGAAATGAACATTCCCACTTGTGCATGATCCCTTTTTATGGAAACGATGTCTGTTTGTGTTTGTGACTTTCTTGCATCCCAAAAAAGCTGTTGTCGCTGAAATTGTAAATCGCATCATCATAACATATATTCTCACTTAGCAATGGTGGCATCCAGCTGTGCAAACAGAACTGGTCTTATTGAGAACTACTATTCTTTCAAAGTAACAGGCCTCATGAAAACAGTGCTGTGGATTTTTAACAGTCGGGACGCTGACAGTAGCAGAGGAAGTAAAGGAAGTGTGGAGAGAGAGAGAGAGAGAGTGGAAACTGGGAAACAACTACCCTGATTCTGTCCAACAGTAACAAAATCCACCTACCAGCACCTTTAAAGCTCACTTTTATTTTACCATGTTACATCTTGTTGTTGTTGTTTTCAATTTGTACAAAAAACCGAAGTGTAAAAACAACATGTTGTGCTGCAATGGGAGGTTATGTGCCAGACAAAGTAACACAGTAAGAATATAAAAGTGCTGCATCAAAATTTGACTTGACTAAAAGTACATACAGCAAAATATACTGCATTATGTTATTGGATTATTTTTGATGCATTAACATGAAAGCAGCATTCCAATGTTTTAGCACGTGTTAGAAGGTCAATGGGAGCTAATTTTAGTCTACGGTTTAAAAGTTTAATTGATAGTAAGACACCATATATCTAATCTAATCATATGTTTTGTATATACAATCTTATTATGCAAAGTACTGTACCCATAAGTGGACCTATAAAGTACCACATAATGGAAATATTCAAGTACAAATACCTTGAAACTGCACTCAAATACAGAACTAAATAAATGCATGTTGTTGGTTTCCACCAGTTCTGAAAAGAATTGCCAAATTTTTAAAACATACTTTTTTAATATTGCAAACACAAACTAATTCTATTTACCTCTGTTGTATTCAGATTACTTTGTAAAAATCTGGATAAAAAAATGATCCATATGACTTTAAATGAGAGATAAGTTGGCAAACACATTTTATTGTCATTTGGGTGAACTCATCCTTTAAAGCTCGTATCGGCCTTCGAATCCCTTTTGTGCCACATCAATTTGTAACAGACAGCGGCGTAATGCTCATTCATTCATGTGGAAATCTCTGCTCTTATCTCTCATCCTCCCTTACAATACCGACAACTTTTAACTTTAACTCTGACGGCTCTGATGGATCAACCTGTAGAGAATTGGCCCTCTGGAGAAATTCAGACACTCCGACAGCTGTTGCAAATGTATTTATCTCCCCGGCAACGCTGCTAATTGAGAGCGACTGCAGATGGAGCGGGGTTTGATCGGGTTGCTCTAGCGAGTCAAAGTGCTCCCTGTGAGCCTGCGTTGAGTCAGCTGAGCCAACGGGGGAGCGCTGGAGTCAAACACAGGTCTCCCCACGGGGACCTCAACAAGCCTATAGATGTAGCACAACAGACAGACTTGACGTTGACAATTCTTTGCGGGTTTTTCTTGGAGGGTAATTAAAATTCATCTTGACAGCTAAAACTATATTGCTTGCATGGTGCGTTCAAGAACGTATAAGCGTTGGCCTTGCAGGGCTGGGTTTCACTCCTGCATCTTGTTTTTTTTTTGCACGCCAGTTTCATTAACTCATCGGCAGCGTTTCCCCACCACCACCACCACCACCTCCAATTAATCAACCCATGATGCATCAGTGATTTGGGCGTCAGGGTAGCAGCGCTCTGTCAATAAATCCTAGATGGATCGGTCCCCTGCTTCATACACAGGCTGAATCACTCACAGGGCCTGCGTCAGATCCACTACTCTGCCCTGGCACCGCACTTCTTTGTTAATTAGCTGTGAACTGCTCCAGAGGGGGAAAGCTGAATTATTCAGGGAGAGCATAACTAGAATACAAATATAGAAAACGCTCCGCGGTTATCGACGATGTTTATGTCCTCAGACTGCAATATTGTGCCTGCTCCGGGTAATGACTAACGCAAACACACATTGTCCTTATTTAATATTTTAATACCGGGTCGCAAATTTGGCTGAGCGTCGCTTGGCATTTAGATGGACTCTGCTCGGCTCCCACCAAGATTTAACTGTGTAGCCCTCAGACGTACAGCGGCGCTCGATAAATACAAATTAGCCCGACACTGTATGGTCCTCCGAAGGCTACAAAGAGCTATTCATGAACTGTGGTTGTGGACTGTATACTCCTACCCAAATGCAGCAGAACCAAATTAGATGACACCCTCAACTTGGTTACGGGGATTTGTTGATTCTGCTGACCCTATTTGCATGTTGTGTTTCGTCTGCTCAGTAGCCGCACAATGATTATGCACAAACTCAGTAGGATTTGTTTGTCATTTGAATGATACGGTCATCCTCATTGTGAAACGGAGCTGCTTCCATTCGTCCAGTTATACTTTATGTTGCATGTGTAAAGCAGGACTCCTGAAAGTTTTTACATTTAATCACACTGGTGATGTTGCGTCAGGGTTGGTTGCCATGAAATTGACATTAAATGTATTCGTGGTCCCCGAAAGATGAACCCTATACTAACTTTACCATTAGGCAAAGCTTTTGCTTATCCAGTAAAATATGTCTACTTTATGCATTGTCATGGTTCCAAGATGATGAACTTTTCCTCGAGTGCCACCATGAAGTGGACATTTGTGGCTCAGCTGTACTTTGTGTTCAGTGTTAATTAGCAAATATTAGCAGACTCTTATACTTATAATAGCCAACTATAATACATGTTTGGTTTGGGGTTAAAATACAAATATTATCATGCAGTCAGATAACACTTTACAGGCTATAGCCTCTATAGTTTGAGAGAAGTGTGAAGTGTTTCTTTGGCTGCCGAGCCGACCACTTCTTATTTTCCCATGCCAAAAAATAAGTTGGACAGATTTCCCCTGCACAGCACTTAAGTGATGGGTTCAGTGTTACACTCTGCAATCTGCCATGCATCAAACACTCTTATCCTCAAAACCACTATGTCAAAACACAACCGGCACGCTGGCACTAACGCTAGCCGGCCCCGCGAATTGACCATTTCAGCGGCTGAAAAAACAGATTTACGCTCCTTATCCTACACTAGATTTACTTGAGATTTGTTCCCCCCTCTAACACAATCGCGCCTGCTGCTTGGATTGCGGCGGTGAAACTGAATTTGTCTGGAATGCCCGCAGCTCCTGCAGCTTCAGACATCTGTAAAATGATTTAGCATTCGCGGTTAGTAAATAAATACCCCCCTCCCCTGTCCAGAAATTACCTCTGAAAATACCACACTGAGCTTGAGCACAGCATCCAACTATTATAATTCAATGCACAAGCTGCGGTGGTAATTAACCCGTCCTTTCTACCTGTTGGGCCTGCTATGAACCTCCACTGTTAAGTAATGCATTCACGGCAGCCAATAAGTAATTTGCAGTACTCGGAACGGTGTAATATTGTAATTGAGTCGAGTGGCTGTGTTGCTTGGAAACTGCACACAGAGCGTGGCGGGTTGTATGGAGGATATCTCGATCAAAGTGAGCTGTATATTCTACAAAGATTTATGTTATTGACTGGGTTTTTTTTGCTATTGAATTCAGAATCTATCCTTTTAATCCGACACTAGAATCAA
Organism: Centropyge bicolor; assembly: GCA_037975185.1. Lineage (NCBI taxonomy): Eukaryota > Metazoa > Chordata > Actinopteri > Pomacanthidae > Centropyge > Centropyge bicolor. The sequence goes on from JBBMOC010000030.1 coordinate 2,436,912, forward strand.
ATGTAATCCCAAAGCGTTATCATATATGTTATGGTGGAGTCTTTTGTCGCCATAATCTGCTCGGATGCAAAAGCTGCAAGAGAGCTCAGCACCTGTTTCTATACAGAAAAATAGTCTTTGTGCAAATCTGAGAATGTCTCACTAAAAAACAGAACACAAAACACAAATTCTATTTTTTCCTATTTCTGATTTCTCTCTCAAAATACTCTCTTCACAAGATTAATGATGCAACTCTTCAGTTCTCCATCAGAAGTTGAGATATGGCGGTAAATTAATATCTCAATCTGAAAGCAGATGTGGTCTAAATATCAACCCAAGGGTCTTGAATTGCTCACTAAATGATATGTTTGGACTGAAAGGGGAAGATTGTCTGATTTCATAATTACCCTGATCATACCCCTGTCTGTCCCTCAGCATGCTATTAGGAAATAGGCCGACTCCGCAGCAGCTTTGCCGTCAGAGGGAGAAGTGTCTTCTGTAACAGCACACCTCTCTAATTCCTGTTACAGCCTTTACATTGCTTTTTCTTCAAGTGAAGTCTTAATGGATGCAGCGAGAAACCTGATTTGATAATGTGGACGTTTGTCACATCTGACATGAAAAAACGCTGAATATTAAAGCGAGACACGGGGGCAGATTATCAGCCTATAAGGTGTGACAGAGCTTGGAAAGTGGTTCGTGGACAGTCATCTCAGCTTTTCTGTTCCATCATTGTGCGTTGGATGGAGGATACAGGTGAGAAAATGAGAGGACAGGAAGGAACGTAGCGAGCCTGCCAAGGAGAGACTCACAACCAAAAAAAAAAAAAAATCAAGCCGCCATTGTATCACGACTTGTCACACATACATGAGACAAAAAATTCCACTCTTACTTAGCAAAACACCCAGGTTCAACAAAACAGAGTAGACGCTCCTTTCCTTGAATTCTAAATTGCCCCTATTGAGCTGTTTCTTTGTGATTTGCGTGAGGCATAAAAACGCATCTCGTCATGCTCTGTTTTTTGCAGAACATGTTCAACTCAGGCGAGGACAATGGCGATGCCAGCGTGTATGAAATGATGTGCACTGCAGGTGAGTGAAGGACTGATGGGAAGTGGAAGGAGGACAAAGGAAAGCCGGTAATGGAATTGTTTTGTTTTTTTTCCCCTCAGCACATCATTAAGCTGCGTTGCTGTTCATTTCCGACCACTGAATGTTTCTGAATATTTTCCCCTCGCTGATGGGCACACCATGTAGCGTTGCTTCCGATTAGCTATGAAATGACAGTGGCGAGAATAAAAAAACAGCACGCGCAACTTCATCAGGCAATAGTGCAGTAAACACTTTGTGCATTAGGGACTCCCTCCAACACGGATGCACAGAAAGAGCGAGAAGGGGAGGATGGAGAGGAGGAGGAGGACATCTATGCACCGCTGGGGATGAATGATGAGTATGACACCATCTTGAACTCAAAAGCAGTTGCTATTGCCAATCGCCCACCAGCTCCCACTCCTCGGCCCGAGAGCACCCAGGTGAAGGAGGACAGAACCCCTTTCATAGCTAAAGGTAACTTCTTTGTTGCATCCCCATTTTTTTCCTTCCAAAACAGACATGATGGAGCTGGTTATTGAGTAAAAACAACACCGAGTTATGCTCAGTATGTGAAGGGGAGTTTGGGAGATCATGTGGGAGGGAGGAAGTGCCTGGAATGTGCATTGCCATTGTCAGAGGAGTGCTGCCGAACGGAGCGGAGAGGCTTGCTTCTTTTCTTTTTTTTTTTTTTTTTGCCATGCAGTTTGTTTTGATCCCATAAAAACCACAAGAACACGGTCGCTCCGCGCCGCAAAAACAAACAAAAAGCCAGGAAAGAGAAAGGCCCATTCGCCTGCGTCGAGAGCCCCGCGGTTTCCTAACTGTTCAATTTCAGCGGCGTGAATATTTCATGAAGATGAAACATCCAAAAGTGACTGGTATTATTAAGGCGTATAAATCATTAAAGGCTTCTCTGTTTCATCTCGCGAGCGCAAACGTGCGCACATGCATCCTCAATTAATTGTTATTCCCACAGATAATATTACCCTTGGCCCTCGCTAACAATCGCTTGTACTCTCAAAACACACAAAAATGATTACAACTGTGCAACAGGCAACCTCTCTCCATTATGCAGCTTTTTTTTTTTTTATTGAGCTTGCTTGTATCCAGTGAGCCAACTCTTTGCCCGATGGGACTTACAAAGCAAAAAAGAAATTGAGTGCACCGCTGAACTCCCTGCATCCCAACCATCCCACTCGCTAACGGAGAGGGAACTACCGGGCTGCCATCTGCAACCAATCTTGGCCAGACCAAGGCCAAGTCAGCCAGAATAAGTCATTACACATGTTTTCCATCGTCCTTGTCCCCAGAGCGCACGAGAGAAAGGAGAGAGGGATTTTGAGGTTTCCATCTATTGAGACAGTGGAGCTTCAAACCGCACAAGGATCACATTTTGCTCCTCACTCCCACTGCCGCACTGAAAGATGTGAGAGGAGAGATGAGGCTTGGTGGAGGATTAGGCGAGGAGCCAGCTATTGGAGACCAGTGCACAAGTGGAAATAATGAGGAGTTTTCTTTTGTTAGAGGCAACGAACGAGCCCCGATGAGACTGAAACGCTGTGAAATGTGAATGAAACTCGACCCTGCAGAGTGGAATTACTGGGCGTGTAAACTGCATGAAGAGCACTGCACACACTCCGAGGCAAGGCCAAGTAATAGCCGCGGTCATGTGACGAGATCCTCGGCGGCACTCCACTGACAATTTCATCCCGAATGAAGCTGTAAAGCCTGGCCCGCGTTATGAGCGAGGCAGAGAAGAGAGGCTGTGTTTGAACGCCAAGTGGAAAAGAGAGAGAGAGAGAGAGAGAGAGAGGCTGTCATGGAGGAAGTAGTCAGAGGTGGGATTATCTTGCAGGGTGTGGATGTCGAATTCTAATCCAGCGTTGGTCGCACGGGCCGCAGCTCCACCGCCTCCGACAGCTCAAACAGTGTAGCCTTTCATTCCGAGAGCTCGCTACCAAAACCAAAAAGCATCATTCAGGGGGCGTCTAATTCAATCCAGAGCTGGATGTTTGTGTCTGTCTCTGAGGGAGACTCAGATTTAAGCTCTGGTCGAACAAATCAGGACACGTGTTAGGTCACAGATACTTACATTCAATCACATTAATATTATTTCTGAAACACTGACATGATGTTTTCTGAGTGTTTTTTTCCCCTGCTGGCTATTTACGTTTAGATTTTCACAGGCAATAGGTTGTTTGTAAGTTTAGTGTATTGCGCCATCTTGTGGATGAATTGTAAACTTGCAGGAGCAAACACATTTTAAAAATCTGGCATTCAGCGGCCTTGCAGTGTTTTCAATGAGGGCAATGACACATGGTAGTAGATAAATGTATAAAATATAATGTATAATGCTACTCTAAGCTGCTCTGTGTTTACAGTGTTCCAGAAGAAGAAGACACCACAGAGAGAAGCTGATCTGTACTCACTTCCCACTAAACAAGGTGAGCGTCAAGAAGAAGGTTCACCAATGTTACATCATGTTACATTTGAAGTGTCAGAGAACTCAGAGGAGGCGGATTACAAAATGGTCAAAGCAGCAGAGGTCAACATATTTTGACCTTTAATCCCTAAAATGCATAAAGCTTCAAAAGCACTCTTTTTCTGTTGTAACTTCCCTTCCTTGTAAACACCCACATCTTTGAAACCATTTTGAATCAACCCTGACATTTTGATCTCAGATGAGACTTCACGCCCTGCTTCCATCACAAGAGGTATTTTGCTAACACTTTAAGATAATTTTTTTTGGCATTTATAGATATTTTAACCTTTATAGATGCATAGCAAATGCCTTCACAGTCAAGAAGGTCAGGACAGGAAATAGGAGAGCGGGGTATGACATGCAACTAAGGTCATAGTCAGAAGTAGACAGGGGATGCTAGGCTACCACGACGTATCTATTTTGTCAGACTTTCATTTGCATGTTAATCTACAAGGACCTTTATAGTCACTTTCTCATCTTGTTGGGGGTCTGGCTTTATCATTCAAGCACAGAAAGACAGCTGCAGTTTTCAGGTTTGGGGCATGTGTCAATAATAAAATGTGCCTTTGTTTCCCCCTTCTGCACAGAATTATTATCATCACTTTAATATCTGCAGTTTTTTCCCCACTCATACACCAACAGCAGGAGTTTGACTGTGCCAATGATTTTTTGCTGACTTCTCTCTTTTGATTACCTTTTGAAATTACCTGCTGGGTGATGTCAGTTAATGTTGACATTCTGGGATAATTTGTTAAAATAATTAGAAATTGTACTGATCACCATAGGGAAATAAGTCCTCGCAGCAGTAACGGGCACAGCAACAGAAAAAAAAAAAAAGTAATAAAAGAGCAGGTAGCACATTTAAACACATTCAGGTGCCAAGAAGATTAGACAAAATTAAAGTGTGAAAGAGAGAAAGAGCTGCTACATCGAGCACCCGCGGAGATACAAAGCCGTTTCTCTGCTTCGCTCTACTGTCGGTGACACTGAGTGACAGATCCAAAGATCATCACAGTCACCCAGAAAATTACTTACCACCATCACCTCATGACTCACTGACATTACAGATGTGCTGAGCGAAATCACATTACCAAGCAGTCTTTTCTTGGAGTGCCATCTGGACTGGGTTTGGACCCTGTCTTTTCTTGCTCCTGTCATTCAAAGCAGGAGTTTAATTCATGGCATTATATGTGAAATCCAGCTCGTCTTCACACACGCTATGTGCTGATCACTCTCTTCTTTTCAGTGCATGGTCGAGAAGACAGATCCTCTTCCACCTATGACACCTTTGTGCCAAACCAGACGCACGGGCTCCAGCAGCTCGCCGAGCCCCAGCAGAGGGCGAAGGCCGGTCCCCTCACTGTGGACGGCGCCCTGGAGCGCCTCAGCGACCGGCAGCGGGTTCAGAAGGGCCTGGATGGCGTCCAGCAGGTAGGACTATCACACACTGCGATCGCACTCACACCGGACTCAGAGTGAAGAAGCAGGCAGGAACAAACCCTAATAAACCTACGGCCATCTGTTGCTCGGGCCATGCCAACCTGCAAAACAGCCGACTCACAGTGGAGCAGGGAGGTACAAGAAACCATCCAGATTATAGGAAAGAAAATTTATGAAAGCAGCCATAAACAAGAGAAAGAAAATGTGATCGCAGGTGTGGCACACAGTTCTGTTCAACAGCCAAAAAACTCAGTGATTTGTCATCTTATGTGTTTCCTTTGTCAGCCCATGACTCAGGCGTTGATCTTACTACCTTTGATTGATGATTGATTGATGGAAGCTTAGTCTTATACTTCAGCTCCAAGCATGTTCATTTTTGTTTGTAAGTGGAGGAAAAAGTAGATTTAAAAAGGTCTTGAGGATTGAAAAGGAGCAAACGTGGCATTAACACAGGCTTTTCTGCACATACCTTGAAAATAAAAGCTGTTGATGTGAAGCTGTTGAAAAAAGTCTCAACACTTAAGATTAAACTGTGAACAGCATCAAAAAGAAAGTGGAGCAGTGTAGACAGCAAGTGACTAATTCAGGGAATGAGGGACAGGTGTGTGCAGGCAGGTCAGTGTTGGGTTGGTTGGCAGGGGCAGCTGAGGACACCTGCTGGGCTGGGAGGGAATGACAGAATTAAAAATATGACAAATGGACGAAAAGGGTACAAAAATGAACTTAAAAGCTTCTGTCTGTGACAAACTTCCAGATGCCTTTCTAGACCTTTTTCATGCAGCACATTTAGAAACATCACAGCAGGTTGTAAATAATGAAATGAAGGACGGCTGAAGTTTCTTTAGCAGCCTCATTGTTAATTAGTTATCATTAACACCTGTGCTTTTCCTGCTAGGACAAGTCAGAATCAGTCTCTTTGATTCAGGTGCACAAACAAGACAAGGCTTTTGTTTGAAAGTGGTCACAAGCACATTGCCTCTCAAAATGTTGCACACCCAAGTAAAGTACAAATACTTGAATACTACTACCTTTACTCTTTCATACTGTTGTTGTATGTGTTGACATTATTTTCCAGCCGTCCTCCATGAGGGCACCAAAAGATTTATGAGTAAAATGCAAAACCTCAATCTATTCCTTATCTCAGTCTGTGGAATCATAACACAGGTCATTTATGAAAATCACACAATTTGGTGTATTAAAGCCCTGATCTTCGTCTGTGCAGGAGAGTCATCTGAGATCCAGTGTCCTCAGCACCAGAGAGGACGACGACAGTGTCTATGGTAAATATCTCTGCATCCTTGATATGTGGGTTAAACTCTGCTGTCGCCACAGAGGCTGCACAGAGCTCTGCCTTCCTGGAACTTTAATATAAATAATAGTTAAAGTTGCACTGGGACGAGAAGCCACCTTATAAATGACTGTATTAGACTGTGTACTGTGAATGGCTCAGAAACTCTCCTCTCCCCGCAGATAAAATCAACATCGTTCATCACACGCCAAGTGAGTCTTTAAAAACTTATCTCAGTGTGCACAGAGAGAAAACCTGTGTTTGCATGCCTTTGTAGTTTCTCCAGTCCCACTTGCAGTGGTGGGGAATTAATCCTCAGGGAAGTGTTATTTAATCAAATCCCCAGTTGCCATGTTTTGATCTGGTGAGTTTCACTTGCACTAAATGGGAGTCTTTTACTGAACAATTCTCTGTTCAGCTGTGCATATTGGATAATTTCCCTCCAGGTGCTGCAGTGAATGAAAGTCGGAGAGGAAGCCAAACAGCAGAGTCTGATTTTTACAGCAAGCCACTAAGAGGACAGCATGTAAGTGTACTTTGCTTGCCAAGGGAAAGCTTGGCAGAACTTAGCATACGTGTATTAATATAAAGTTTGCATGATGCTGTATATCATTGGACCAGTGACAAATGTCCCTCTGAACTGTTTTGCAGTCAAATTTCTTTTCCAAAGCTGACAAACGGTGAAGGTGAGACTGAAAACAATCTGTGAATATGAATCCAGTTCTCTGTGACTCATTTCTTCTGAATTAATTAATTAATTTTCAGATGCCTTAAAACTCATCCATTGTGTCACATTTTCCATATTTACAGGGTCCATCACTCAGCAAAGACTATATTCTTCCACCAATCACATCAGCTTTAATCTGTTAAATACATAATGTCATTTTAATTGTATTTTAAGATAATTAAATAACAGATTTTTGATATGTTGTTTATTATGTTCAGCTTTTATTGCCTCTTTTAAGATATTATGAATGTAAGTTCTTCCTTAATGTATCACATGTGTAATCTTTCAATTTCAGTATCATTTCAATCTTAGTTCTATAACATGTCTCTCATTAAACTTTTCCATGTCAACAACCTTGTTTATTCTCTCTCACTGAATTCAATGTGACCATGATGACATTAATTTAGCTACTAAAACCATCATAGATGTTTTTCATGGATCTTTCACACAGTTGAAATCTGTAGTAAATCACAGTGAATAGGTTTTCATGGGCCTGTGTTCTGGGGAAAGGGAAACAATTTCCCAGGTTGACCTGAAAACCCCTTCACCTCTTCGCCTCTAGAGGGCGCTGCATCTCTAAATATATTCATCACAGTCACTGTTTGAGGCAACCGGAGACATCTGGCAAAGCCCAGAAGCACCTGCTGACCTCCTGATGGCTCGGGGGCAAGCTATGGAAAAAAACACCCGTATCCATACATGTTTATGAATGTAAATGGGAAGTAAAAATACTCATGCAGCAGGTGAGAACATCAGCGAGGTGCTTCTCGCTGTGTCTGGTGGCAAACAGGAAACGAGCTTAATCTCGGTTTGCACGAGCCAAGACGTCTCAAAATGAAGTCAATGAAATGAAGACTGTAAAACTATAATAACTCAGGTCACTGGGGTGAATAGAAATGTCCACAGAGGGGTGTTGTAACAACAAGTGAGGGTAGAATTAAAGGTCAAAGGTTTAATTTTCCTGGGAAACTCACTCTGTTCAGCTGCCATTCTGCATCTGTGTGTGAAAAACAGCTTTGAAATAATTTAACAAATAAAGCTTAAAGAGGCCGTTTAAAGCAACATCCACTGAATTTCTGAACCATATTACATTTACTGGATACACTTGTCAAAAATCTGAATTTGCTGCGATTTACAAAACTATTCAGGAATTGGCACACACTCGTTCTCACACACACAGATAGCAGTTTGTCGGTGCAGCCCAGGCCTGAATGAATGAATAAGAGCTGCATGGGGAATTCAGTGAATGCATGGCTAAATCCGAGCTCAGTCTTGAAACCCAGGCAGAGGCTGAGCTGTGTGCCAACAAAGCAGCTGGGTACACGCCGGGCACATTTTTCTGTTCAATCATGCTCTTTGTGAATAATATGTATTAATGCCGTCCCTACTTAGACCTGCCAGTTAGCCTTTGGAGATGATCCGGCTTCAGGACCCCATGGCATTTGAGGCATATGTTTGCCTGTCACCTGCTGAGTATATTTCAGTCCGTGCGTCAGGCGTGGCCACCGAGATAGGCCTCGATTCATCGTGTATGCAAATATATGAGCCCCATCACAAGGAATGAGTCCCCGGTCGCAGGGAGACAAGCAGATAGCGAACTTCAGTGGCATGTGTCACCCACACCAAACATGCTTCTGTACATGGGAAGAACTACATCAAAAACAAGGGATCAAACGTTCACTGTTTTTCAGAACCCCGTCCTGTAGATCCACTGTGCTGATAGTTCTGAAATGTAAATGATACAAAATCTAATTAGGATATAATGTGGTTGCTAAAACTGACTCTTTCTCAATTAGTTTTTCATGTTTATATTCAACAGTGAAAAGTTAGAGCCGCATTTATTCAAGCACTTTATTTCACAGCATTTTTTTTCATTTTGTGAGACTTAATATTTTGTTATAAATGAATTAGTACTTTTCTTCATTTCCACATTTATATTTGGTGAAATGTTACAATCAATATACTGTATATTAAAGTTTTATGGTAACAGGTAATGTGAAAGGTAAATTCATTTTAAACTTGTGCTTAAATAAGATTTTGAATGCTTTACTTTTAATGGTGTATTGTGTGTATTGCAACTCTATCTTAAGTAAAATACTTTCCACAGTCTGATTTTAGCATTGCTTAAAACTCATCTTTAAAGCAGTGTTTATGGACTTTTTGGCCAGTTCGAGGCAGCAGAACAAGCTTTAAATGAACATCATATTTAAAGCTTATTAATAATCACATGGCACACAATGTGTTCACCTGAGCTTTTGTTTTTCACTGAAAGCAACAACGCTTATGAGAAGGATCAGACTGAGTCAAAAAACTAAAGCTGCAGACACCTCAAACAAAATAATGAGCTGAAAGTTGCTAAAACTCTCTTGATTTGGGTGATAATTATTTAAAACACCTCTTTCCAACTACCCAGTCATTTGACCCATTGCTGGAATGAGAAAATCCATTGGTGCAGCTTTAAGTTTTCTTTTAGACACTTTTACGGATTCACTGTTATACAACTGAAAATTCTGTAAAAATCTTGCCAAAGTCCCCACTCGGATTTCCTCTTCCTCTCTATTCCAGCAGCATGCTTGGTCAGACAGTGGAGAGACAGGATTATACAGTCAACGCATCAATAATATCGTTATGACACAGCTCTTAACTGCCGATGGCCTCGACCAATTGAAACATGAAAAGCCAAGCTGTCGCCTCAGTCATCTGCTCAATCCTCCCCCTGCGTCCCGGGGACACCGCTGGTTCCACGCCGCTGCAGGAACGCTCACGAGAGTACAAACGCCCGGGATAACTTATCAGGGATAACTAGTCTGCTGAAGGAGCGTGCGTAAACAAGAGCGTTCGCAACTTCTCCATTATGCACCTCGGCATGCATGCAACACACACACGGGAGGCACATACACACACACACACACCTCCCCTCCTCGCTCGGTCCTCTCTCCGGCCCCAGGATTAGGGCAGAGGATTGTGCACAGCTGCTCCCCAACATCCCCGATAAAAATCAGGCAATTTCACAGTCAGTGGCATTCTTTCATCCCCTAATCCACACCCCGCATACAGTATAGATGAACCTCACTGTGATGAGAACAAGCTGTTCTGAGCCGGACCCCCTGGTCAATGCGGACACCTTCGATTTGCTATAGAGACGTCGAGCAGACCGACTGTAGGGTGCAGGAGCAAGAAAGAAGCGTCCGGTCCAATGCTGCATATTGATCCTCACTTCCTTTATAGCAGCTAATTAGCTGATCGAGCAACCATTAGTCCTGCATGCAAGAATCGCAGCTAATACGGAAGTAAAATAAGAACTAAATTTCAAGACTCATCACCAGTTGTTAATTGTTTCACTTTAAGAAGGAGCTAAATTCATGTTTGCGCTGATATGAACAGCCCACTCCTCCCAGCCTTGATAGGAGCAGCCACGGTTTACAGAGGCTGTATTTAATGCATTTCCTTAGTTATTGCACGCCATTATTCTTCATAGTGTCCCCCCCCCTTTTTTTCAAGTCACTCACTTCACCCCAGCCTCCATTTGCAAGAGCAATTCTTCACCAAAAGTTCAAACAGGGGACAAAAAGGTACTTCACAGCTAAAAAAAAAAAAAAGGGTGGAGGAGGGGGGGGGCGAAAAAAAAGTATGAATCAAAAGGCGAGGAAATGGAATTCACTGTACAGACGTCGGGGGAATTTCAATGTCCGCCGAGGCACAGTGGAGCTCTGTTCAGTCCTCGCAGGGCTGCGGGGGTGAAAAGAGCAGCAGCCACAGCAGGGTACATCTATTCTGACAAGCCCTTACACACACTGAAAAGCCCGAGCAAGGTCTATTTGTTTAACAGGCAATGGAGCCAGCGGAAGGATGCCGAAGCTTTAACACGATAACAGGATAATTTTATGGTTTTGCTTTCGGGACGGCGTGAGGGTGATCAAAGTCAAATGGAATGTTTCCTCTTTCGCTGTTTGAACATTAACAGTTGAGGAAATTTGATTATGGGGTTTTGATTTGAAAAACATTGGCTTGTGTCAAGAAACATATTAAAGACAAACTTTTCTTTTAAAAAAGGTTATAGAGCTGTGACAAATTTCAATGGAATTAGATTCTGTTCGCATCCTGGGAGTTGAATATTCGAACGTGAGAAACTCAGAGTGTTCTGTTGATAAATTAGCCCAGAGCGCGGAGTTGTAATCTTTCCCCGTCTTTTGATTCAGATTTATTCAGAAAGTTTGGAGATTCCTCTCAGAGAGGGCAGCACCTTGTCTGCATTTCCACCAGCGACTCCTTTTTCACTCTCTTTGAAATAGTTAATGGGTGCAGATAATATTAACAATGTGATTCCTTTTTTGATCTCTGAGGTGAAACGGTGGTTCCCCATCACCTCCTTTGCAGAGGTCAAAGGTCGGATACAGAACTACACCCTTGGGACTGGTAGGAAACAGGACTCACTTGAAGACTCCTCATGAGGTTGCTTGTCAGTATTGGAGCTTGGAAATACTCAGATTACTTTGCTATTATGTTACTGATTATGCAACAAGAGGCCTGACAGGTTTGTGCTGTAAAGCTTTTGAACCATGCATGCCCTCATATCACTGTATAAATATAATCAATTATTAAGCAGCAGTAGAATTAGAAGCCTCATTCAGCTCCTGCTTTCCTGAGCCGTAGATGATTTCGAGGTCTTGTGCATCCTGAATTGTGAATGGTGTCCAGATGGCGTTGCTGTACTTTTCGCAGAACGTGTCGAGGGCATTGCATTGTGTGTCTGTGCCGGAAACCGACAGTGTCATTTGTTGCCGAGTGCCATTAAACAAACTCATTTGTGCGTCTGCACGGCGACGGGAGCGACAGTGTAAATCTACCTGCTCCTGTTTGTGAATGATGAGTTTCATAAAAGTTTAAAGATTAAGGCTGGTGTTATTTTTCTTATGGTTAACAAATCCAACGCAACAACGCATTGGTCTGTTTCTCAAGCTCACTTTCTCATACTGAATGTGCTATTCTTTTTCAAAAAAATATATAGTTTTATTACTGAGAAAAAGCTGAGCAATTTCCTTTCTTTTCCCGTTAATCAAACAGGAGTGAAGTGCATTTCTCAGGGACTATTTTCAGCTGTGGACTAATACACATTTGTTGTGCTTGTGTGTATTAACAACAGCAGGATGTTGCATGTGGGATTGTCTTAAAATAAACCACAGTGCTACAGTCCTTATAATGAAGGGACACATAATAACAATGCAGTAATGAGGCTCATTGGACATTTGCACAAGTTTGGTTTTTACATTGGTAGAGACATTTTTTGCCTGACAACCAATACACAGATCAGTATACTATAGTGGAAGGACGAGATTGTTTGAGATTGTTAAAAAAAATTGTGAGGAGAAGCTCACCTTAGCACTGTCTCTAACATGAATCTATGTCAATGAATAGAACTATATGTCATGTTTGATTTGTTGACATAGACAGACATTACATTCACACAAATTATCCTCAAGATGGTGATATACACTTAAAAGTACACCTGCTGCCAAAGAGACCTTGTGGTTGTTTATGTCATTGCAGTATGTGGATTTTATCATCTGTGCAAATACAAGAGTTAGTTTTATTGAGAAAGGCTGAAAGAATCCTGAACACACTTATTGTGCTTCGATATTTACTCCGAACATAAGCCAACCATAAGCACATGGTTTACGCTCACAATGTACTGTGTCGTGCTGTCAGGTGTTACCGCTTCACGCGTCAAGGGATCACGGCACAAGTGAAAATATGTCTCCATGTGATCGTTTCAAACAAAGGCGACAGTCAAAGCGAAGCCGGTGCCACAGGTGTTGTTTATCCACTCGAGTTCCGCAGCGAGGCCTTGAACGACAGAGAGAAAAAGCTTCGCCGCTTTACCTTCAATCTATCTCCTCTTTAATGATGGAGGAACGGCGGCTCCATCCTGATTGATGTTGGTGGAGGCCAGCAGCACCGGGGCTGATCCTCTCACCTCTCCCCGGAGCACGCCTCAGCCTGGCATCTGCTAAAGGGCACAGGTACGCCGTCCTGTGCCCTTGTCCCGCCCCCGCCTATTTGATCGGGGGCCAAGAGTGACCCCGCGGAGCCTGCCAAGAACCCCTGTCTGCGGGCCCCGGGCACCAGACTCAGGGGCCCACACTGGCTCCTCTGCTTTTTGAGGCTTTGGGAAGATTAATAGGCCTCCTCTGTAGAGCGCCTTTGTGAGGCAGCGCCCAGGCGTGTTCAAGCTGTTGGGTTTGCAGGAGACGAAAGGAGCAGCGGCTAATTCCTCTGCAGGTCAGTTTGTCTGTTGCTACTCTGCATTTTCAATGACTTGGAAAGGTCACATCCGCACTGGATAAGCCAGCGCAAGAGCCCCGCAAAACAGCACCAACTTAGGCAGACATCTTGAGATGAGAACAGCTGACACTTTCACTTTCTCCGTCAGAGCCTGTGCAAGCAAACGGCAGAATTTCTTGAATTTATGTGATGAGTATCTTTATCGACGCTGCAATCCCAACCAGGAGCTCCTTTTTTTTTTTTTTTTTTTTTGCACATATTAACCCGCTGTATGATCCTGCAACCACAGCTGAACAATCAAACTCACATCCACACAATGCTGTTTACCACCAGTTTAATTTGGATTATGGATTAGTGGTCAAATGAATGACAACAAACATGCAAATGTACATATCATATTTGCACAGCCGTTTTCAGCAGGGGGTGCTAATCATAGGCAAATACGTGGGTCACCATGGCGAGCGGTGAGCATCGCTGCGGCTTTGTCTGCCTCATACAAACTCAAGCCCTGCAGATTTGAGGTTTTTCTCCTCGCATATTTCATCACAAGCCTGCTGCAAATACCAAAGCCAAAGCCAAGAATGTACTTTGAACTTTGAATTTAACACCAGCAGAACATGTTTTTCTTAAACTAAAAGTTTTTTTTGGATTTTATGCAAAGGCTTTTGGCCTGAAACCATTTTAATGATTTTTCTTGTCACTTGGTTGCAGGTGAGGGCCTTTGATTCTAGTCATGTCACACCTCCAATAGTGCAGCCACCAATAACAGTCTCTCCCACCCGCTCCCTCTCTCTCACCCACACACACACACACACATGCACACACACACACACACACACTTCTGGCTGCTCCAGGTGCCAGGGTGTGAAGGGATCAGCCAATCCCAGCACTCGTCTGAAGCTGGATGGTGGCCATCGTGTTATTAAAAGCTACGGGTGAGCTTTGCTGCTCGCCTCTCCTCTGCACTCCAAACACTTTATGAAAAAATAACTTATGAAACAAAACAGCGTTGGGTAGCGGGTAAGCTTCCCAGAGGGAAAGAATAAATTTGAGTTTTCTGCGAGTTGTCTAATAAGCCAATGCACTGAATCACTCTTATCATCCATTAGCATGAGCTGATAAGGAATCAATTTATGGGTCATCATTACATGATTGATGTCTCCATCTCGCTGCTCTCTGTGTCCAATGATAATCTTCAGTGATATCATTTCCATAAACATCATTATCAGATCGAGGCGTACGATGTCCTCACTCAGGACTACTGGGAGAGCTGAAGTGCCTTTGATGAGATGAGATCACATTTTAGAGGGAGCTGCCTGCTCTTTGCCTGTAGCCAAAAACAGCCTAATTGTGTTTTGTCCCATATGTGAATTATTATTAACGACGATTCATTTACTACACTTCCTTTGCCAATTTCCTAAATTAAAAAAATACCATGTTGAGATTTACAACGCAACCCCCCCATTTTCAGCGCCGGCTTACAGCGTCACCATGGCAACTTCCAATCAGCAAGGATGGTAGAGCCTGCCGGCCGTGTGTTTGGCGCGAGGCTCTGAGAGGCGCAGGTGGAGCACATATGGAACAATGGCCTAGCAGAAGAAAAAAAAAGAAACACTCTGCCCGCCTGTATGTGCCAGCAGTGCCCATTTTAATCCCACCGTTACCTTCTAGTGCTCTCTGATGGAGACGTTCTGCTGCAATCACAGCCTCAGACTGCTGCTGGGCCTGTGCCAGACTTCACTTGACAAAGCCAGGCCCAGTGTGCTTTCGTAAAACAATGTCTCCGAGAGTCGTGGATCCGCCATCTCTTGATCGTTTAGCGGAATTGCTCCTCGCCATCCTTCACTCAAACATCTCTGACCTTGGCTGACCTTGACGCGGAGAGATTTTTCTCCCCGATTTCATGAGGCTTCGACGTGTCTTTCGTCGCTCGTACCAACGGGCGGAGATGCTTCACTGTACGTTGGTACATTCATGCCCATACATACATTGAGCTTAATGACTTTTGTGCCTCATATGGCTAGTAATTGGGGTAGTAATGTTATGGAAATCACTAGCATGTGCAGTAAATAAATCAATCATCCAAGGGGCCTTATCTATCACTGCACATTTAAGCAGTCAGCTCCTATGTAGGTTAATTAAAGCACAATGGCCGAGGACAGGACCTGGCACCCGTCCTGCTTATGTTTAAGCCTTCTCTAGGCCCGCTGGGCTGGAGCTTTCTACAGCCAGATGAAATTTGCCCATTTTATCCACCCCCATCCCCAGCTGAATACATAAATCATCTGTAAGGGCCTCAGTTTCGACCCTAAATTCCATGAACAATAGCGTTTGTCCACAAATACCACACATAATTGCTGGATACCCTTCAAAGCAGAAATCGTGCTTCTTTGCACTTATCTAGGGGCATATAGCGCAGATTTTTGTGACTCACTTCATCTGGTTTTTGGAACAAATCAATTAAGATGTTGTGCCACATCCAGCATGGATATTGGGTAAAGTGTGCCACCGCTGATTTGCTTTTATGTTTGGTCTGAGCCGGGAGATAAGAGTGAGTGACAGCTGAGTGTAGGGGGAGGTTGGTCTGGTAACATGGAAATGTCAAAGTTCAAACAGTACCTCTCATTTCAGATCAAAACTTCTTGTTGGACAGTAGCACGCAGAAGTAATGTGAATACTTTTTTAGCATGGGGCGGTGGAAAGGATTACAATTTGAAATGAAGTAATTACATTACAGCTACTTATTTCAATACTTCAACACTTGCTGGCTGACTTTGTTGTCATACCAGGAGTCTCATAAAGGGCTGATGAATGTACAAAAGTTGCTTACAAGAAAGTAAATACCTAGAAACTGTAGGCTTCTTGTTAAACTACAATATCTTATTTTCTGTTTCTGCATGTGTTAAATACAGAATATGTACATGTGGAAGATTGGAGGTTGTTTAAATACACCTTTGACAGAGGCGGCCTGAGTAACAAAAGTAATGTAACTAATTACTTTTGATCTGAAATAATTTATTTTAGCACTGCCTACATTAAACAGTCAACAGCTCCATGAGTATTATTGGAGCCAGTTTAAACTGTAACCAAGCAAAAAGAAGGTTTCTCATGTCTTCCCTGACCAACCGGAGCAGCTGATTTATAAACTGAAATTCACGTCAAATCTCCAGCTCTGACACATTTTCATATATATAACAGCTACAGTTTGTACTAAGGAGCAATTAATAAGGGTTTCAAGTCAACATTAGTGTCATCCCCGTCTTCTCCCTCACCCTGGGAGGATCAGAGCGGAGACACCGGGCCCATACAGCTCCTCGTGGCCCTCGGCTGTCAACAATAACAACTGTATCTCATTATCCTCCTCGCAGGGGCCACGGAGGTAGCAGCGACCGTAAACACCATCCTCCTATCCTTCCACAATGCGCCGCTCGCAGACAAAAGGCGCTCTCGAAAAGCTTGAACCTCAGCCAACAGCTCTATTCATGTTGCCATACATGTATGGCAGATGTCTCGGTGAGCCTATGGAAGGTTACAGATCTATGTTGCTCACACAGACAAGCTGAGGCATCTGCAGCGTGAGAGAAGTAGAGGCATTTTGGGGTTTTTTGGTGCAGATTTTTCAGTTAATTTAATCAGAAAATATGTGTTTTGAGTGGGTGTTAGGAGAGCGAGTTAAAGGCTATTTTTCTAGTCCATTCTTTCAGTCTGTATTACATGTGCTTTGGCTGAGCTTTGGCCTTTTTCTTTACATCCCACTGATTTACTCATCAACTCCCTATGTCTTAATTAAAATGGAAAGTCGAGCTGATGTGATAAGTCAAGCGTCTGATCAATCAATCAACAGAAAATCAACTGAAAATTGGCCAATTATTTAAGTTATTTATTAAGCAAATGCATCAAATATTTGTTGCTTTTCTCTGTTTTATATTGTTTTAATATCAATGCCCAAATGGCCAGAACCCTATTGTTTTTATGTCAGTTTATTTTCATGATTTATCTCCTGCCATGTCTCACACTGATGCGAGCTGGAATGAGATAAAAACACAAAACTCAACTGGAAATGATGTGCAAATACTTCCCAAGAAATATGAGCCCAATCAGCAAGAAGGCGGTGCTGTAGCTACTGCCCAAAAATGCACTTTTGAAAAGGTCATGCCCTCAAACTGTAAGTCCCACTGACTTGAAAAACCACACACAGGTTTAGCTCAATGTGCTCCAGAAAAATGCTTCTGGACCATAAAAGTCAGCCATGATGGATTTTTCTGCCGGTAAAAAGCCGACGTGGCACAACACAAATCAAAGGATGAATCAGAAATTGTCCAATCTTTACAAAAATTGCAGAAACATGTGCACAGGCCTGGTGCAAATTTTGCTATAAATCAATGAGTTTGTCCAATAATCACAAATCGTAGATATACGTAGATATTTATGTTGAAAATTTGCCCATAGAGGGCGCCACAAATGTTCTCCATATAGTTCCACAGTATGGTATTTCTTGGGGGCTTTTACTGCCCTTTCAGGTCTGAACCATATTGGACCAGGTCCAGATCAAAAGCTTTCAACTTCTGACAGTCTGTGTTGGCTTAAACCTGTGAATTGCAGCTATATTTTTTTTACTATTTCTATTTCTGTCCATCCCATACATGCGACATCTGTTGCGTGTCTGTTCATCCTGGAAGAGGGATTCCTCCTCTTCTTTTGATCTTCCCGAGGTTTCTTCCTTTTTCTCTTATCCGAGTCAAGAGTGTGAGGACGGAGGGTTTCACATGCTGTACAGATTGTAAAGCAGCT
This sequence comes from Centropyge bicolor, assembly GCA_037975185.1. Taxonomy (NCBI): domain Eukaryota; kingdom Metazoa; phylum Chordata; class Actinopteri; family Pomacanthidae; genus Centropyge; species Centropyge bicolor. Next base: position 2,454,992 of record JBBMOC010000030.1, read on the forward strand.
CCGAGGTAGCTTCAGTTTTGGGCTATAGAAAATTTACTTGAACTGACTTGACTACGTTTTATTACTATATGAAATTTTATAGACGAAACAGATAATTGGCTAATTACAAAAAAATAATCAAAAGGATAACTGATTATGGAAATAATCATTAGTTTGAAAAAAGGAAAGGAAAAGGAAAAGGAAACATCTGTTCTTCTTCTGTTTCTTTGCTAATTCCTGTTCTGGTTTGAATGCATCCCATCATGCACTGGGTGACAGGCAGAGAATCAATCTATTGCAGTGCCCATTCTATGTATTTATTCAAACAACATTTGACTATTAAGAGCACCTGAAATCTACACATATGCACAAAAAAAGCAAACAACATGGCAGAATAATTCTTGAGTACGTAGCACTGAGAAGATGAAGATTATCTCCTGGCCATATCAAAATGTTGCATCATTTATGGTTGAGCAAAAGCTTTCCATCCTCCCTGCAGTGTCTGCGAGGACAACAATAACTGCTGCCCTCAACAAGGCAGTTTGTAAATTCATATTAAGAAGCCGCCTTGTATGAAATTCAGAAAACAATAGCATCTTAATCAGCACACAGTTAAACATCTCTGTCGACAATCTGAGCCATTATTAAAAAAGCGAACAAATCAATCATTACTGAGTGTGGCACTCCTGCTTTCATTAGAAAATCATATAGATTAAATGTTAATCATAGCTAACTCTATACCAGTGGGCTTCTGCCAAGATGACAGATGGACCATTAATGAGAATAACGAGGGGATCTTAGTCTATACACGGATATGGAGATGCAACAACAAGCATAACACCACACTTGGCGCTCAAAAAACTGTTATTTAGACAGAAATAGACAAAGATAATCAGTATGCACATGCAGAATTGCTTCTTCCCGAAAGTCAAAGAGTACGTGTTAAAAATGTGTGAGATCACTTCAATGTGGATGCAGGCGTGTATTAAGATGTTTTCATAGTGGGCGCTGCCACAGGAGACTGAGGGAAATTGGTGGTAACACCTGTCACACACATTCAGCATCAGATATTAGAATCCGTCTCTTTTACTGGTCTGCGAACGATGAATAATTACTCTTGTTTAAAAACCTGCCTATTAGCACTAACCAGGTTATATTGGACATCTGTCTCAGGAAGCTGACTGATATAATTGGCTGCCATCATATCGTGCTCCACGCTATAGCAAAGCACAACCAGTGTGACGGGCGTCAAGAAGCTGTGCTTCGCTCCGGCACTGTGACGTCGCTCCCGCATGTCACTTTCACGAGCGAGTCAAATGAAATCGTACGAGATGAAAGTTGCGGCGAAAAACAGAACACATATGTCCATGTGTGGCGCTCAGTGGCATGTTATTGGCACGGTGTTTTCATCAGGTCTGATAACATATGTTTAGAACTCAGGAGGCTTTGGGCAGGAGGGAATAGCGCGGCGTTTGAAGTCAACTGCCGCATTAAGCAGAGAAGCGGCACAGTTGTGTGGAGATGCTCTCTTGTTCAAAGGGATGGAAGGAACCGCTCCGGGGAGCGTCCAACATCAAGAGCTGACCCCGGCACTGTTTCCCGCTACCTTCTGCCATGCGTCCCGCCGCCGTATGCTGTGATTCCCAAAGACCGGCAGGCCTGTGCCATCTGGCCTCACTTCGGATTCCCCGGACACATATTGGGAATCCAAACTATGCCACCTCCCCGTCTCTCCCTTCCCTCTGCGCTCTCTCCCTCTGGGTCGTCTCTGCGCCTCCACTTCATCCCTGCTTGAGTGTTGGCTCAAGTGGAAGGGGTCTGCTCTCCAAGTGATCCCAGTTGCCCTTTTCCTCTTTAATCCCCTTGTGATGGGATCCAGTAGGAGCCCTTTAAATTCAGAGGGAAACGGTCGATAGTTTTTAAGATGAAGGAAAATCCCCGGAGGTTTATCCACCTAGTGTAGTCTGTTTCTGTCGTAGGGTGCTTGGTTCGTTACATGACCTTCAGACTGCTTTTTTTAAAAACTTCTGCTCTTTATACAAGCTTAAAATTTTACTTTATCTCAGTCAAAAAGCCAGGATTCATGCAAAATTCGACACCTCAGATTAAGAATCTTATGCTGGTTTGCTGCCACAAATCTTGACCAACTTTGGTTTTTACAGGGCCACAGAGACACACAAAGAAAGAAGAGGCTCCAGGAAGAGAGCAGAAGTGGGCTGTACAGTATGTTCTGTAGCACTGCCACAGATTTCACACTCTTTTTGTGTGTCTCTTTCTCTTCCTCTCCTCTGGGCGTCGCCTCAGTGGGGAATTCGATTCCCTAATAACTGGGGAATCAAAGTTGGACAGCACCACTGCTGAGAATCATAAAGGAAGCAGTGGAGTGGCTGGCCATTCATTCATCCAGGCCTATTACAACGTATACCAGATGGACACTGCACGTCACCGGGTGACATCTCAAGACAGCCGCGGCCGCCTGCCTGCCCGGCTTGGAAAAGATGAAAGTTATGAGGGAGACGGGAGGCAGGTTGCGTCAAACAGAGACAGATCTGATCAACAACTGCACAGAGATGAAATCAAAGTGGTTGAAGCATGTGGCGTGAGGCATCTGGTATTCTAGCAAACAGAAGCTAGCGGAGCTGCCAACGCTTTCGGGGAGAATTGCCTCCCCCGCTCGGCGGCCTCAAGCCAGTGGAAACGCTACTGGCTTGTGTTTTAAATCCACAAGAGGTGTATTGTTTGGCTGTGCTGTCGTAAGGTTCGTATTTTTTGGGGAGGGTGGGGGGGATTTTTTTTTTTTTTTTGCAGGTCGTAGAGACACAACTCAGACATGTGACAAAGGTCCTGGGCTGGATTCAAACCAGGAAGTCATGTTTACATGGTACACACATTTTAGACCACCAAGCTGCCAGGACGCCCCCTGTGCTAAGTTCCTAACACAACAAGTCTAAACAGTAGCTTATTTATTCAAAGTAAATCAATAGCAAAGGTGACATTAGGAATTTGTGCTTGCTGGAAAGACGCCAGTACATCTGCTCAAATCCTGGGCCACTTTTCTTATCTGCAGCAGGAGCCAAGATCTGATAACAGATTTTTAAAATGGTCCTTTGGTCTGTTTTACATCAGCAAATATTGCATTTTCATTCGAGATAGCGTTTCATTCGAGATTCGCACAAAAAGCTGATTACAGTATCCCAACAAATTAAAACGGAGGTGATGTAATGCGGGTTTATGCGCTGTATAACAACATTATGTATGGTGTATCTGTGTACATCTGTACGTCAAGTGTAAAGAACCTGTCAAGCCCCCTTGGCATTGATTTTACATTTCATACTACTTCCTGCATAGAGCACTGTGAGCATCTGATCCCCTAATCTCAGAATGCCAGCTTTCACTCAATGTCATCTGCCAATGAGCTGCAACCAGGCGCCCATCCTGCCTCTGGCACCAGAACTGCACCCATCCAGCTTGTGTGCGCTAATACCCACCGTTGCTAGGCTACAACGAGAGGAATCAAATTTAGGTGGCGTCCACAGCTGCGCCGTACTGTTGTGCACCGAGGGATATACATGGCAGCGTTCCCAGTATGCACCTGGATGGAATGAAACAGGAAGAAGTGGAGAAGTCTAATCTTCTAGGTACAGTAGTGGCTGTCTTGCCTTGTCCTGAAAGTGTGTCAAGAAACAAGAGGAAATCACATTTCACATTATGGATTTTTTTTTTTTAAAGAAGGCTTGTGCTGTTGACCAGGTTAATGAGTGTTATGTGTTTTGCTGACAGCTGGAAGGTCAGCGGGGGGACTGTGAGTATTGAGTTGGGAAAATATGGAAACTCTTAGCTTCTGGTCTTATTGCAAGCACTTTCTAAAATGCTGCCACGAGGTGCTGAGCTGAGCCATGCAATAAACAGAAACATATGCGATTGAGCAAATGTTGGAGGAATCTTGTGATAACGCAAATCTAAAACAGTCAGGTTTTCTCCATGTAGTCATAACGCTGCTACTTTTAATCTCACTCACTTATCGTACTTTATAAACGCCATGATCTCATCCTCTTTTAATCAGTTCATTGCATCGCTGAACGCTCGTCGCTCAGATCTGTGAAAACTGCAGAGTTTTGAACAATTGGCTGCAAACAGTCTCTCCAACATGCCAAAAACCATAAAGGGGCTTCTCCACAGCTGACTTCTTGCATCTTGGTTTCAATGTAATCAGCGAGTCGCGCTGCTCAGACATTGTTAATTCACAGGGTTCGCACAACTGCGACAACATCTTAACAATCACGTTTCCAAAAGAGTTGCATGCCAAAGGCTGAATTATTAGTTCATGGATAACATGCAGGGGTGACATTAACAAGACAGTTAGGAAACAGCCATCAAACAGAAGGCAAGATGGAAAAAATGGTATCTCACATTTCTGGTTTTAACTTTCTGTGCAGTGGATCCTGATGAGTATTAAGGCTTAATATTCAAACATGTTGGATGCATGCATTAGAAATTATGTGTGCCAAAACTTTCCTGCTGTGCAAAAACTTTTATAAAGAACTTCAAAAATAATAGTTTGACATTTTGGGAAATATGAATTTTTACTTCCCTGCTGAAAGTTAAATTGTACCACTCTCATCTCTGGACACTAAGGCCATAGCCAGTTAGCTTAGCATAAGCAGAGGTCAAGAGAACAGCTACAATTATATTTTTACAAGGGGTTACGTGTCAATCTATTTCTTGAAATCCACACTGACACACTTTTACACTTTTGCATGGATTAATCCAACATGATATAACTTGTTAATTAGTGAGCTTCAGAGGTGCTAGCAGGTGAATTGTGTGAGCTTTGGATGAGCCATGTTAGCTGTTTCTGTGTTTACAGTTTTCATGGTTATGCTAAGCTAACTGACTGCCAGTGGTAGCTTTATATTTAGTTTATAGACCTGAGAGTGGTATCAATTTTCTCATGTAATTCTCAGCATGAAAGTGAGCAAGCAAATCTCAAACTACTTCTTCAACAAAATGGAGTGTGTATTGAAAATTTAAAAGAAGAGTGGCCTCTCGATGTCTATTAGTCTGGAATTTAACTTGATGTCTACATACCTAAAACTAATTTCCGACGCATTCCTTGTAAAAGCCAACATCACTCAAGTTGCTCATTTGACTTGCAGAAAGTCCGCAAGCGAAGGCAATCAGTGAGAGTGTATTCCAGCTTTTGCTTTCGCTCTGCCTCGGCATATATGTATGGACACGCTTGGTAATCCTTTCACGTGTAACTTCAAAGCCGGACTTAACCAGTGGGTGGAGAGCAATCGTTTCACACAGGCTGTCAATGCGCACTAATAAATGCACAAATACACTTTCATTTGAAAAAGGGCCAAGTTTCTGGACTTTGGGATCCACCCCCTCTTGGATGGACGTCCGCCTCCTCTGCATTTCCTGCACCCACCGGCTTTAACTAACTAAAATAAAACTCATCCAGGATCTGCACTGTGGCGTCAAACAAAGGAACAATTATCTTAGTCGTCATCTTCAAAGTGCACCAGGAGCTGGAAGAAGCGGCATATTTGACCAGTATTTTGTAGGTTTATCCCAAAAGTGCAAAATAAATCCCAAAAGTGCAAAAATAAATCCTCTCCCTCCTCCAGCTCCTGCCTGCCACTGTGAGCCAGAAACAGATGCTGGTGCCACCACGCTGCCAGCTCTCCCAATGGCAGAGAAGATGACAGGAGCTGCCAAAAAATTCAGTCTCCTTCAGTGAAGGAGGCTCAAGTGATGTTCAAGTGCATCCTCCGAAGGGAACTGCGATTTTTCTGATTTTTGAAATAACTGGAATATTATTACGGACGTGTACTGTGTGAAATATTTTTAGACTCTCTGCATCATTATCAAACAAAGTCCTTCATTTGAAAAGAAAGCTCACTTGTGATTCATTTCCCGTCTTGTGTTTCGTCCTTCATTCTTTTCTTCAACTTACTTCCAGGTAGAAGATGAGTTGTCGTGACCGAGAGGAAGAAAGTAAGAAATTATTTCAGACCTACATGTGACCTTTCCTCTCATCTCTACTTGTAAGTAGGAGTGTGCGGTTTTTTTTGGCATTTAAAACTGAATAGGTGAAATGGGCAGGTGAAGGAGAGCTGGCAGAAGGAGGCAGTGGGATGATTTTTCTTCTTTTGAAATGTAAAAATGTGGTTTTATACTAACCCTAACCATTAGGGCGGCAGTAGCTGTGGGGACTTGGCTTGGGAACCGGAGGGGCGGCAGGCTCAAGTCCAGCACGGACCACAGTGAGGAGGGTGGACTGGTAGCTGGAGAGGAGCCAGTCCACCTCCCGGGCAGTGCCGAGGTGCCCTTGAGCAAGATACCAAACCCCTAACTGCTAAGGAGGTGCCCAATCATTCCAACATCTCTCCACTCAGTTGCATGTCTTTAGGTCCTGTGTGTGCACATCAGGCCTATGTGTGTGTAAACTGGTGAGATAAAACTGAATTAATAAAGCAATTCTTCATCTTATTCTGCTACATTTCAAATGAAAATTTTTCTTAAACCAATGCTGCATTCATTTAACCCTTTGCTAATGTTGATTTAAATTCCCAGCAATATATAAAATAATTAATATATTAGCATAATCTCAACAAACTGTGACATTAAAATGCTGCTTATACATCAATGCATCAGGACTAATAATCCAATATTATAAATGAATCAGTCTAATGAGTACATTTACTTCTGATGCTCATATATTTTGCTGATACTTTTGAATGCCCCCTTGAGTACAATTATTTATGCATGACTTTTACTTGTAATGGACTATAGAATATTGTAATATTGATACTTTTATCCAGAGGAAAAAGATCCACCTACTAAATAGTGTGTTCAGGCCACATGGCCAATGGGATGCTGAGTCTGCTGAGTCCTTCCTGCAAATTGTCATGTTTTTTCATGCTTTGAAATATGTTCTTTTTAATCAAGAACATCTATAATATTTATAATATAATATGACACATATTTCCTGTTCACAATGGTGACACATTTTTTCATCTCACTAAATGAAAATCGAGAGTCAACACTAACTGCAGAAAAAGGCGTCCATCAAAACAGTGAACACAGTTTTACACTGTGATTTAAATCAGAATAGTCTGAAACAGCTGTTTAGCTGATGTGTCAAATTATTTACTTGTGTTGTTAAATTGTAAGACTGGGGGAAATGCTGAAAACTTTGTCTCCTGGAATTAAAGTAAAAACAAAATCATGGCTTGTGGTGACTTTTATAGAAAGATATTTGATTCAAATTACCAGTAAAAACTCAAACCTGATGAATTCTGTGTTATGGGGATTAACATTGTAATGAAAAAAAGTTATTAAATTGACCTGTGTTCTATGAACAATTATAAACCTGGTTCCAAATTAAGCACATACAGCAAAAAACATAAATTAAAAGTAATCAGACTAGAGAATATTGTGAATATTGTTTGAAGGATGGAGACGTCGTTAACATACAATGCCTACTGTTGGAGGGCTTATGAAATCAAATAGCTGTATATTGCCTGTGGGAACCAGCATATCTGAAGACCTACAAGCTTCTCTTTCCCTCTCACACACACACATGCATGCACACGCTCAGTCTCACGCCCCATGTGAACACTCATCTTTAACGAGGGGAGAGCTGAAACCATGCGTGATTGTTTTAGAGAGGCTGCCCTAAAGGCACGTTATCGCTCAATGTGGGACTGCTTCTCCCAGTCATACGTCCCCTCTTGTTGATTGTGCAGCGTGGATCAGCGGCAACAAAGGCATCATTAGTGGGGCTTTGGTCCCCACCAGGCCCGGGCTAATTATGAATGGGGGGCCCGGTAATAATTCAAGGGCCCATCGGTGCAGCTTGAAACTGAAGAGAGAACTTCACAGATTCAGCGGTGGTGGTACTCGGCCCATCTGCCTCCATTTCCCAGCCACCTGCCTGAAGATCTGACCCACGTCAGCCATGAGGATGGAGCACCATTACGCACAAGAGAGAGGCAGAGGAAACATATGGGATTTATACATTGCTTTAATGAAGGATTTGCAGTGGTCATTAAAAGCTTTAGGGAATGGTGGCCTGCCTGGTAAACTGTTTAACAATTGTTAATTTTGCTTTAATTTCAGGATCCGGAGTTGAAAAATCTCTCTCTCTCTCATGTGCATGTGAGTAAAATGGTTCATGTCAGTAGGTTCACACACACACATATGCAATTAAAATGTTAAATTTGGGGCAATCAATATAGATACAGGAATCAGAGAAGTTAGTTTTCTGTATAAATCTGCACATTCTCTCAAATTCTGGTGAGAATAAAAGCTCAAATAAAATATTTAAATAATCTGTTCTTTTGCAAACTTGTGGTTTTGTGCTGCTCTGACTCCTCCAGTAATTGTGTGATTGTTCTGGCTTCATAGAGACGTCATCATTGTTTCCACCAGAAGAGGGCAGTATCCTTTTTCTTAATCACATCTCAAGTGATTTCCCCCTTGGCCAGAGCAAGCACAAACATTGCTCCAATTCCAAACCACACAAAAGAGGGAATTTGAAAGTAAACAAATGAGCCCGATGGGATGATCAGCATTCTCAGATTTGCAGCATAAACTCTTTTCCCATGGAGCCGGCTCATAATTTCAACACAGGCCTCGGATCTATCTGAATCATTTGGTGACGAAGCTCTGATTTATAACCGCTCTCGCATTTGACGTCTCTTTTTAAAAATATCCAAAGATTAAAAGGCAACTTATGGAGCGGCTGCAGGGCTGTGAGCCGCCCCACATTATTTATAGATGCTGAGAGTGTGTATTGTATCATTTCACATCACTGATACTGTTGTAAGTTCAACGAATTTGAAATGTGAGCCATTTGGATAAACAGGGGCTATGAAGTATTCATGAAATCATGGAGGTGTAGCATAAAGTAAGGTGGCTGGAATGCAAATCGAGGATACGGTTTTGCTTCCAGATGCTGATGAATAACATGGTCAAGCACACAGTATGTTCAGCCGCTCTGCAGCATCCTGATATGAGGCCTGATAAGATTTAAGTAATCGACCACATCTTCCAAATGGAACTCGAGTGCCATGGAGCCGATGATTAAAAGTGTTGATGGAAAGCTCAGTTTTCACTATAGTCTCTCAATCTAATGTGAATATGTTACCAGTCTCTCCAGGTCACTCATTAATATGCAGGATCTAATTTGGGCCTCTGTGTGTAGAAGTTTTTCTGAATGGACCAGCTAATTTGAAAATAATCAAGAGTGGCACGCAGCTTTTGTCAGCGATGACATCACTCTGTGGATTATTCCCGTGGCTTGGAAAGAAGATTTCCCAGGGATGGGTTTACTACTAGTTATAAGTGGTGCCCTGGGGCAACTTTCTCTTTTGTTTTCCCAAAAAACTCTGCCGCAGAACCACATGCAACAAATGGCCACATTTCACAAGAACAACTGACAAAGCATTGTTGTAAAAAATTGAAGACCTGAACACACACACTCTGAGGATGTTTTTGTACTCGAGAGACTTGGTCATGTTTGCGGCTTATAATGCGGCGAGGATTTGCCTCTCGCTTCCAGAAGCAGGCTGATTGTTGAGGAAGAGGCGAGCTGAACACTGAGTCACAAAAACACAGGGCTGGTTTTGATCTGGATTCAATGGCCTGGAATAACTGGCCCCCGAAGAGCTCTTGTGTCAAATGGTATCTGTGACAGGGAACAGAGAAGGGGGATAAACATGCTGCATTTAACATGTGGACATAACACCTCCCCCTCGCACCATCTGGAGGAAAGCAACCTCATCTTCAGCCACCAAAAAAAAAGATCTTGTTTTGGTTGCATTTCATAAACTTTTAACTAGTCACAGATTCTCATGCAACAACTGGTTCTGAATAAGCTCAATTTCTTGAGGAATTGAGGGGGGGGAAGCTGCAGAAGCTACAACAGGAGCATGAAAACAGGCAGACTAACGCACCGGCAGTGAAGATGCATCGACAAGTTGGCTGACTCCCCTCTCCCTTTGAATCGTCCTCTGCTTTGTAATGTGAGGGTGTTTGGAGGCAGGTCAAAACCCAAGTCCTCACCTACTTCCTAATGAATTCCCAGGGTCCATCAACCTGCAGGCGCTCCCATACAAGCTAACCAATGATTACACCTTGAGGGGGAGAGGGGGCGTGTGGAGGAGGAGGAGGAGCAGGAGGAGAGGCTGGTGAGATAGTGCATCCTCAGTATACACACACACACACACAACCTCACACACAACCACCACCACCACCACCACCATCACCCCCCAGATTGGAGGCAGGTGCAGCAGCAAATCAAGCCTCATTAGCTGCACCTTCTGCTAGCGTATACCGTGGACAGATGGAAGCTCGCCCTCACATGTTACCTCACATCAGATGGCAGTTGGAGGAGGGTGGCTAGGGGGTAACAGGGAGGTACACTCGCCCCCTTCTGCCGGCGCCGCTTCCTCCGAGCTACAAGATGCCCCTAAGTGCAGATCTAGCACCAGAATGCTCCTTAACCTTAATCCTGCTGGCAACTACTAGTTTCCAGAGAATATCTGACATCAGATCAGTTGTAACTTATTCCCCGTCAGGCCTGGCCCTGGTTAGAGAGGTGCATGCCTTCCCGAGGAGGAGTCGCGGACCTGCAGAGGCCCCCGCGGTGGATGTGTTTCTGCCGAATCCATGTAAAAAGAGCCGGGAGCGCTCGCGGGTATATGATATGCTAAGACACACTATGGGGCCACCAGGTAAGCGACAGCGCCTCGACTGCAGGGTATCACATCGCCCCCTTGTCCTCGTGGCTCTGACACAAGATCCTGAGCAGCTAATTGAGGCAACAGTGCAATTCATTGGTGCCAGGCCCAGTGTCAACACCTTCTTCAAGGTAACGGCAGATTTATTTCCATGTCGCTTGGGACATGGGAGAAACACGTCAAGGGGAGGCCATGTGCTAATTGATGCTATCTGTGTGATAAGAAATATGTGCTTTTCAACGCAGGGGAAGGCTGTCAGGACTGGATGGGTTTAGGATGCTGGAATTTCCTGTTGAGCCCCTGGAGGTGTCTCGGGTCTAATTCAGTCAAACATCTGTGATGAAAGATGGCCGCTTGATGACAGACAGCAACTCAATGCAGGTATTCCTCAAATCTTAGGTGAGTTATGTTTAAAAACAAAATCCAAAAATAGTGGCCAGACCAGGAAAAAAAGAGCACCACTTCCAGAATCTTCATTAGCTGAAAAGCCAAGGAGAAAGAAGTCACAGGACTGGACACATTGATTGGAAAGCACAGCACATTAATATCACAGGTAACTTTTAAGTGCTTTATCCAGATAATGAGGTCAAGCCCAATTTTATGACTTAGATAAGTGGTGTTTTGGCATGTCATTATGTATAATTAATCAAAAATATATATTCTCAAATTTAGATGTTGGGCAAGAATTTTAAATTTAGTTTTAGTCTTAATCACTTTCTTTAGTAATTAGTTGGTCTAGAGTCACAGTTTGTTTTGTTTTTCAGTTCTGTGGAACTCCATTTTAATCTTAGTCTAATTTCAGTCGATGGTTCGGTCATAATTTTCTCAGACAGTTTCATGATACTGTAATGGATTTTGCTGAAGGATATTTCTCTTGGCTGTAAAAATTAAGAAGTAAGCATACCTTAAACTACATGCTGAGAATGTATTACTGACTTGTCGTGCTTCTTTTATATCTTATGAAAGTGAATGCCTGAAGTTTGTTAGAGTTTAAAGTGTAACAGAATCAAACTTCTTTCACAGGTCGTATTTATTTTCTACACATATCTATGAAAAAGCAATCCTTTACGGCCTCTGCATGTTTGGTTGCGCAAAACAATCTCGTCCAAAATTACTGATGTTACAGATGTTATTGTGATCAAATTATTAGCCTGTGAAGGGCCCCTCTGTCACCACACCATGGGATGAATTATGGGTAAGGTCACAGCCTGCCCATGCTTTTTATGTTTATTACCTGACAAAACAGACTACTTATATTTTACTGAGGGTTTATACTAAATTCAGGGTCATATTTCATTCAGCAGAACTCCAATTTAAATAAATTGCGTGAACTGCGTCATTAAGGCAGACGAGTGTTATCTGGGAAGTATCACGATTATTGACTTTACATGGAGCTAAAATTAATACCAATTTATGTTCAACGGCCGCTAAATGAGTTAGTGTCTGTTTATGAGTTGCAAGGAATTCTAAATTATCTTTATTGGTTCCGTTAAATTTCACAATTTGTTAACGGTGCAAGGCAAGCCGACTACGACTACCCCCTGAATCCACAAAGAACTCTGAGCTATACTAAAATGAAATTTCATCCTAATAGAAAAATTTACATATATAGATGTTATTGATTATATAGATTCTCAACGCTGTGGTCTACAACTAAATTAGGATCACAGGGATCAGGATAGAGAAACTCTTCCAAGGCTGGTGTTGCAGGAAAAATGGGGGCAGTGGTACAATGAGTACTTTGTCTAGACTTGGTAGCTTGGGAGGGGTCACTGTGGCGGGAAAGGAGCATTAATGGATTAAACTTAACTGTTTTCTCCACCAGAGTAGGCAGCTTTTATCAACTAATAAACACCAGTACCCTACTGCGACAGGTGTATTATGTGAAAGAAAAGAGTAATTGACACCAGAGTAATCGCGAGGTGAAATATTTTAATTTATAAAAACAATGCTAATTTCATTTTTCTTATTGCAGCTATTATTGTCTGTTCGTTACATTTGAATTCATCATTGGTTGCTAATGTGTATCAGCACTAGTTATTGTTAAGGGATACAGAGCTTTGGTTGATTGGGTTGATTGCTCGATGATCGTTTGGTAATGCCTCGGGGCTTCAGTAGAGGGAAACGCGCTCTACTTCCTCATTCGCTCATAGACGAGCGCACGTAAGAGCCGCGTATGGTTTTCCTCATTCCTCTCCTCCTCAGCACTTCCGGTCCTGCACCAAACAACAACCAGACAAAGTTAGAGACTAACTGGTGAAAAAAGTGGAGCATCTGAAAGTTGCCTCAGGAGGAGAGGAGGAGACCAAAACAGAGGTAAAAGAGAGTCAGTATGGAGAGAGTCATCAGGTGGATGCAAACAAGATTTGGCAACTGGCAAATTAGCTTTATAAGGTGATTTCGTCATTGTGTTTGCAGCTTGGTGGTGAAAAAAAAACACCAAAACTTAATGCAGGAACAATGTGTACCAAGCTGTATCGTGCTGTAAAAATTCTCAGGGTCACGTCACTCTGCATGTTTCACCTCCAGTATTAATGGAAACCATGCTGTCTGACAGGTCTGAGCACTCCTTCCTTCCTCCTTCATCTGCTGTTTTACCAACAGCGGCGTTAGATGGATCTTTTAAATGCAGCTTAAACATCACTTATATTTCATAGATTTAAGATCCTTCCCGCGGCAATGTCAAAATCTCTGATAATAGTCATGTTTGTGATGTCAAGCTGTGTAAATGAACTGCGTCCGTCTTGACATTTTTAACAACATTAATTTCAATCAAGCTGCTGAGGAGGTACTTCTGTTTGGCTGGGAGCTAATGAAGAGAAACAGACACACATATGGGACTCCTTTTTTTCTTTTCTTTTTTTTTTTGGTGTCTCATCCTTCGATCTATACCCGGATCCATATGCCATATGGGAAAGTGCGGATGAGAAGATCCGAGAGCTCAGCGCATGTTCGGTCTCTCTCCAAATGCAGCTGAAAGAATCAAAAAAAGTCTCCCTCTCTTGTCGCGCTCACTCCCATGGGCACATGAAAGTGAAGGTTACACTTGCAGGCCTTTTAATGACGGCCCTTTTTTGAGGGCTTCTGTTTCATTTAGAGGAAATCTTCATTGTTAATCCGTTGCCTGTTGCCAGGTTTGAACACACAGTGCCATATGTTGTATTCTGCCTCGCTACCTTACTTCTAAACCAAGGATTTCAAATTTGTCATTTTGATATGCTTCACAACGAGACAGCCTGATTCAGGTGGTCTTTTTGAGTACATTTTAAAAACCAAAATGCAATGCAGAGAACTGTTGAGGGGACCTCTCGTGTGATTGAAACCATGGGAGATACTATCTTAATCTTGGAGGTAAAAGCCTTAAGAAAGGCTTAAACCAAGAACACTCATATATCAGGCTTACATAGCAGCCTTACATTAAACATACAAGCGTTTCTTAGTAGAAGTCGGTCACAGTTTCCAGCTTCAGAGGAGAATTCTCACTCAACCACGTCAATGCGCCTCAGCCAAGATGAAGTCTGGAAGCCATTAACGGAGAGTATAGCAGGGTTTCAGCAGAAAGTACAGTAAATGTTAAGCAGGTGAGGGATTCAAAAGCTATAATGATGTGAATTTTACTCATCAATCTTCTGCAGGAAAAAAAAGCTGGAAGAAAGATTTTGTCAAGTCTGCAAGTTTATTTTCAAGCTTGGCACTAGTTCTTTTAATCTCACATGCTGGAAAGCATCCTTTGTCACTGTTGAAAATGTGTTATGGGAGACACATCTTTGGAGAATAAGTACAGTATATGCAACAGTGTATTCTAGCAGTGAGTGCTTAAAGTCTGGGGGGGGGGTGTTACATAAAGCAGACGTTTATGGATGCCATACTTAAGATGCCAACGCTGCCTGCATTCTATAAAGTAGCCTCCCCCCAACATAAACAATTATTCCAGCTAGTATTTTCACAGGTGGGAGTGCAATATTATTGTGCCAGAGTCTATACATTGCACCATTCATCACATAATTACATTTTCATGAAGTAGATTGCCCCCTTATTGGCTGTCACTTCGACTCTGTGCTGTCAATGAGAGAAGCCCCTTCTGTGGTCCCTTCCATCAGCCCATCTTTACTTTGCATACCTGCCAACACGGCTATAAAGAAATTACCCTAATCATCACGGTAATTAACATCAATAATTATTGACAGAGCCACAGACTGGAGGGAACGTCGGACAAAAGAGTTGGCTCCTTTGTTGAGTGCTTTGAAGCCAATTTCCTGGAAGAAGCGCGGTTTCCGCCGTTCAAAAACGTCCAGTGAACGTGCTTGTGTGGAGCGAAGTATAGAAGCCAGGTTGATGTCATATACTTGCTAATGTAGAGTGCCAACCGGCAACAGCAGGTGACCCCCCCCCCCTCCACACACACACACACACACACCCCTCTCCAACACACACACAAACACTCCAGCGCTGCCACCCCCTCTGCATCTCCTCTCTGTTTGCCAGGAGTGCACCTGCAGCTTATTATCCAAGCCTTTAGGTTTATAATGTAGCGCAGGTGCCAAAGTGCCAAAGCACCATTGTAACACATACACACACACACGAATCAACAAACAGAACAGGCACCGAAATGGGCATACACACTTACAGATGTGCAATGATTAATTAATACTATGGTAGGTAAATCCTAAACATTGTTCCCTCCCAGTGTTGGGAAACACAGGGAGCACATATGGGGAGAGTCAGATGAAAGGGGAACGCCACTTATTTTACAATTCATGTATTCTGTTACATTAGTTTTTAAAGATATCATGGTGCCAAATGTCATAGATTTATTCCTCTGACACGATGTAGTGTACTAAATAAAGGAGTAGGGTTGCTCTGTCTGTTGTTTTTATGACTCTCAATAGTAAAATGTAGAATGAGGAGTAATGGTTTTGGCCAGGATGCAGATCTCATTACAACTTAGGGGTGGACAGTGTTGTACTAGGAAAGAAATTCATATGAATAGGCATGGTGCCATGAGTTTTTTCAATTTGGCATCAGTGCTTGTTTTCATCCAAAAAGGGGGCGTAACCTTTTTTCACGACAGGAAGTGACGGATGCCAACTCTGCACCGGGTCGGACCACAGGGCAGGACACACGGGGGGGGACATGACCACGTGTGAATTGTTTCAAAAGTGGAGTCGCACAATTACAGAATTTATTTAGAAATTACTTATCGGGAGGGACAATGTCATGTTTTTCAGAAGTTGTGAGGGACTCGGCCCCTCTGACCCTCCGGGATCTGGTTCATATTAATGCTGTGTGTCATTACTCCTTTTGTGTTTTCTACTGAAAATGTCATTATTACAACTCAATTATCTGTACATTAAAATATTCCTCAAGGAAATGTGTTGTTTTGACAGCTGATTTTTTTGGCCCCGAAAATATTTTACCATAACAGGAAACATGCAAGAGCAATTTTTGCTTGGATGTTCTGGATCTGAAGTTTATACCTGTGCCAACAATCACAACATCATACTTGGAGTATGACCTTAAAACATTTTGAAATTGCTATGCGATAATGACGCGACAATTTGATGCGATTTATTGTGCAATAGTTTAATGTGATGTGATCATGTACAGTGCAGTGGTGTGGGGTGAGGCTGTCTTAGTTGGAAAAGTTACTTTTCAAATAGCAAGTCAAGCCTTTATTATCTCACGTGTGGCCAAAGAAGGGAGACCAAAAATTATACAGAATTAAAAACACACTCTCAAGGATCAAGTCTCATTTCACCCATAAAAGTTTTGATGTACACTCTGACAAACTGGTGATTTGATGTGGTTGAATGTGATATATGCTGATAAGATATAGTGTCAGGTGATGTAAGAAAACACTGAAGGGAAACACTGGCTTTTTCTAGTGAGATACTTCCTTGCAGGCAGATATTAAAAAAAGAAAACCGAAAGCTGCTCATGTGTAACTCTGATGTATTTATCTCAGGTTATCAAGATGGACATTTCAACAAAGAGCCTTCTTCAGGGTAAGAGCAGCTGCCACCTGACTGGCATTTACACTAACGAAGACAGGCGTTACAAATCAAGGCAATCAGCTCGAGGTCAGCTCAGAGCTGCACTCACATCCATATGAACAACAAGCACAGACCAGACAGGGAAGGATCAAAAGCCAAAACCGACCACACCTTACACTCATCCATTAACTGTTGACATAAATAGTTAGAAAAATGCCTGTCAGGTGATTTTTATCCTGAAGAAGGTTGTTTGACCTATGAGAGCACAGAGCGGTGTGATCATTCATTTGCTCTCCTTAACAAAGAGATCAAAGGTCAGACTCACAGTCAGACCAGGAGCTGGAGCGTGTTGTGTGGTGCTCAAGGACACAGCAGCTGTGTGGATGCCTGCATCAACACAAGGGCATTGTGTTAAAAACAACAACAAAGACAATCTTCTTTCTGAGCTCAGTCTTCAGCATATGCACATTCTGGTAGCAGCTCTTGCAGCAGATAAACTCATTTTACAGTAAAACTTTCATGCCAGGCCTCATAATTGTGCAGCAGAGAACATCTGTCTTTTAATTTCTCGCATGCTGTATTGCTGATATTGTATATGTTCAGGGAAATAGAAACATACAGTGAATTAAAAAATAAACTTTGTCGGTCTGCATCTTCACCGACTTTGTTTGGCGACGATTCCGTGCGCTGAATTGATGGGAAACCGCAGGGAGCTGCAGGCGGGCTGAGACACTGACCACAGGCACCTCCATCCAGACTCAGTGACAGAGCTCGTGGTGACATCTGCTTTTACTCAGGAAGAGCACTTCAGCACTTAATAAAGCATGTAATCACGCTGTTGTAAGTTGGGAGCAGACAAAGCAACGCAGGCGCACACTGAACGCTTCATATACCGACTTTTTTCCCTTTTTCAAGAAATGTCTGTTTCTGCTTATCTGATTTTAGTTTATCAGCAATTTTGCATTAAGACCCAAATGAAGACAAACAGCTACTTAAAGCATCTATGATTGATTACAGGTCTTTACCGCACAAGCAAGGAAGCCATTTACAGCCAAACACTACTGTAAAGTTGCTCTTTTTTCTTTCATACACCTGCATGCAATTTTCTACATGTAAGTGGACAGGAAAAGGCAAAAGAGTTGTAGTTAACATTTTTAATCCCGATGTAATTTAGCAGGGTGAAAGCTGCATGTCACAACCAACAAAAGGGGTTTTGTGGGCTTCTTGACAGCCGAGGTTACAGTTCTTCTTCTCGTTATCGCCCAACAGGACGTGCTGATGAGGCGGACAGACCACGGCACATTGCTGAAATATTTTGCCATGTGAAGATAAAAAAAACTCCCAAGTTGTCCCTCAGGTTTTTGCACAGACAGAAAAAAAAAGTCGAGGCCGCACCAGCTTCGCAGGCTAAACTGAAACTCGCTTTGAGTGTGTTCTCTGCATCTCTTCTCATATTTCAGCTAAACTGCCTCCTCGCCGGGGCCAAGGAATGCATCAAGCGCCATAAATCAGGGCCTTGATAGGAACTTGGCGGCCGGACAGCGGTGCAGAGAGCTGTGTTATGTAGCCACAGTACAGTAAAGATGTTTTAAGGTGAACATTACCATCTTGGAGGAAGAGAAAAACGAGGGGGAGGATACTTTGATTCAGGGGAGTTTTGTCCAAGTGACAGAGCAATGAAAGCCCTTCTCACCTCCTTCGGGCCTTTGCTTTCCTTTACTTGTGAATCACTATGATCACCGGCAGCAACACAGGCCTCAAATCTCAGTCTGGCGCTGCCTTTAATTTTATTTTCAGAGGACGGTTTGGATGGAGGAAACGGGTCAGTTACAGGGGAACAGTGCGTGCAGGTGCGTTTGCATGAGCTCTATCTTGTGTCTCTTTCTTGTCACGGCGAGAAACAGGGAAAGAGTTCATGGAAAGGAGGCAGCCGGCGCTGTGTGTGCCAGGTTTGTTTGTCACATCTCCGCCTGTCTGCGCCTTATGCAAATGGGCAGGGGGGCTGGGAGGGACGGCTCCATGGGAAACTGCTGGTGCTAATCCAGCATGTTGAACAGGGGAGGAGAGGAGTACTTTTCAATAAAGCACCCCCACCCCTCTGTCAAGTCATACACACACAAACACACACATGTACACACACACACACACACACATGAACGGCGCATTCTCATCCCATGTGTGCGCCTATGCCTTCGAACAAACATCACAGGGGCGACACAAAGACGCACACATGAGTTTGCTTCCTCTCTCTCTCTCTCGCTCTCTCTCTCTCTCTCTCACACACACACACACAAACAGTGAACACCTGTTTCTTTTCTGCGCATCCAAACAGACATGCTTTAATATGTGAACAAATCCCACGATCTTAAGACCCACTCTAAATCCGCTGGGTGTAATACCAGGGTGCTTTCAATGAGATAACAACAACCCTCAGTGTGATCGGCCTGTACTACCACCTAAACATAGACTAATAACACGCTCCAGCCACAGTCCATGACTTAGACTATGAAATTTATGCAAATTTGTGTGGGAATACACAGAGCTGAGAGTACTGTTTAGGACTAGTGCGTTTTTCAGACAGCCCTCTTTTATTCCCCGAGCTCTCTTCAGCTACATTTTTGCAAACTGACGCAAGCCGTTGTCTTGAGTGTTCCTTCGTGAAGGCTAAAGTGCTTCAGGAGATTTTGTGAAACTGTTCCACATATATTTCAGCGAAGCACATCCGACTGTTATAATTGTTGGTAATTCGTTAAAGAAATAGTTTGCGAAATATCTTTTTTTCCGAAGAGTTAGTGAGAATATTCTCTCGTCTCTCCTCTGTTAAATATGGAGCTTCAGCCAATTTGCTGGCTGTGGATTCACATTCAGCCGACAGACATGAGAGCGATGTTGATCTTCTCTAACTCTCTGCGACAAAGAGAATAATTGTGTTTCCCCAAATGTTGAACTATTCTTCTATGTGGAGTCCCAGATAAACCTCTTCCCTTTGCAGATTCATTTTCAAAGAGGCAGATTTTATCTGTTTTGTTTTGTGTCGTTTTTGTATTGAAATCATGAGCTCGACATTGTCTGCACCAAATGCTAACAACATAAATCCTTCCCTCAGTCATAAACCAATGAAAAATCTGTGCAAATTCAGCCTTAATGACTTCCTGCTAGATAAAGTGCATTACACTCATACTTTGATGCCAAAAGAGGAAAGGATCAGATTAATTCATTACCTAATTCCAACAGCACACAAGATGAATATTATATTCCTCTAATAAAACTTAGGGATGTGACAGAGTTCTTTGTGCTGGCATTGGCTCGTGTCCAACAGCCCAGTCCGGCCTCTGCACTCACAGGGTTGTGTGAGAGTACTCGCTGTGCTTTCCCCCCTCTCCATCCTCTCTTTGGTACACAGTCAGACGCACGTCGGAGAACCGCAAGGCGCCGTTACCTCTCCTGTATCCATACGGGTAGAAGGGGGGAAAAAATGGACAAACACAAAGGCAATCAACAAATCCCCTTTGCTTGAGCCCTGCGAAACATAATAGGGCCAAATCATCATCTATTTAGCTTCGTCAAATCACTGACAGCAGGCCTTGATAAAAGAGAGTGGAAAATATGTAGGGTACAAGACGCTGCCAAGACCCTCACCGACTAGAGCCCCCTATTGAAGCCAGATGTTGACTCAACTGGCCAATTTTGATAAATGGCATGATGATTACCATTATAGATCGGGTAATTTTATATCAGCGGGCCACATTGTTGGTCCTCTTTAATGATAGCCAAATGAACTCTGGTTTGTGCCCGAGGCCAGGTGGGCTTTTCCGTGACTGCTGTGCGGCGTGCAGTTCCTCAGCCGGCCATTAGGGGGGCGCCCCTGCTTCGGACAGGGCGCCCGGTCTTGTGGGCACGGCTGACGATGCCCGTTGTTGTCATCAAGTGTCCAGCTGAGCCCTGAGCCCATCGCACAGGCCTGTAATGAGACTTAATTGGCGCTTTAGCCTGACTTTTGCCTCCTTCAATGTCCTCAATCCCATTAGAAAGGCTTACTAGATCAGAGCTTCATGTACTTGACACAGTGACCCAGATGGATGTTACCTCGCATGACCCTCCGAGGTCCCAACAGGCTGATTCTGCCGAGGTCCAAACACTCTCGTCTGTCTCCCATTCCTCAGGGATTGAGGTATTACAGTAGATTAGCTGGAGTAATACCACGATGGAGCATGGGCATGCAGGGTCATGGGATCGCTCCAGGACATGAAAACTAGTGTTTGCTTTCAGGGAAAACTGTCACAGACACACTTCTGAGAATCAACGAAATCCAATTAGTTTAATACTTAATACTTAACTTAACGTCAGATAGTCGCCTTTCCTCTGATTTGGCACTGTCCTTATTCCACCCCTGCTGCAACTAAGCTTGTTTTGCTCTCTCAGCCTAGTTCGAGAGACTTTCCTGGATGCGGTGATCCTGAACGTACAACAGGACCGTCATTTTGCACTGTTCACAGGTAGTCAGTTCTCATTGGTCTAAGACACTGTTCAACAATTACAGGTTTGAATCTAAAATATATAATATATAATATATATAATAATAATATTTTCTTCAAACCTGACTGTTACCTTACAAAAATTAGATATTTTTATTTTATTTGTTTTAGAACAAATCTGGAATTAAGAAGAAGAATTAATCTGGATTGCAGAAAAGTTGAAAAAAACATTTCTTGCTCCTGCCAAAAATATTCAAACAGCCCTCCCTTCAGTAAAAAGAAAAATACATAACCCTTCCCCTTCTCTCATCCCCCTCTCCACCCTAATAATTTTCATACAGTCCCTAAATTAAAAAGACAGTTCAGTGCTTTTTGTATTTCCCCGCAATTTCCAGCCAACTGGCTCGAATACAGAAATGTGGCGGTTTACCTGTTCATCAACCATAAACCCAATCTGATGTCAGACCTCAAACAGGAACTTTCATATTTAGGTCTCAAATTGCAATCACTCAAAATCAAATCTAATAAAATAAACACAAGAAGGAGCCATAGCATAAAAGTCATTTTTGTAGCATAGCTCATTTTATTGTTTAAACAGTTTTGCATAGGAAATATATCCACTTCCAGTAATTGACTGCAGTAAAAACAGCTGCTAGCAGTATAGGCTGGATATAACAGTAACAATCACAAAAAGTTGAGCCTTTATTTACACTGATTTTAATCTTGTGGCAATTTTAGCCCCTGCACCAAATGTAACCAGCTTGAAGGCATCGCCTAATGCTCGGCGTTTCTAAAATCAATAAAAGAAGGGATATCAAGGCCTTCGCTATACAGTTCACAATGGACACCTGTGGCTCCTAAACTGTCAATGAAAAGATAAAAAACAAAAAAAAAGGTTTCCAAAAAGTCCTCTAAAACGTACATTCAGATACATACATAGACCTTTGCACACACTTGCAGTGTAACTACGATCACTACTGGAGACTGTTTACATATTGTTTTGTTGGTGTTGTTGTTGTTGTTCGTTATATACTATAATTCCACCATGATTCATGAAGTAGAAATGTGTGCGCAGAGGGAAGTAAAAGTGCCACAAGACCCAAAAAATAAATCAGCCCTGCAGAGAAAAACTGGTGACTAATCTTAAGAAAAGACATTATTTCATCCTTTCACTGCGCTTAATGTAGCACTGACCCCTCCCCCGTCCCCCCCCCCAGAAAAAAATTAAAGAAAAAAAAAAGAGTGAACATTTCCTCTCAAATTTTGAACAAGCTTGATGTGGGCACCGTGTGCTGACACGATTCGAAAATTATTAACTCACAGAAATAAAGAGAAGCCAAAAACATCAAAGAAGTAATAAGGAGCATATTTCCAGATGAGTTTGCCACATTCTGTTCTGCGTGATGGTGTTTTCTTTTTCTTTTTTTTTCTCGTCACATATGAAAGTAAGTCTATCACATTTTACAATTATATACAACAGACACTTGGACAGCTTGAACAGGCACTGCATTGCTATCTTTTTGTCTTCTTTTGGTGAATGTTACATCCTGTAAAAATGCTGGTTTTCATGTTTTATAACAACCTGATGCCAAGTGACTAGCAGCTAGCCAACGTATGGAAGGTGTGTATTGCTCATGTAGGATGAAAATGAAGTTTTTTTTTCTCTCTCTACGTCTGCATGTATACTCCCTCTCAGTCCCTATAGGATGCGTGACATTCAGTTAAAAGGAAAAAAAATCACACATATTGCATGAGTGCCACAGGTCCTCCTTGCATAAAGTTGTCCTGTTTCTCGATGATCGGTGACATAATACTTTCTAAAAATAAGGTCGATGTGAGCGTCGAAATCTGCCTCGGATACGGCTCTCGAAGCTGCTGATGGGTGGAACACTGATTTAGATTTCATGAAGTTTCAAGAGCTTTATGACAGGCTACATTCACACCCAGTGTAGCAACAGAAATACATAACCATGCCCGAATACACTACCAAGTATCATCAGCTGGAAGGTACAGGACCCTACTCTGAAGCACCTGCACTTAATGTTTGTTTGCAGTGAAGGGTTTCCAACATCACATCAGGCATAGACAGCATGTGGAATGTGCAAAATGAGTGATGCCTAGATGCTGTTACTGATCTACAAAGAGATTCTTTTTTGTTAGTGTTGTCTGCATATGAACCAAGTAGACGGCTCAAACACTGGCCCGGCCGAATCTGAACGAAATGTAGCACCAATTGTCTTGCAACATTAGTAACCAAATTTTAAAAAAACAACAACTATCTGATAGATTCATCGAAGACATTTTGCAGATTTTATCCCGCTTCTCGCTTAAGGTCAGGTGCAATCTGGGGCCGTTTTTTTTTTTTTTTTTTTTTTCACCGACTGGTTAAGTGACATCACCTCCCAGCTGCTACGAGGAACACACTCACACCACGATCTTGTTGGACAAGAATTCACACCCATTTCCAAAAAAAATTAGATAAATCACATCACACTCGCTATGGCCACACTAATGAAAGAACAACAAGTCAAATATTCATGAAGTGTTTCCCAAATGGAAATATCTAAGCGCTAACCAAGATCAGAAATAATATCAATATTTTAAAAAAGCCTTCATTGTTGTTGTTTTTTATATTTATGGATCTGTATAGAATAATCCCCCCCCTTTTTTGAGTTAACATACAGGAACACAACAACTGATGAAAACACTTTTAGACTACTAATCGGGGAAACCTGGAGAGTTCTAACTCAAATCCAGCCTCCAAAACAAACAAAAAACCCAAATTGAATTTTTTTTCCTAAAATGGAATTGACTCATTTTTTCCCCAGAATTGAAGATTTACAAATAAGGGCTTCAGAGAAGAACTCTCGAGAAAGTTTACAGTGTACAAACTCCTGTCCCACGGCAGGCTTTTATCAATAGAAAGACCCTCATCTTCTCTCATTGTGTAGTGTCAGAGGCACTCGATCACACGTCCAGCTCACAAAGTCACACACACACACTTGCGCGCATGCACACGAACACCCAAGCTGCCAAAGCAGAGTTCAACCCCACAGACTACTGCTATCGACGCAATCAGGATATTTACCTTTATGTACAGTCTCCTATTCAAATAAACACCGACAGCACAGTGACCCTGACACATTTTTATCACACACACGCACAGGCAAGCACACACCCAGTCGCAAACACACTTGGGGACAATGCACTTCAGTGGGGTCTCCAATGGCCAAAGGCTGCAAAGCACTTATAGTTTTTCTTTTAAAAGAAAAAAAAAAAGAATAAAAAAAAGAACAAAAAAAGAACAGTGCACATAGAACGGGGTGACTTTTTCAATTTTTTTTCTGCATAAGAAATCTGGGTGAAGACGGAGAGATTGAGCTTGACTTGAGGATTTTTTTTTTTCCCAAAAAAATAAAAGAAAAAGAAAAGTTTTCTGCTTCTTAGCCCTCTGCTTACGCCGGAGAGCTCCCAGGTTTGTACCGTCTCTCCGAGGGAAACGTGTCTTTCACGATTGTAGGGAAAGAGTGCAAAAGGTGTCGCAGCAGCAAAAGGAGGCGCTGCTCTCTCTGTGAGGAGAGTCTTTTTTATTTTTTTTTTACATTAGAAATGTTAAGAGAATGATTGATATAAATAATGCCCTGTAATACGCCTGAGAGATTTAGTTTAAGACTAGGTTCAAAACGCTGTACGGGGGGGAGAAGACGATTGCCTATGTGCTATTTAAGTGCTATACTTTTCTTCTAATGGATTCTATTTAAGCTTCTACTGGGCTACTGGACAGGAAGTTAGAAAACACCAGGCTTCTGCCGTCCGGTATTTACTTCAACATACTCTACGGGCTCTGCTGGGGGAGTATCTCAGGATTTGACATATGTGCATATCGTATATACATTTATACAAATCTACTACTTATAAAATACTTTCTAAAGGCTTGCTTGAGCCTGTCTGCATCTGATTTGGACAGGTCTCACTAGCATTAGTCGGTGTGTGATTGTTGCGCAGGTCACAGGCCACTTCACTGATGTGTTTAAGGCATCTACTTGGGAATTGCATTCGGTGATGTCTAGAATAGTACGGCGTAGTGTTCGACGAAAGCACGCAACGCTGCCCGCCGCTGCCGGGTTGCAGCTTCAAGGGATCTACGACAGAACGGGATTCTACGCAAAATGATTTCCTCAAATGATTGTCATACTCAAGTCAAGCCGTCTCTCCTGTGAAAAATGAGCTTCCTTCAAGGTCACATGCTAGCACCCCAGGTGGAAAGTTGAAAGTAAGAGTCACAGTAGACCAATCAGTGACTTTGCAGCCGTAGAAAGACCAAGGGTGCATTATTTTTTTATAAGTACTTCTAGAAAAATACCGCCCCTCCCCCTAAAACTCCCGAATTCATAATACACTGGAACGCGTCTCACCGTCATTCGGTAGGCCTATATGCTAAAGAAAGAAAGAAAGAAAAAAAAAAAGACCTTGTCATACACTGCATAGAAAGCAGTCCCCACTTTGGTCAATAAAAAAGGAAAACACCCACAACAACAACAACATCATCAACAACAACAACGACAAACAACGATATCAACAAAATAAATGCATTACAATATTGTCTATCTCCAAACTAGCCTCTAATAATTGACGCATCTATAAGCACTACCTACATAGGCAAAACTTGGTATTGCATAATTTTCATAATTCTGAATTCCACCCTCCACAATAGTAACTGGAAGATGAACAAAATGAGCATTGAAAAATAAGGAAAAACAAAAGATGACAGGTTATTAGAAAAACCACCAAAATACTGAAAGAAAAAAAAAATGCTGGTTGACTACAAACTTTAAAACGGCAACTATACACAGCCTTGATATGCAATGTAACTGTGAGATAGAGTAGTACATGAAGTTAAAAATCAACAATTTCATTCAGAGTACAAAACAATTCTTATCATAAAAATGTTAATTTTTTTTTTCCTATAATGATAAATGCAGCAAAAACAAGTGTAGTGATGTCTCTATATTCAAAGGCAAGGCACGTAATGTGGACTATATGTCATCGTGCAAATTAAGAGTATTGGAGAGATTTTCCTTGTATAAATATGTCTGGACTGGAGAGGCAATGGCTGCGAACACGCCGTGCACAATTCTAGATTTCAGGGATTTGCCACCACCTGGATTCATAATTTCAGTTTTCAACCTCTTCCACTGTAGAGTTAACCTTGCACAAACTAGCTTTACACATAAGCCTACTGTACATTTGCATGAATTGTACATTTCCATGAATTAACACTTTGCATTCCATATTTTTTTTTTTGTAAACATAAGCTTTAGAAGCTGATGGCCAAATACACATGTTCTTGATCTTATCGTGAACATTTGAAAAATAAAAGAAATGCCATTTTGACACACTATGTGCGTCTCATTTCTTCGCTTATGTTCGGTTATTTTTTTTTTCCTCAAAATAAATAAAAAAAAACAACTCCCCATAATGATGGGAAGGGCTCAAAAGAAGTGCTGGTTTTTGCTCAGCGCTGCACAGGTAGCTTAGTGCTTGCCTTCAACTGCCTTTCACGCTTGATGTTTTTCTCATGCGAGGAGACGGATATGTGACTGAAATCAAATTCAAATGTTTTCTTAAACATTTTACCCATAAAACCATTTAATATTTATCCCCCTTCCTTTAGAGTCTTAGGGCTGACAGACTGATAGCTTCCCTTCAAAAATTCAATTGCACTTGCCTCTATCGAGATTTTCTTTTTCTCCGTCTTTTTATATCCTTTTGTAAAGGAGTTGCAAATTCTTTAATGAGGGGTCCAATCTCAAACCTAACATTTAGTGTTTTTTGAAAACCACATCAAGAGTTCTCAACTCTTACCATAAGTGTTTACGTTGATTCTTGAAGTAAGTAGCAGTAAAGAATAAGCAAAAGTCAACACATTTTCAGAACAAAGAGTCGTATCACAGTAAACTGAAATCAAACGGAAGAAGAAACACTCTGAATTCACAATTTTTTTTTTTGTTCCTATGGTTGTACACAGTGAATCGTTTGACGTGGGAAAGCCTCTTTTCAAGAGGTCTGAGTCGGAGAGCTTCGAGTCTCGGAGCCATCCACCAGGCAGAGGTTGTCGATACGCAGACCTCTTCACTTGTGTGTGTGTGTGTGTGTGTGTAAATCAAGATTTTACATCTTCCCCCAACATGGAAAAATAGTAGGAATTGCCGCTAAGAGACTAGAGTGTCATGCAATAAAACATTAAGGCATCTATACATCACAGTATTTGAATGGATTGAAAAGTTCTGCAAACACAACAACTGACTGGTGGGTGGTGGATGTGGGGGCGGGGCTTGGGCGAGGACAGCAGACCTGAAGCGTTCTCTTTTTTCCTTCCTCAGAACCGAACCTCGTCTTCACTTCACGGCCAGTGTCCTTCACGGGGAGCGACAGGAGCAGGGGGAGGGGGGGCCTGGAAGGGGCGAGATTGGGAGGGGGATGGGGATCGGGGTCAGGGAGGAGGGGGGACGATTGTGCAGCTCGTGCTGCTTTGCTGGTTTCATCCATGGCTGCGGACACCTGTAGTGCTAGCTCTGCACCACCAACACCCATCCACCCTGGGGGTCATCCGGCCTCTGTGTGTTCAGTTCCCTGTCTCAGCGGGGACCAGGGGCTCACCAATGATGTTTATGCTGTAGTTCTGGTGGACATTTGTTGGCAGAATCGGAGTCCCGTTCGACACTTGGAATGGAACTAAGCTCGCCCAGGTACCAGGACTGTGGAGAGAGAAAAAAGAGAGAGAGAAAAAAGAGAGAGAGAGAGGAATAGATTAGTCACATGCCTTTCACTTGTTTGTGCAGTCAAAATCAGATTCTTTCAATTATCCTCAACACTGCTTTGCTAATGACCAGCATCACTGCTCTGCTGAAGGTTCAAGGTCTTATATTTGTTTGGTTCCGACACAGAGGGGTAAACAAAAAGAGAAATGGCAGCACTAGCTCATTAATCTAAGCTGAGGTGATTCCACTTGATTCCCAGTGAAGGACATCACGTGAGAGGGCCGTGACGCAGGGCCCTCTGCTCTGCATTGAAGGCAGTATAGAAAAGCATGAAGGGGAGAGTGTGATTGGTGGTGGTGGAGGAGGTGGAGGAGGAGAGGAGGAGGAGGGGGGGGGGGGGGGGTCCCTACACAAAGCTGTCCCATCCCTATTCATCTCACGCTAATGGCAAAACAACACAGTGATTGTTCCTGGGGAGCAACGGTGCTAACTGAAAACGCGAGCGGGAACAAACAGCATGTTGTTCCCGTGGGGTGCTGCGCTACGTAGATGTCAGATAATTAGCCCCCCGCAACCCCCCTCGGCCCCCTTCTCCCCCCACAGGCCCCCAGTGTGCACTCATCTAACACACCCTCCCACCTCTCGCATCACCCCCACTAAGTCTGAGAATACCTGTGTCACACATTTTCTGTCCAATTCGCCAACGGCAAACTTTTTTTTTTTTTTTGCTAAAGTATGATCGGATAAAACCTGATGCACCGAAAAAGAGAACAACTGTGGGACAAAGAAAGGTAAAATGTTGAGGGAAAAAAAAAGCGGAGAATATGAAGAAACGTTCAAGGAGACGAGAGACGACGGATGACAAGGAGGAGAACAGTTTTCAAGAGAAACAGAGCCAAAGTCTGAAGATGCTGACGACAGGCCTGATCCTTTGTGAAGCTTCGCGACGACACAACACTGTCTGCGTTCATGAAAGCCGCCGATCAACCAGTCTGCATTTTATACAAATCGCCGCTCTTTGACTTAAAACAATGGAAGTGCAAATTCACTTCACCTTTTTTTTTCTCTCCTGGCTTTGCAGGGTTATCCAACATTTGCATCAAAAGACAAACAGACTCTTTAACGAAGAGTGAAGAAGATGAAGATGTGTTAAAAATTAAAACACCGCGTCGAGTTTTAGATGTTTGAGTGTGCAAAGAGTTAAAAACAACCTCAAGGCTAATCCTCTCTAGCAGTTTTTTTTTTCTTCCCTGTCCGACCCGTCCTCATGCTATCCTCTCTCCTGCTTTCTTCCCTCCCTCCTTCTCTCTTTCACCCTGCCAAAAATCATCGGACAGGAAAGGGGGGATTAAGTTTTTCCTACCTTGCTGAACAAAGAGCGCACAGAGTGGCCGAGGGCTGCAGCTTTCTCTTTCTCCCCCGTTCGCTTTCTTTCTTCCTCCCTCCCTCCCTCCCTGCCTCCTTCCATCTCTCTGTGTTTCTCTTTCCTTATGAAACTCCTCTCAGGTAATGGCTTACATTAAGGGGGACCACACAGCTACAAAAGCGGACTCACGGGCCTTTGTGAGCACTAAACCTCCAGATCAGTTTTAATCTTGTTAAAATCGATGGCTGTCAGTCCGTATCTGCATCGCAGAACCTGAAGCTGCATTGGGCAGGATTTTCTGATGTAAAGAACTCCTCTGCTCTAAATCACAAAGTGGCGAGGGGGGAGCGCTGAAATCTTCCATCACCGCTAATTGAGACTTTGACTCATGAGTATGACTTGAATACAATCTGTGTCCTACAAAGAAGCACCCATCCAAATAAAGTCTTTCATGATGCAATCACAAACAGCCCATGTTGGAGATGCACATTTTTGATGCCACGTTACAGGAATTCTGGGTATTGTTGTTCCAATCTGTCAAGCAATCTGGACCAAGATAAGATGGTGTTAAAATAGCTCTCAATCCAAGTTGTTGCTTTCTGTCTCCAAGCAGCTCTGCACAAGAAAAAAAAAAAAAAATCTGACCTCTATTGCCGTATTTCCTGAGGTAACCTTCAAGATGGCCTCCTCTTGCCCTGTCCAAGCTCCCAAACCTCACTAATTCTACTCCCTGCAAGCACAGCCCGGGCATACAGCGTGCTTCGTTTAAGGATTAGCTCCCTAAATTAGATTATCTAATGGCATCTTAATGGATTGCTGACCCATTTCCTGCACAATGGCAACATGCGAGTCTGGCAGCGTTTTAATTTGGGGGCTAGTACTGAAGAGGCATCGCGAAGAGGAGCGCTCCGTTTAAAGGGCAAGCGAGATAAAAGAGGGATCCGACCGATTCCATCTATACGTCGGACGGTTCTGCGTGAATAATCCATCAAAGAGGAAGAAATAAAATAGAATTACCATCCCATCTTTGTAACTAACTAGATTCAGGGATCTATTTTATCTGCGCTCATTACTGTACAAGAGGAGGAGTTCGCTGGTGTGTGAGTAAAATAAGAGACCTGGAGCTGCTGCAGGGGACATTTTTCTCTGCTACCTCCACTGGCCTATTAGGAGGCCTATTGAAGGGGGTTCTGCTATGTGCATGTGTTTGTAAAAAAAAAAAAGTTTGTAACTTCAGCGGGCACAAAATGAGCTCTACACACTCACACACACACACACACAGATGCTCTACACTTCTAGCAACAAGGGGGAAAAGGGAGACGTAACAGGAAAAGGCTTAGCTCAGCTCGCTCGTTCTGCCACGGTGAAACGGTTCAGGTTCTTCCCCCCAGAGAGGGAGACGTACAGTATGGAGCAAAGGGGGGGAGGTGAAGTCAGGGGGGTGAGGGCGCTTTCTGTAGCTTTAAGTTAAAGAGAGTAAAGCATGACTTCAGCATAAAGTCAAACAAAGCTACACTTGTTAAAACGTGGAGAGTGAAGCATCCTCACGTGGCTGAAAAGCTGACCTGATATGACTTCGTTTGACGCGACGTGGCTTGACTCCATTTCGTCTAATTAGCTTCATCAAGGTTTGTGTTGTGATACGAGAATATTTTTGTTTTGCGTCGGGTGCAAATCCAAGAGGAAAGGGACGTTTCAAAGCCTGGGTGCAATATTTGTTGTCTTGCGGCGAAGAATAACAGAGCAGTGAATTATAATCATGACAAATCTGACAGATATAAAGTTCTAATATTTTGTTGCTTTTATCAGACATAACAAGAAATATTATGTTTCTTCTTTGCAAATGTTAGGATTTCGTTGAATTCATGGGGCATTAAAAAAAATCTAGACACAAAGAGGTCAATCCTAAAATATAGAACAACCAAATTGAGCACAACAAAATTAAAAAATCTAACAATATAAAAACACTATAAATTACTGGGGAAAGTGCAAAAGCATACTGCAAGAAAAAACAGATGAAGGAACAAAAAAGGGGAAAGAAAACACTAGAGAGACACAGGGAAATGTCTTTTATCAAAGCAATGCATGACCTCATCTTTGACATCAAAAACCTCTGTGGCAGAGTTCACCACTTGAGTATTAACACTTAGAGCCACAGTCCAGATAAATCAGATTTCTATGTGGTTTTATATGTAACATAAAATCAGGGAAATCATCTACGATATGCTCTTTTGAATTCAAGTCTGTGTGTGTGTGTTCGTGTGGTGCGAGAGAGACAGAGAGACGGCATGAAAGAATGAAAAGGTTACCTTTGCCAAGTAATCCCCAAAGTGTCGTCAGTGGCACTGGGGCCATAATGCCTGCCGTTTTGAGTCACGCTCCAGTCACACTTCCTCAGCTGTCAATTGAAACCTAGCAGTCAGATCACTGGGCCAAGACAACTTCCACTTCAGATTACACTACAACTCAACACTGTTTACACAAATGCATGCAGAAGAGCCTAAAGCAAGGGGCAGCAGAAATCAATATAATGACTCCAAAATGAGTCCTAACTGTAACTGGCAAATTTAAAAAAATGGAATCAGTATATTCAATAATTGTTGGGGAAATTAACAGTGAAATCAAAGCTATGGGGAAAAAAACAGGCATAAAGAAAAAGCATGCAATCACAGTTAGTGGTAACAGCTAACCTGGAAGTAAAAAAAAAAACGGAGTTAGTTAGTTACAAATGTGAGTGGCATCATATTGGTAGTTCATCTGTGAGTGGTTACTGCTTTTCAAGCTGGTTAGCCAATGAAGCCATGCAATCCACTGGATGCATGCACCCTGTCGATAATCATCGCTTCACTGTAAGTGCACTTTAAGATTCAAGTACGCATGCCCTGGAGCATGCAGACTTTTTTTTTTCATTAGCTAACTGTTTTTATTGATTAGGGGTCAAAATTGTACAATGGAGTTAAACAGCACACACACACGCACGCACGCACACACACATGCACACGCGCACTAACCCTTCTTTCGCC
The DNA here is from genome assembly GCA_037975185.1 of Centropyge bicolor. NCBI lineage: Eukaryota > Metazoa > Chordata > Actinopteri > Pomacanthidae > Centropyge > Centropyge bicolor. The sequence goes on from JBBMOC010000030.1 coordinate 2,487,343, forward strand.
CCCCCCCCCTCCTCTTAAGACATGCCAACCTTACATACAGATTACAAATTACTGCAACAAAAAAGCCACACACAAACTGTGTCTCCTTTGCATGCATTATGCGAGCGCACGTGTCGGCAATCCAGCTGAGAGCTATCTCTGCCAATACCAACCTAACCTTGCCCTGTGGTCAACACATTCATTTAGTAATGCATCGGGATAAAACTGCACTGTTAGCACTCTGCGTGCAGTGGCAGACGTTTTTGCAGAGGCTCTTAAGAGGGATTTAATCAGATATACGCATACGCTGAATATTCAAAGCCATTTGCGGCAGTCGAGAAATGTGTTCTTTTCTCCTCCGAGCACCTGGACGAACACATCAGGAGACGATGATGGTTTCCTACTTTATCCACTTAAATGTGTGTTTTTGTTATGTCCCTTGATTTTTCTCTGAAACAAATGTAAAGCAGTGGCGAGAAACTGAGAATTATCCTCAAAAGCATTTTTAATGATGTAATGACCCTTCATTTCATTACACTTTGATATATTAGTTTTACTTCATGGAGAGCTACTTAATAAAACTGAATAGGAAACAATGCGTCTTGTTCCATCCACTGTGTTTTTTCTCTCTTCTCAGAGGTTGGGAGACTAAACCCCCGCGCCGCTCCCGCGCTCTCCAGCCCTGACAAAAGCTTGGAGAGAATGTGCGGGCTGGGCCAGACGCTCGGTGCCACCGCTCCTCGAGGGGCTCGCCATCTGTCCGCTGGCACCCGGCACATCAGAGTGGCACGGGCAGCAGGGAGAAGGAAAAGGGGGACGGAGCCGGGGAACGTTAGCAAACAGATGCGGGCAGATTGTGGATTAGGATCCTTCCTTAGATAATACCAAATGACATCTGATCACGGATCTTTCCCTGCGGAATGCTAGATGGTGGCATTCCCTCGAGGGGTTAACCAAGGCGAGAGATGAATGGAGGGTTTTCACACATTCGCTGCCTGGGAATCGTAGAGCAGGTGTGGGAGCGTGTGGTGGTGTTGTTTTGTTTTTTCCATTTCTGAAGCCTACTGCGTGTGTGTGTGTGTGTGTATCCAGGGACTTCTATTTTAGTGGTGCCACATTTTAAAATAGGCTCTGAAAAGTATTAAGCTTCACCACCAAGTTATCAGACGACTAATGAAATACTATCTTTCATAATTTGAAACTAACGCTGTAGCAGCAGTTTGAACAAGGATCAGGAGATTTATGTATATGCTATATTATTAAAAATGATTTAAGTTTTCCAAAAATTAAATAACCGCACGACTCTGTTTTTCCTCATTAAAAAAAAAAAAAAAAAAAAAAATCAAAGGCAGCTCTGACAGCAGCAGAAGTAGATGCAGTGCAAGTCATGGCCTCTATCCATCACACAGACAGACAGACAAAGAACAGTGCACCTCCACCGTCCAGCCCCAACGCTGACCAAACCTCCTGGCATATGTGCGCGAAGTGTCGCCCTTCCCGACCGAGCCCAGCGACCAAACGGCCGCAGCTAAACAACTCAAAGTGTCAGTAAGCCTCACGGATCCCACACAATAAACATCCCGTGGCCAGATGAGGACAATGACAGAGTATTGGGTGAAAGTGTTTAGTCCCAACGGACTTGGCTCGGTGTCGGCCCGCTCCGCCAGGCCAGATCCCAGGCCGTTAAATCATACCCCCGAAAACAAAAACAACTGTGACAAGCAGAAGCATGATGAATCAATGCGAAGACTGTTTAGAGTTCCCTAAGTCGACAGGAACATTCATTCATCTGGATATAGCATGTAATAACCTTGGAGAAAGGTGTCACTGCTGTGCTTACAAATCTCTCAGCTGCTGTCTTTTTGATATTGCTCTTTCCAAACCGAGTCAGTCCAAACATATCTGAGCCGACGTGTTTGTCTTCGCCAGGCCTGAAATAATTGATGTTTTCTCTAGTCATTGCAACAGGATCGTACAAATGTGTCTCAATTTTGGATCACAAAATAAAAATAACATTCATTTTTTTAATTATATTATCACAGCGTATTTGTTAGGAGGATATTTATATATCAGGCTGATTTACAATCTAAAAGCTAAAAGGTCTTATAGCCTCTGGTTCCACAGCTTTGGACAAAATTCAGCGGCTCACGCAGCCACACTCAAGACTGCTGCTGTCTCGTGTATTCACTTCGTGCCCCACTGAAAGAAGTAGCAGGGCTTCAAGAAAATGTGGAAGACAAACTGCACGCCATCAGCCAAGTGAATCCTCCCTCTCCTCCTCCTCCTTCTCCTCCCAAGTGGAAGAAAAGCATCCCGCCACTGCTGACAAACATTCACAGATATGTCTTTTTGTCTGCTCTGATTTTAGGGCAAAATGGGTCGAGCAAGAAAAGCAAAGAGAGAATGAGAAAGACTGAAAGAGGAGTGAGGAAACAGAGGCCAGCTTTGTCATTTTTACTAAACATAAAAAAAAAAAAAGAGCGAGCTGAGGAGAAACCCAGCGATCATTATGTAGCCGCGTGCAGATGCATTCAATTAGTTGTGGTTGGAAAAGCCTTGGCCTGAGACCAGCGCTTTCAATAAGACGGGGTGGGGGAGAGCACTCTCTCTCCCGTCCGACAACACCGCAACACTCCTAACCTCGCAAACACACACAAACACACCCACACACGCGCACACAGACACACACGGGGTCACCACATCTGTCCTAGGACGGATTGCCGGGCCAACCGTGTGACGCCAACGCTAAATATTCGGCTTGTGTACTGTAAATGAGGGAGTGTACTGATTACATGTGGTGTGTGTGTGAGTGTGTGTGTGTGTGTGTGAGTCTCTAAAGTAGTGTGTGAAGGAAATAGAGCTGAGCACATTACGCTCTCAAAGTCACCCACATGTCCCATCCATCTTCTGAGCAGTGGCCACACAATGACAGTGAATTTCCTGACACTTTCATTTCTTTCTTTTAAGTAACCTTAGGAAATAGATGCCTTCTTCTACTCAAGATTTAAACTCAAATACACACACTCAAAAGGATATTTAACATATTCATCAATAGTCAAAATTCAAGAGGAAATGTAGTGCTGTTGTTGTGAGATTTTTTTTTCTGTATGGATTATTAAGATGAACATTTTTGCTACATAAAACTGATATAATGTCCTCAAATTTAGCTATTGGACACAGCTATAGGATATTAAATTAATATAACACTAAAACGTTAGCTAAAATAAACAGAGCAGTAAAAAGAGAACAGTGTCACACTATTCAAAGCAAAAATGACTTGATTATGACTATGAGCAGCTATCTTTAGCCGCGCTAAGCCTCAATCCTTTTGAGGTCTGAAAAATTATATGTTGCCAACAGTGACTGCTTTGTTTGACCTCAGCCTATGAGCGCTCGGATTTGATCTTGAGGCGCTCCGATCTATAGTTTAATGCTTCCCTACAAATCAAATTCAGAGTAGCGACAGGCTTTTGCAGAGAGCAGGGATTTCACATCTGATGTGTGGGGAGGTGGGGGACAGAAAATGAAAGGATAAGAGGAGCAGGTGAGCTGAGTGCTGGAGGGGGGAGATCTCACCTGTTGCTGGTGGAGGAAGGCGGGATCTCTTGGGCTCAGGCCTACAAAACGGTTAGCCGTCGGGGTGCCAGGGGCTGAGTAGCCTGGGTAACATGCCATCACAAAAACACAAATACATGCTTGCATTACAAATAGCATCTCAGGAATTTACATGTAGCTCTTGCTCTTATCCAAACTGACTCACAGTCAGTCGTTTGTCAACATTACAAACAACCAATAGTAAAAAAAAAATGCATGTGGAGTCCCACAGGGTGCAATTGTGGGCCCACCCCCACTCATCTGCTGTAATGTTGAAAATCTTTTCCGAGATGTTATACAGATGTGTTTTACACTGAAGATGTTTCAGTTTCGTACTGTCATATTTAATTAAAGAGCAACTGAACAGCAGATGAAAATCATGGTTTCAGTCACCTTATGCCAGTGATGTAGATGTGTACTCAAGGGTGTGTCAGGACACTATGACATCACTGATGGGTGTGGTTACAGGGCATATATATGACCACACACAACTACACCCAGTGATCACACATCAGTGATGAAAACAGATGTATAACAGTATTAATTTACTCTTTAAACATTGTTCTCCTTATTAGCGTTTCAAGTTTAGAACATGACCTCTTTTACAATATCCCCTGAAACACTGAGCTTTCCTGTAATAAGAAGTGAGCATAAAAAGTCGGAAACAAACTCACAAAGCAAGCAAATAATGTAAAAACTAATATTGGATCTTTAGCAGTACTTGTTATAACTGCAGGATGCCTGGTGTTTGGTGGATGGTCTGCAGTAGGTGACGGGCAGCTGGTTGGGACGGACTCACCTTCTGTGGATGTGGTGATGGGCTTGGTGTCGGGCATGGAGAGCGAGACGGGTCGCACAGCGCCGTGGTGCGGGGAGGGAGCCAGAACTGGGGTGAAGTGGCCCGGGACCTTTCCTACCACCTGACCACTGCTGTTAGGCTGCAGGCGAGGAGCAGACAACAAGACGACACCTTTCAGCACAAATGTTTTATTCCCCAGAATGATTTGTTTTCACCGGATCGAATGGATGTTTATGCCAAACATGTGTGCGGAGCGGTTTACTCCATCTCTGGAGTTTATCAGCTTTTGTTTGGTAAGATGAGAACAGTGGCGAGCACCAACAGAAATATCTCAGCGACAACAACATCCAAACTATGTGCAGGAAATGGCCTTGAAATGCACAGTTCAATGATCATAATAGATCGTATCTGGAAGTAACTTATGGCTGAAAAGGCAAAAAAAAGATCAGACAAGCAGCTTTTGTTTTGTCTGCCACTGAAGCCTCTAACCCGGCGTGAGGACAAACTGTGTCCACTGACTTATGTTTACAAGCTCTTGTTCGCTTGTAAATGTGCAGTTGGGCAGATCTCAATAAACCAATACAAGCATGTAACAAACTACACTTTCCAAAACGGTTAGCACTAAACAAGCTGAATGTCCCGTCCCCTTTTCTGGAGGGAGTTAACTCATCTTAACAGCTCTGTTTGGCCTCGCAGACCTAAAATCAACAACAAAAGGTGACTGGGCTGCTCTCTTACACTTAATGCTCGGCGTGAAGAAAAGATTTTAGTACTCTGAGTCGCCGTGTTGTCACAGTTATTACAAGAACTCTGGGGGGGCACGGGCAACAATAGATCCTCAGTCCCTGACGATGGATTTCCTACATGATTTTAAACAATGATTTTAATGGCGCTCATAAATGGAATTTAGGAGGACTCGGGCGTGAAAAGGCAGAGAGAGAGCTGCGGAGTGACCTGCTACAATGGCGTGAATGCGCGAGTGTAGAGAGCAAGGCAGAGAGACTATATATATGGAGGAAGAAATAAAGGAAGCTAGTGGGAGCTACTCTTTCAGACGGCTGGAGACTGTCTGGGGCGTTCATTTCAGGGCCGCCCCGAGTTCAAAACTCAAACAGGCCTTTTTGGAAAAGAATTGTGTCCACAGGGTTCCCTCCCATGTGAATAGAATGTTTAATTAGAGTGTAATATAATCTGCGTTAAAGCAAGCATAAAAACATTCTGGCACTCGTCCATGGGATTATAAGCGCTGTGTTATTTGCTGAGCACCCCCCGCCCCCTCCCTCCACCACCCTCCCTCTTCTCTCCCGGTCTTCCAGCGCTCTCTCTTCCCTACCGGACCCCACCTCGCCAACCACCACCACCCTCCTCCTCCTCCTCCTCTCCCTTTTCTCCAGCACCCCAGCAGAGGGCCAGTTAATTCTGCACAAGAGCCGGGCCCCGGCAACGGCAAATATTTACAACCTTTATCATTCCCCGCGGTTTTTCTCTAGAGTAACAGTCCCCCCCCCTCCTCACCACCACCACCACCAACACCCCCCGCAACCCGCTCCCTGCTCTGGAGATGGAGCCGTCTACGAGGCCTTTGTTTACAGTGAGAACAGCGGGGATATAAAACTCACATAAATATCACACTGCTCTCTCATCTATAGAGACGCCTGCTCTCTCTCTCTCTCTCTCCAACACACTGGCCGCACTGTGTACGCAGAATGTATAAAAGCCCTAAGCTATCTGATTTACTACAACGTCTTGGTACAGTTTTGTACGTCACGTGTGACTGCGATTGCAGTAGTTTGGTTGACTTTTTTATGGAGACATCAGGCTGTTGTTTTTTTTTTAACTACAAATATAAAGCTGGGAATGTACTATAACCCTTGCCTTGAGCATTATATCAAACAGAAAACGTATTCTGCTCTGTCACATGAAGTGGTCTGCAAAGTTCAGTCTGAGCTTCCCTGCGAAATGAAAAGCAGTTTAATGGAAGTGTGATTGAATTCATTGCAAATTAGTCTAATTAATTAACTCTTTTTACGATGGCTATTGTAATTATAGGTTTGTCCCCACACACAGCGCAGACAGACCCAGCAATACATGAAGAGACTATTTAAGGGTTCCCAGGACAAAAATCCTATCAAATTGTGGTCAGCTTAAGGGCTTAAAATGTCTAATTTGGGGTTTGTAAAACGATGCCTTTTTTTAGATACTCTAGACTTGAGAACAGCGCTTAATAAAAGCAGTGGTATAAACATGTCATTCTGACCCTTGCCATAAATAAATAAAGAGAATGACCAAGAGCAAGAGCATGCAAAAGATAAAACAAGCAAAAACAGGATGATGTTTCTTTACTTGCAAATGCACCAAAGAGGCAGTAATAAATAATGATAAATGCATGCTGTAATTTATCGTATCTTTAATTTCTTGAGGTCAGATGGGAGTAGATATAAACATGATAACAAACAACTCCAGGCCATGAAAGTCTTGCCTCCAAACTGGTTTCTTAAAAGCCAGAAAAGAAAAAAAAAAAAGACTGACCTGGCTGCTCTGTGGGCTGGACGGGTCGTATGACGGCACGTAGCTCTTGAGGGGATCAGCAGGGTTGAGGTGGGGCGGGTAGCGGATGGTGGTGTGCGAGAAGTAGGGCGACGGTGCTGGGGGCAAGATAGCTGAGGCCGAGAACTGCAGGGGCGAGTGAGGAGGGGGGCTCCTCGTCGATATAACTGCAAGAGAGAGACAGAGGAGGGTAAAGATTGAGCGTTAAGATAAAGCGATCATCATTGATCCTGGAGGGTAAATGAAGTATTGACATAGATTTTTCCACTGTGTTCATGAGGAAAAAGTGGATTACAGCTCCAGATTTAGATCAGAGAGCTGGTTGGTTAAAGGCACCGGTAACTCACCACTGTGTCCTACACCTGTTAGGCCTGGGTGATGAGGCTGAGGGAAAGTGCTGAGTCGTGGCGAGGAGTCCTGCGGGGAGGTGGGGCTGAACAGCGGCTTCTCTGGCTTCTTCATGGTAGGAGAGGACATGTCTGCTGGTGGGGAAAACACACGGGAGAACACACAAACACATAAAGGTCAGAAAGTTTGTATGTTTTTTTTTAACTCACAAAAGTGATTATTTTTTCAAGACTAGAAACATGGAAATGAGGAATTCACTTGTGTTCCTACAGAAAAATGAAATGAAAAGATTTGTCTGCTGCACAAAAATAAGCACAGCGAGGTTAACTTTTTTTTTTTTCGCATAACTTGCTGAAAATTAATCAAAACATTTCCCTACAGCTTTCACTAATGCTTCAATTTCTCATGAATGAAAGGAATTAAGTGCCAAAAATGAATTATGGGTGAAATTAAGCAGAATCTGATCTGCGCAGGATTAGTATCACTGAAGGCCCCCCCTGTCTTTAGCAAACGCAGCCGACAATGGGAAATGCATTTTGTGCAAACTGCAGCTTGCAAAAGGGTCAAAATCACTTAGTATCTCTGGAATCGTTACAAATGGCTGGACGTCCCAGAGGAAGACGAGCCCCGCGAAATACTCGGCCTTTGTCGTGTCTGAGCAGGCAATTAAATCCGGCGAAGTGACGCACAATTGTAAAGCAGCCGGTCGCTCAAATAGGATTTAAGAATTTCAAGACCCTCACGTAATCTTAAATAGAACATTACACCGTAACATCTGCTCTCCTCGGCCTTACACGCTGTCTGACAAGCTACTGTAATTCCCCATGAATAATCCTGAGGGCTCAGCAGGAGACATAAAATTTGTTTAGGAAATTCGTGCAGTTCTCAATAAACTAAAACTACGTGCGCAAACTCTTACAAGTCGCTCATTATTGCTGCTCTACACTTTCATGAGCAATGCTCCTCTGCCACGGCTGTGCGGTTTTCAATTTGCCATGGTGAGACACAGTGTCTGAAGGGAATGTGATAAGAACTCGATGCGAGAGGCAACGGCCTATGTCTGCTTCGTGCTTCTTCTGTGAGCGTTCATCAAGTGCTTTTCTGGTCTGTCACCGAGTCTCGGGGTGCATAAGTTTCAAATCATCCATCTCTTCCCCCCCCCGGAATAAACCATACAAACGCTGTTGTTGAGACATTTCCATAGTACTAACCGTCCTCCCCTCCCTTTCCCTCCCACAACAGGGAAGGATCCACCCGAGTCACGGGAAGAATCACTCATCTCCAGAGAAAGAGAGCGACAAAGGTGGCTGGAATTCAGGGGGATTTCCCAGTCTGAGGTTGCAAGAGGATACAGGCTTAAGTGCTTTCATTTTTGTGTCAGAGGCAGAAATACCTCAGAGAAGATTGATATCGCTGCTTAATGCTTCCATGTAAAAATAGGAAATTTCTGCGGCGGAGGTATTCGGTTTTTTCCCTCTCTTCTGCTAATTAAATCCATCAGAGAATCGACTGGACCGCCTCGGGAAATTAAACTGGACAATTAATTACCAGAAATTAAACACTTGAAACAGTTTAAATAAAAATTTTATAAAAAGTTTTTTTCTTTTGTTCATTTACTCCAAACTAATTGTCTTTCTGTATCTAGTATATTTTGTATTAAATGGGTGTACATTCAAATAAATAATTCACACCCAAAAAAAAAAAAAAAAATCCATCTTGCTTTGTAAAGAGAAACTATTTCTCCTTCTGCAGCGTGAGGTTTAGACGAATGACAACCATGTGCGAGAAATGACCGCCTGGCACTCATATGGAGGCCTCATATGGGTTTAATATCACCCCACTTCTCATTTATTCTCTCCTGACAGAATAATGGCTGTCTTTGGAGAGTTTCCTACCCACTGCTTTCCCTTTCTCCTCGCCCAAAGTGTCTAAGTTTACGCTGAGCAATACTCCCAGGCCGTGTGCGATGGGACAGGTTAAAGTTTCATGTAGGCTACCCACATTGGCCTGTGGTTGAATCCCACCACTGCTGTGTCTGTTATGTATAATCATGTGTTTTCTCCTCTCAGCCTTCCTGCTTATTAAATTGAAAATAAAAAAAAGAGGACTGGGTAGAAAAACAAAACGAGGAGGTGCGCAAGTTAAAACAAAAAAAAGGGGGAACCACAGTGTCTTGCTGAGGAAAAAGGTGGGACGTTTTATTTTCAATCCTTTTGTCCGTCGTCGTCTAAAAAAAAACACGTTTCCTACCGCCTCTGTGGGTAAAATCCAGCGCGGGCAGCAGAGTGTGGAAAGAAGTCAGCGGAGAGCGAGAGTGATCCGGAAACATGGGACAGTGAGGCCTTAATTAAAAGGGTGACGGGCTCTGCTCTGCACCGGGAGACAACGTAATGAGACATGCAAGCTGTCCCGTGAGGATCTCGCTTTCTCTCGCAGAAACAAGCCGATTCCCTGATACACACACACACCTCTACCTTTCCTCCTCCCCCCCCCCACATCCAATAAGCCCTCAGAACGAGCTCATTAGGCGAGCTTTATTTCTTAATTCCCTTCTAACTAGTTCTGTACCTTTAAACTTGGCTCATGATGGTGAAAACTCCTCGGATGGGGATTTTCTCTCAAGTTCAGCCAAGACGTATAGCCTGATTTCCTGAGGCGAGATCATCTGACACATTTGCCCCGCGGGGTTTATAAACAGGAATTTCTCCATAGCAGTCGCTCACAAGGTGTTTCAGCTATCTGGCTGACGGACACGCTCGCAACTTGAAAAGTAAAACTCGTTTTACGAAGTTGATCGGTCATGAAAATAACCAGAGCGCCGTAATTTCTCAGATGCCGAGTCGTGAATTTCAGCTGGAACGGCATGTTCTCGTAACAAATACTCTGCATTGCGGAATTCGGAGTTTCCTTTGTGTAAGCGACAGGTGTGAGAGAATACAGATTTACATTCAGACGGCAGTTGAAATGGGTTTAAACATTTATATGAGCGCCGATGCCTGGGGCTATCTCTGTCATGGTATGTATTTTAAGAGGGTTGAACGGGTTCATGCGCAGAGAAACCAGATGCAGCTCATCCGCGGCGCTGATGTACAGTAGCTTATGACTAAAGCTGGGAGTTACAGAGAGTTCAGCTGCTGTTCCAAAACGCGAGGTGTGCACTTCTGATCGAATCTATTTGCGTGCGATGAGGATGGAATGAGTAATGGTTTCTGCCATGCATCATTGGAGCTGGGCGAGACGGTGGTGGTGGTGCATGGTTGTTCCCGACTCTGAATGTTTGTGTTACTGTATGAATGAGATGGAAGGTGTTACTGACAAACTGCATCCACGCCTGACAGACTTCTGGGTAAATACAGGTGGTCGAATAAAAACAGGAAAAATCACCTCCGTCTCTGTCGTGCCAGTTGGCCCGACTGCTGGCCGGCGAGCTGGGTGACGAGTAGAAGTCAGGTCCTGTCGGGCTGGTGTCCATGTTCTCGTCCATGCTGACCGTTTTGGGCCTTTTACTGTGGGACATGGAGAGGATCACGGTTTAGTCATTTTTGGTGGTGTGAGCTACAAAATTGCAAGATGGCATCAGTCCTGGTTTGGGGCAGTTGGAGTGGATTCTTGGCACAATTAACATCATGTGAAGTTGACTAGTTGGACATTTTGGGTAATACACTTAAAAAAAATCACATTTTTTCACTTTTCATTTTCACTGTTTTTCGTACTGACTTGCTTGACAAGCTATAACGTTGGTGCTGGTGAGTCCATTTAATAACCTTTTGACACAGCCAGGCCAGCCAGGGACAGACATGAAAGCCGTCTATCTTCTCATAAAACTCTTGGCAAACTGAAGAAAACATCCCATTCAACGGTTTATTTCAGCTCCATATAAACATAAAGAGATATCTTGGACGCAGATCACGCGCTGCCCTTGATTGAACTTCACTGAGATATTTCTGTTCGTAATAATGTCATAAAAAAACACAAAGTCACTGCTATGATGTTATAATAGATGGACTTTGTCCAAAAAGCTTGTGTTGCTGCTGTAGCTCGCACTGACCTGCCGGGAGGGGAGGACAGAGAGCGATGCAGCCCCACGCTGGAGTTCAGGTCGTGATAGTAGGGTTGGCTGGGCATGTCGGCCATGGAGAAGTTTACCGCTGCACCGTGGGTGATGGGCACTGTAGAGGACACAGAGAAAACAAAGAGAGACAGTCAGGCTGCAATCACTGCAAAGGAGGGAGTTCAATGTCAGCAGTGTTGTCAGACGGACTGCTGTGTATTTCCCTATCTTTGCATCTAGAGACGCACAATTAATTGCACAATAGCTTGACTGACTGTTATTGACGCTTTGTGTTTAGAGGCCCTGTGTATCAAATTAAGCTCTCCCTATTCACAGGTTAACTATCTGGCCATCACAGGCATTTCTGCAGAGCACTCTGATTAACAAGTCGCTGCCTCCCACAATGGTTGTAGCTGCAGGTAAGAGCCTTTTTACTGTAGCTGGATTTTCTGTGAATGGATGAATCTCTACTTTATTATCATCATTATTATTATTATTATTATTATTATTATTATTATATTATTGAGTCCAGTTTTATTTATTGACAACAGTGTGCTTTTATTTTGAAATGTGTCATCCAGCGTCAAAAGCAGGTCATTTGTTGCAAATTACAATGATTTGTGATGCATCGCAAGTTGAGCTGTGCAACTCAAGGAAATCTCAGCAAACATAAAACAGAATTCACAATCGTCAGCAGTTTTTTTCCCCCCCTCCACGGTGCGGTGTAACACTCTGCAGTCTCCTCGCATAGTGATTTACAGTGGAAAAGGTGTTGTTTTTCTCGCTGCGGTCAAGGTGAGGGATATTGTTTCAAGGGAGGCCGGGTCACTGTTTACAGAACAAAAGGAGTTCACCACCCATCCTCACTCTCTCTCCTCCGTCTCTCTTCGCGTCTCTCTCTCTCCCCCCTCCAGTGTGTGGCCGGCGAGGCAGCCTGCAGCTTGAGCGGTTGGTTGGTTTGGAGTCGATGAGAGGATGGAGTGTGTGGCGCCGTCTGTTGTGGTCTGAGGTTCACCACTGGCACGATCCCTCCGCCAGCCTCCGCCCTGGCAGCCCACTGCAGCCCTGGCAAAGGCCCCTACCCGCTGCTCCCCATACCGAGCTGTCTGTGGAGGAATGCATCCGGCCCGAGGACGCTGAATGCAACACCATTGTTTTGTTTTTTTTTTCATTCATGGCTGAGGATACCCCCACCCCAACCATCCCTCTCTCTCTGTGCTTATACTCTCTTTGGCTCTTTCTCTCTTCTTGGCTCGACACAATATTTGTGATGCCACTTGGCTGCCCTGACACTCATCTCATTTAATAATCTGGGCTTTGACTTTTAAGCTAAAAAAAAAAAACAGTAAATGAAACAATCATTTGCCACACAGCGATTCTTCCAGCAGATTAGCTCATCTTTCTCAACAATGGGAGAAGAGAAAGTGTAGTGTCTTTGCAGATTTAGCACAGCAGTTTCATTTGCCTGTGCATGCCCACAGTTTCTGTTGACAAAATAGTTTGACGCTTGCAGTGGAGGCTCCTGTTGCATTAATGAGCGTCCTCGTCGAAATGCTGGATTGCGAGTCAGCCTTGAACTCCGCAGCTCCCTTTGATGGACTTCAAAGAATGTCTCAACAGCCTGGAGAGCCGGGAGAGAAGCGCGATGACGGACGAGCGGCTGCTTAGATATCTTCCCGGGGAGTGACCGGCTGAGTGAGTGACAATTCCTGTGTGTCCGTCGACCTTTTTAAAATTCCAGCTCGACTTCAGTCGGCCTCGGCGAAACGGGGCTGGGTCGCATGAGAGCAAACACGCCGGCGCAGCGGCCATCTGGTCAGGGGGCAAATTAAACACTAAACAAAAACACAGCCTTTCAAAGGATATTCGGCGTCTGAGCGTCGGAACGAGCAGCTTCTGCCTTTCAAAGCGTGATGTATGAGACAGTTAAGACAACCGGGTCCATGCTCCTACATCACAAACACTTTGATACAGCAGGTAAACATTAACCAAGGTCAGCTTTAAATACTATTGTTGTTCTCGTATGTTAATAGCCAAAGCAAGTTGAGAGTTTTGCGAATACAGTGAGATTTATTTTGACAATTATGAGGATTTCAAATGTCAAAATCCTGCGTGGGAGAATTACATTTTTATTTATTTTATTAAGTGTAAACTTATTATAGTTAGTTAGTAAACAAATTATTTTCATTATTGATTGGTATATAAATTGTTGTGGTGAATTTTATGATTGCTTGTTGTGTCCAAACCAACTATCCAAAATCCCCAAACACATTCAACTTATTATCCACCCAAAAAGCTGAAATCCTCACATGAGAGAGGCCAGAACTGGCATTTTTATGACTGATTAATCAGTTATCCAAATAGTTGCAAATAAATTTTCTATTGATCAATTAATCGCCTCTGCTCGACATTACTTTAATAATTAGACAGAGTATTGTGTTTATTGCTTATTTAGTGGCATTGATTTATTGGACTTGATGTACTTTAAACCACCTCTGAACCCAGTGTAGACTGACACCGACTTGAACTGCGCTGAATTTCTCCTGACACCCAACACGAATTACACACCGCCGCGTCTAACCAACATATCACACACACACACACATCACAGCACAGGTATGTTTCTTTTAAACACAGATTGTTGGGGGTGAGTGGCGTCTCTGTGCACCTCGGGCAAGTTCCACAGCTACAGCCTCACCTCATAGGCAGTACAAGTAAAGGGCGCCTCGGGGGTGCCCTCCACTATGAGACGCAAGAGGCCTCCTGGAAGAACAACCGTCAACGGCTTTTGAGGACGCCAGACATGTCCATACAGATGCACGCAGGCTCATACAGACAGGCTGTACAGTCAAGTGTTCTCTTATTGCACAGCAGACTGGCCAAACTGGATTTACCACACTGCAGTTGCACGGTGGATTTCAGTAAATATAAAGACGTTGGGAGAAAAGCTTTGAGTAAATGCACATGTGTTCTGACAAATCACAGGAATCAGTTGTTGCTTATGAGACCACAATAAATCAGTTTGAGCACAACACGAGGACAGATTGAAAGTCTCACTCACAGAGGTGTTTTCACTTATATCACCTGATTAGACCTCTATTCATGGCCGTGTGGGCGTGTACAGACCGTGATTGATTGGCATCACCCTGACTCTCACACTAACTTGGTTGCACCTGTTCGGGCTGGGAAACTTGCACCTTCAACATTCTTGTAAGCACGGGGACTTTGGTGTCCTCGTGTGATTCCCAGCATTGCTCCGCCCAGCTCCAGCCCGAGCACAGGTTTAATCAGTGATAAGGGAAGAATAGGCGACACCTGAGTGTGAGTGGGTGTGCAGGGTGAAAAGAAAAGACGGCCATGCACTTACTTCTGGACACTCGCACCAGTTCTGCAACACTGAAGACTCCTGATTTGATGAAGCTGTCTTCCAAGTAGACTGTGGACACAGAGACAGACAGAAAATCATTCAACCATCATGCTCGATATTTATTTAACACTCAATACGTCAACTGAAATATCAGCAGAATTAGAGTCTGCGTCATTTCGAAAAATTGATCCTTTTTATTCATTTTTCTTCCATTACCAAAATATATGAGCTGAGAAAGTAGTAAAGCAGTAAAAAATGGAAACAGATATTATCTTCTTTCAGTCTGAAAGCCCATAAACAAAATCCTAATTTCTTGCTTTCAGTTTCTTTTTTTGCTCTTTTTATATCTAAAAAAATACAAGATCACACAAAAACAAGATGATTAAAATGAATGTAATCAAAAACAAATCTACAGAGATTTAGGAATTGTCACCCCATAATATTTTTTAAAAAACACATTCACTTTTCCGGACAGTATTTTTCACACTAGTCCTCCTGCAGTCAAAGGATTTAAGTCATCTTTACTTCATTATATTTCCATGAGTGTGTAGCTGTGTGGATCGCTGACATGAAACTGAGTGTATGTGCCGTCCAGTTCAGAGTGACAGGACAGGTGTGTGAGGAGACACCCAGACTTCTGCTGCTGTGAAGCGCCGGCGCTGCCTGTTCCATCAAACACACACGTAAAAACGTAATGACTGTCAACATTCACACTGTTATGCTGAGACACAGAGTCGCAGCGAGAATTATCCGCCTCGAAGAGTCATTTACTGCAGGAGCGATACGAACGATTATTATGAAACGTGAGCTTTCTTCCCTCTCTCCAACGTAAATACACTGTTT
This sequence comes from Centropyge bicolor, assembly GCA_037975185.1. Taxonomy (NCBI): domain Eukaryota; kingdom Metazoa; phylum Chordata; class Actinopteri; family Pomacanthidae; genus Centropyge; species Centropyge bicolor. Next base: position 2,502,871 of record JBBMOC010000030.1, read on the forward strand.
AAAGTCGTGGAATCGTGAAAGTGGATGTTTCAACACAGCCAGAGAACTATTTTCAGACACAACAAATAATGGTCAGAATGTATGTTTTTGCAGTGTTGGTGCATTTGTTGTGTTCTGCATGACCTACGCAGGACTTGCTAATCAGAGGCTGTCAGTCAAGTAAAACAGCCAGACAAGTTATTGACACCCAAATGACTCCAGCTCGGCTTTGATGCAATGCCAAGGGCAGTCGGGCCGTGCCAGACAGATAGGCGGGCGGCTCGATTGGCACCTACAAAGCCTAATGTCTCCAGTGAGCCAACGGCTTTTGCGGGGAACCGTGCCACCGCGGAGGGCCTCCAAGGCCTGAGTCATTGGCTCGCTCGCATGTTTTCCTTGGCACCTGTATCGGCAGGACCCGCTCTTGAGGTAGAAAACTAATTATACTTCTCCAACTACTTTCATTCCAACATTGTGACGACACAGCGCAGGTCAGTCCAGGGGAACAACAGCGCTGTCAGAGAATATTCTCCACAGCTCGGCTTTGCTGGCTCACCTTGACACAGTCAGACACCAGCCAAAGAGGTGCAGTCTGCTGTAACATTTCCACTCCAGGTCTTTAGTGTCTCTGTTTTTGTTTTTTTGTTTTTTTTTTGCACTGTGTTTGATGTGGCCACCGGGATGAGGACAATTCAAATTTAATGAGTCAATCAAATTTTATTCTTCCTCAGCAGCCAATGCAAAGTTCAAAACTAAAAAAATTACAGCAAGTGTCAATTTGGTTTATCTACTTTGTACCTTTTTATGCACTTTAAACAAAAAATACTTCGCAGGAATTCTCATGTTTTTGCTGTTTCACAAATTGCCATTTTTATATAGTTGACGTTGGATAACGTGGGACAAAAGACATCACAGAGACATGGTATGCACCTCAGGCTGCTCCAGTACAGTGTGTTTAGTGTTACAGTAGATGCTTTGCTATTTTAACTGCAAGTCACTGAGTTCACAGCAGATCAGCTCTATTTAAACTAGGTAAATTATGGTGTACATAGGCCGCCGTACAATGGACAAGCTGCTGAGGAACAATGGAGCGATGACAGGAGGGAGGACGGCCGCTACTGTACATACCTGGAAGAGGGTTCTTGCCTGGCTCATTGTTACTGGGACTTCCTGACTGCTGCGAGTCTGCAAACACACAGAGAGATGGGAGGGGGGGGGCTTAGTATAGCACGAGGACAACAACATACCATCTTACTGAGACAGGGGTTTTCTGGTCAGCATTGATTGTTTCCACTGAAGATAACCTGATGACTGGATGGAAACACTGTATCCTGTAACTCATAATAAGGAAGTAAGAAATCAAAATAAGAATATTGAAAAAGAGATTTCCTTCATTCTTATATAGAGTTTGTCTCACACCTCTGGCCGACCACGAACTCCCTGAGGTCAAACTTTAAATGAAGAATTAACTTCTGTCAAGAGACTCAACAAGACAAAGTACATGTCGTGTCTTCCTGGGTGCCTAAATGTTTTTCCTTATCTACCAGTTAAGGAGAGCATACCCGCTGTACATTAAACAAGACAGTTTTGTTTGAACAGCATTATCATTAATGGGAGGGCAAACCGAAGAGAAAAGCTCTGTCTGACACAGGATAGCCTAAAAGTTTTTACCGGCAGACCTCTGGGTAATTTTTCAAAGGGGCTGGGGGAGTGTTGGGAGGGGGTTGGTACAGAATGTGTTCGGTCCTGCTGTGAGAGGTACGAGCACAGAACAAATGTGGAGAGAAGACAGGAGGGGCAGGAGAAATACAAGGAAACATGTGTGGAATTCTTTCCACCGGCTACGGTGCGCAGGCTTTGGTATGAGATGTCCGGACTGACGTCTTTTACCTCGAGGCCTCGCTGGGAGGGGAACCAACGAGACGGGTGACAAATTAAAGAAAAAACCAAAATAAATGAGCGGAGAACAATAATGAATTCAGATGCGTGCACACAGGGGCACTGCATTGTACAATAAAGCAATTAACATCCCATCATGCTCTGTGGCATGTGTGAAAATGCTGAGCAGGCCCGGATGATTCTGGTTTTGTGTCAAGGTGGTCACAGGAAAAGAGCTGCTTTGAAACAGGGTTCACTGCTGGGGCATGGATGGCAGGAGCTTGGGCTAGTGTTTTATAGGAAGAGTGACTGAAGTAGCATCTGCATTAGATCTATGGCATCAGTAAATAGGATCAGAAACTGTGGCCAACAGTGCACATTTGTTGACAGTGTAAGGAAAAAGAGAAGAGCTGCTCTTCCTCAAATGACTGATCATGTCACTGCAAGATGTGATTAGACTATTTGCAAGAACAGTCCATCAACAATTACACAGAGACAGATATTATAGTAAGGCTGCAGTGCATGAACCCCACATTAAAAAGATCAACATTTGAGGGTTCAGTGGTGCAAAACCAACCAGGCACTGGTTTACAAAGAAGTTAGATGTTCAGATGAGTCATCCTTCACTGTATTCTCAACAAGTTGGTGAGTGAAAACTTGACCCCTACAGTGAGGGGGTCCAGGGGCTCTGTTCTGCCGTGGGGGGCATTTTGCTGGCATGGTTAGGGTCCATTTGTCCCCTTAGAGGGAAAGGTCACAGCAAATCAATGAAGTTGACTAGAGTAAAGTTGTTCTGAGTTATCACCTTTATCCTAAGATCAAACATTTCCATCCATGGGGCACGAGGGGATGCTGAATGGTTTGATGAGGATGACAATGATATGCTATGGCCTTTGCAGTCACCAGATCTCGAGCCCACTGAACACCTATTGAAGATTATGGGCAGACATGTTTGACAGCGCTCTCCCATCATTCAAACACCAAATGAGGGAAAATCTTTTGGAAGAACGGTGTTCATCCCTCCAGTAGATTTTCAGATTTTTGAATCCCTGCCAAGAAATTGAAGCTGTTCTGGTGGCACATAGTGGCCTAATACACTTTATGTTGGTTTTTCCTTTGATTCGTCACTGCTCTGTATCGTTCCTCAGCAGTTCCTGCTCTGGCTGATCACTGGCACAGCTGCCTTTTCCTTTCACTCCACACAACAGCAAAAGTTAAGAAACATCAAAATTAACAAAATCGCTGTATGTTGCATGTTAGAAATAAAAACTCAAAGTGATTCGACACAGCAAGGCCTTGCAATCACACATGGAGCAGAACTGAACTGCTGCCATGCCGAACAGTGAACAGCAGTGTCTGAGTGGACCCCCATAATGAGTCTAAGTGGCCCAGGCCCACACATGCCCTGAGACAGAGAGGACCCAATAAGAACCAGCAGGGAGATTATCATCTACGCCTTTTACAGGAGAGGACCGAGACGAGAAGCTGAAGACAGTGAACTCAGATACCCTCAGCTTGCAACAACACCCCTCTTCCTGCCGCAGCTCTCATGAGCTGAGTTACAGAGGCAACGGGGAGAGAAGGAAAGCGAGGGGGGAGGAAGAGAAGAAGGAAAAAAAAAAAGTTGAAAGATTTATCCCTTTCTTGTTCTCTCTCAGTGTCTCTCTCCCTCTCTCTCTCGTTCCCCCTCTCCTAAATTTGACTATTAAACAGCGCTGCAAAAACAGAATGTTCTTGGCCGAAGCTCAACAATGACAAAGTAGGGAGGGAACGGGACCATACGTTAAAAAGAAAAAAAATCCCCTCTTTCCAGTATTCTTAGCCCGAAAAATGTGCGAGGAACATACAAGTTATGCTCTTACAATATACCTGTGTTCTGCTTCCTGAAAGCGTGAAAACATGAGCGGGCTCGTGTTTTCTCGCCGTGCAGTTCTGCAGCTTTTAAGGGATCTCTGTTAAATCGCTCATGTGCACGTGCAGAAAACAGTTTGAAGTTATTAATCTTTAAAACAGTTAGGGTTGATGGTTATTTTCATTGTTAATTGTTTCTGTCTGTCCGTCTGACTCTAAACACTGGCAGAAATATGACCACCACAGTTTCCCAGCTCCTGAGGCGACATTGTCTTTTTAGCTCATTCTGTCTGATCAACAATCCAAAAACCCAAAAATATATTACAATTACAATGATATAAAACAGAGAACAGCTGCAAATCTTTAAATTCGAGAAGCTGGAAACAACCAAACGATTAGCAGTTGTCTTTGATAAATCACTTAAACGACTAACCGACGATTAAAATTGTTGTAGATTAAGTTTCCGTTAATCATTTCAATGCTATAATCCGTATTACATTCGAAGTTGTACACGAGTTGTTGGCCTCAGCAAACTGCGAGTTTCATTTGCCTTGCTCCAATAAGCAGTCCCTGAAGTTGCCCCCTACACACACACACACACATTCACAAACACAGTGCATAAAGCAGCTTTTGTGGGCGAGCGGAGGTTTGTGTGGATTTGGCACAGCACATGTCCATAAAGTGATTGCAGGGAGCTCAGTGGCCTTGTCTCCCTGTCTTCTCCCACCCCCCCCATGCCACTTTCGGAGTCATCCATCAGTCTAGTTACGACTGCCAAGTCTACGCTCGCGCCCCGAGAAACTGCTGAGAGGGAAAGAAACGGGCGAGGAGGAGGAGGGGGGAGAAAAGAGCGCCAGAGAGAGAGAGAGGAAGTCAGTGCTGAAAAGGTGGCGAGGGGAGAGAAAGGAACGAGGAGGTGGAGGTGGGAGAGGTGCGCCGCTTCGTTTAGATCGGATCAGAGTTGTGTGTTTTCCTTCTTTCGTTCCGTTCTTCCAGGGCTGAACAGGCAACCATGACAAAAAGAGCAGATGGCGGTGGCAATTAGAGATCCCAGGCAGCATCTTCCAGCATGAGGCCCCACTGTAGCACCAGGAGAGACCACCTGGATGACTCAAGGTGGGATGCAAGCATATGGCGCATCTGCCGGGCCTGCACCGGAGCTGGAAACACCTCCCCTGTTGCATTACATATTACCTTTGACCCAAGAAGGGCAGCTTCGTGCTCCTTCGTCCTCTTTCAGGGTGATTATATTGTTGAGAACAGCGCTTGCACATTTGTCAGGCCGTAAGTGTGATTATATCTACTAAGCACTTTATTTTGAAATCACTTTTAGAAGTGAACAGGTTTTTGAAAGAAGCCTCAATTTTAACTCTAAAAATAAGACAATTGTGGATTTATAAAAAGGTTGCAATCAAGTGCAGAAAAAAGGGCCGTTCAGAAATTGTCTGAAATAAAGTGAAGAAGTGGGATATTAGGAGCCGAGGTCTGGTATCTGTATCTAAAAGGTGTCCTGTGCAGAAGCCCGGCCAATCTGATAGTCTTCAAATAAACAGTAGTGTAACCTGTAAATAAACAGTTGCGGTCGAGGAGGCTGGGCTCTGCCCTGGGAGCTTGGCAGGGCTCGATCACAGGGCCAGACACCACACACACGCCCTCGAACACACACTCATACACACAAACACGCACGTACACACACGGCCCTTTTCCAAAAACAACATTTCTTGGCACCCTCCGTCCCGGCCACTTGTTTAAATAAACAAACCGGTTCATGAAGGAAGCGAAAAAAACAGTACCACGTATGAATCAGATTATCTGCTGTTACTCAGCAGAAAAAAAAGCAAAGGGAAAAAAGTAGCAGAGGGGGCTTGTGGGTATTTTGGATGTGTCCACGAGTTCTTACACCTTCTTGTCCGGTGGGATACTTATCATACCACTGTAACGATTAGGGCAATTAGGGGTAATGGCAACAGAAATCTGGCTCAGCAAGAAAGTTTCTCAGTGCTTGTGAGGTTTCTCCACGCCCAAGTGTGTTGCACGCCTGGATTTTATAATCACTAAAACACTCATACACACACTCTCCCTAACCCACCCTCTCATTTTGGCATGATACCCATTCTGTTCCCACTAAGTCGTGGAACACACATGCACATACACACACACAGAGCGGATTAAATTAGCCACATAGTTTGGGAAACTTTCTTTCTTTCTTTTTTTTTTTTTAGGACAGTGGCGGTGCACGTTCGTAGCCCGCAAACACTTGCAGACACGTACAGATATCCTCCACAAAAAAACAGTGCGCACGCGCGACACGCACACCCTGCAGATGCATACCGCTGTCGACATTTCAGGAGGAGAAGCCTGTCTGGCAGCCATTTTATGCCGAGCGGGGTTCTGTGCACATGTATAGCACTCTGGCTGCCAGAGGCATGGGTCCCGAGCCAAGACGCATTTCAGCAGCCTGGGGAGGCGAGGGGAGGGGAGCGTGGAGGAGAGGTGGAGAGGGGTGGACTCCCGGAGAAGTAGGGAAACAGAGAGAGGGAGAGGGGCAGAAAATATCGACCTAATTACGGAGCAGCTCCGATGCGTAATGTTTCGACAATACAGCTGCTCCTGAGTAAATATTTGATGTGGCCGAGCAGACTTTCTGCTCAGTGTCCTCCTGCTTTTCTTTCCTGTTCCGCTGCAGGAGACTCCAGCTTGTCCTTCCTTGGAAATGCACAGCCAGAATATGCGTGCGTGCGTTTGTGTGTGTGTGTGCGGGTGCGGGGTCATGCGAGTCTTGACAGTGTGCATAAATAACTGTACATGTGCCGGTATGGAATGCGTGTGCGCATGTGTGTGTACTTTGTCCCGTGTCCTCCTGTGCTCCTGGTTTCTATCATTCACAGCTTCGTCGATGACCTCACACTACTTGGGCTGGCTTCCAGCAGCCGGCAGAACCTGCTCTCTTCTCCAAATCTCTTTTCTTTCTTCTCCTCGCTATCTGTCTATCGCTGTCCCTGTGCCTGCAACACTATCCATCCTCTATTGTATCTTTTCATACCCTTCTCTGACTATATCTACCATTCAGTGTGTGTCCGTGATGATATCGTCTTATCCAATGATAAGTGAGTATCTTTTTTTTCTCCTTCAAATTTCTTAATTTCTTTCTTCATATCTCCTTTTTTAACACGTATCTCTTTCTTTCTTTTAATGTCTCCATCTGTGTTGGCGCTCTCCCCCCTTTGCCGCCTTTTTTTAATGCCCCCCACCCTCTCTCTCTCTCGCTCTCTCTCTCTCTCTGTCTATCTCTTTGTCTCTCTATCTCTCTCTCTTCTCTCCCTCCCTCACGCTCTGTTGTCTAAACAAAGTGGCCTTTATCGGGATGAGCCGCAACCCAAACAAGCCAAACAAAAGATATGGGCGAGGAAATCTGCCCGCAGAAGAGGGAGGATCTTATCGTGCCAGCCATTGTGTGTGCCAGCCTGCCAACTGGCGATGCCCCCCGTCGCCGACCCCTCCCCGCACGCACACACACACAAACACCAAATTCTGGCATCCCAGCACCCCCTCCCCTCGTCCCACCCAGACTCCTGCATGGTGTTCTGCAAGGGGCTGGCACCTGACCTGGTCGAAAGGAAAGTGATATTGACGCCGAGGGGTGAAGGGAAGACGAGCGCTCCTGCCAAAATGGGACGCCATCTTGGAGTGGCATTGTCTCACAAGGAGCTTCGACTAAGCAGAACACGCAGAGCAACTTCCTGGTTTAACTCCTTTATCTGGATTTGGTTGGGCTGGGTGTCCAACTTCAACACTTTTCTGAGGACCGAGTATTTAAAAATGGCCTCTCTTATGACCTCTATTATCGTTGGCTTTATTATCAGTAATCCCTGCACGGACAGAAATGAATCGTATTGTATTCCCTCTGACAAACTATGACTACGTTCCCCCAATGGTGCCTATACACTGTGTGACACTGTAATGATTATCTCATAATTGGAACAAGGCAAGTATTTCTTATTGGCTTAGAGGAGCACCTGGTAATCCGGATAGCTACCCTATCAAATGACTGCTACTGACGGGGAATGCAGGTACAGTAGGATGAGTTACACACACACACACACACACACACACACACACACACACACACACACACACTCAGACGAAAGAGAGAGAAAGGCAGGGAGAAAGTGAGAGGGGCAAAGTTGAAACGTCTGTGAGAACAATGACATTTTGCCTTCTTTTCTCCAGGCCAGACACCACAGACTTGTTCAATAGAGCAGGAGGGGAGACACACACACACACACACACACACACACAGTAGGACTGTCAGGGTTTTGAGACTTATGGAATCAAGTGGGATCCCAGCCCAGACAAGAACAATGAGAAGCCATACAGTGTGTGTGTGTGTGTATGTGGCTGACTGTGTGTGTGACCCAGCTCACTCGCATCTCCGTACGCGAGTGCATCTCTCGGTGTGAGCGTGCACACGACTGCTGCCGCCTCGGTGCAAGCGTGTGTGCGCGGATCGTCAGTGTGTGTTTGTTTCTAATCGGTGCATACTAATGCCGGTGAAGAGCGGGCCTTCTTTCTGTCCGCCGAGCCTCTGTGCCTTCTCCTCAGTAAACTCTCACGGCAGTGAAAAGAGGAGAGCATTTTAACCGAGCCGGGAGGACAACAGGCTCCTCATTGAGGTCACCAAACAGTGTGGACGGGGAGGGAGCGCATTCAGTGGCGAGTGGGCCTTGAACAAGGGACTGAATGGCCTGACGGATCATTAGCCACACCGGCCCGGGAGAGGAGAAGGAAGAACCTGGCAAGCACAAAGGGATACACAACCACAAATCCAAGGATGCAGATGAGGGTTAACCCATCTAAATTCAACTTCCCCACCTTTTAATTTGTGAAATAAAGTTTACGCACCCCTACACAGATGCATATACTGCGCAGACAAACAGGAAAACGCTCAAAAGCAGCTCTTATGCTGCAGTATTACCCATGCACACACACACATTTGACTCATATACACGCTGACAGACACGCATATGCACAAACGGGGGCGCACACGCAGCGTCCTGCGGCGAGCAGATCTGTGCTGTACATGTGCGATGCAGTCAGCGGCCGGGCTGCAGACAAACTACACAACACAACGCGACACAGTGGCTCATCTGTCCCATGAAAAATGAGCAGGCTGGCCTCCAGTCAGCACTCTGCGCCCCACTTAATGTTTCCACCTCCTCCACTCTCTCTCTCCCTCTGTTTGTCCTTTTCTCACAATGTGGCCTTTTCCCTTTCGCTTTTTTCACTATGTTCCTTTTTCTTTTTCCTCACTCTGTATCCCTTTTGATTCTTTCTATTCCTGTCACTTTGCTCTCAGTGAGTTGCCCAAACTTTTTATCTCCTATGCGGCACCTGGCACCATCCATTGCATTTAGTGCTGCAGACACATCCATATATGATGAGCAACACTATTTGTGCTGAAACAATTAGATGATTAATCAATTAGTGGCCCAAATGGAAATCAATGTCTATCAATTTTGATTATCTTAATAATTATGCAAGTCATTTATTATGCAAAAATCCCAAATGTTTGCTGGTTTCAGCTTCTCAAAAGTGAGGATTTGCAACTTTTCTCAGTTTTCATCATCATAAAATTGACTATTTGTGACTGAATTGAAGGCTTCAATTTGGGCTCCGGGAAATTGCGTTCGCCCTTTTTGACTATTTTCAGAGATTTTACACAACTAATTGATTAACTGAAAAAAAATGATGAACAGATTCACAGATAATGAAAAGAATTCTTAGATGTCGCCCTAAAATAGTTGACACTTATCACGACCGCATGGATAAGCTGATTTTCTGAAAGTGTGGTCTCATCATTCACCAGTTTAATCAGCGTCAAGTCTAGCCTGTGAGAAAAAAAGAACTTTGCATCTGCGTTGAAACAATGGGCCCATCAATGGCCAACCTCGGCATCTTTTTGGTATGCACCAAACAAACAATTAGCTTTGTTGCGGCGTAATTGACTGGCAGAACCGGGTGGCATTTACATTCGCCCGCTGTTGCCACCCTGCCATTCGAGGGGCTGGGGTGAAAAAGAATAGGTCCATATGAGGGTGGAAGGTTGGCCACGTCTCTCTGGTTCGAAGACACTGCTTTTTTTTTTTTTTCACGGTGGCAAACTTCCAAGCAGGAGCGTTTTTTTTTTTTTTAATGCACGGCTGTGGAGGAAGGAGGGAAGGGAGGGTGGAGTGAGGACGAGACTATAGATTTAATTATGCATGCGTGTTTTCTCATTCATTGTAGTGGTGGGAAGGGGAGAGGGAGAGGGTTAGGGGTGTGTGGTGGGAGGGTTGGGGGGAGACAGACCAATGACATTCCGTCGTTGTAGTCCTCCTCCTACACACACACACAAACACACACACACACACACACACACACACAAGGAGCAGTCTGGGAGCGAGCCGCTATAGGCTAATGAGGTGACACTCACCGTCTGGAGACTAGCCAAAACAGTCCATTAACTCCTAGCCAGTAGTTAAGAGGAGAAGAAGGAGAAAGGTGGTGGTGGGGAGGGTGGAGATGG